>CANSZD010003048.1:600000-1200000 GCA_947648045.1 Beta corolliflora | reverse complement strand
AGGGAAGATGATTAGGAAGCACAAGAGTGACTCTAAGGTCTCAATCCACCGATCAACCGAGTCTCTTTGAAAGAAAGCTTTCCAAGAATGATTTCTCACTCTTCTCCACTTCCAGGACCCAAGTTTGACTCCTCCCTAGGGATGCTCAACCATAATTGCTCGCCTCTACCATGTTTTGATGACCCTCATCATGACTTGCACAAAATCTCACCCGCCACTACTAAATAGATCAAGTCCAATCTAGGAGTCAACAGGGGCTTTGTTAAGGTTGTAACGGGGCTAGGTTAGGGGGTGTGGATCATATTCTAGGAATGTGGTGCAAAAGGGTAAGTGGAGTACAAACTAGGGGTAAATACTCCCCCAAGCTAGTCCTAACACTATTCTCAATTAAAGAACTCTCACACATAACCTTGAATTTCACTTGTTTCTTTTTCACTTTGTGAACTTTTTCCTTTTTCTCATCAATTTGATCTTTCTTTCTTTTCATTTTCAATAATAAACCAAAGCGGACAATAAGAACTTTCTTTCTTTTATATCTTTTGTCTTTCATTTTCACAAAATTTTTCAACTTTTACCATCATACAAGCACATTAACTCTCTTTCAACCAAGACTTAATATCAAAACCACTTAACTCAACAAAAACAACACATGTACTCCACTTTGGGGAAAGTTTGGCCATGACTCATTATGTGGGTTAAGCAAAAATAGGATAGAAAGGCTCAGATGGGTTGAGAAGCGAATATCATGCGGGTATTCAAGCTTTTGGCTCTGTAGCTCCTATTACTAGCAAAAGAAACGCCCTAAATCATTCTCCTAGAGGCTCGTCTTATGTAATCTTGGGGAGCTAAAATGCAAGTCACAAGTTAGGCGATCAATGGTGAGGGTTGTGAGTGAGTCTTACGAGGTTCTTGGCTCTCCTTCGGGATTCATCGCACAAGGGGCAAGGCAATCCATTCATCCAACTCGCCTAATTTCAAAGAGACTCTACCAAAAGTTATTGGTTTCAAAAGAGGCCTAAAGTCACAACAGGGCTTCCAAAATCATCGAGTCTAATATAAGGAAGGTCTTCCAATCAAGTCATGAACTCTTTAGCCACAAATCATGCATGCAACCAAGCTATCCTAATGCATAAATTTTTTTTTTTTTTTTTTTTTTTTTTTTAAGACAAAAAGAAACTACCAAAGCAAGACAAAAAGAAACTACCAAAGCACAGCTGTACATGTGAAGAGAAGTTAGCAGGGGTGGAGGATGTCAATACCACAACAGAAACAATCACCAATACCAACCGAAAACCAATGAGACCCCTAACTTCTAACCGTCTACGACCCCGAAACTCCCTAAAATATAGACATACAAGCAAGTCCCCCAAGCTTAAGCAAAACTCCGCGTTCGGAGTGGCAAAAGGAGGGAGAGGGAGGAGGGGTTAGGAAAAGCTCCTAATAGTTCCCACCATCCCCCCCATCGGGAGGGGGGAAATACCCACCAGAGGACCCATCATAGTAGGATGGGTAGTGGGGGTAAGGACGGAATGAAGGCTCCTCAAATGGCCCTTCTCGAGGGTCGAAAGAAGGGGGTAGTGGGGATGGTTAGGGAAGGGAGGCTCATGTCCGGAGTGGACATTGGCGAGGTGAGTGCGCCAAGCCACCCTAGACACATGGTCCGGTCGGTGCGGATACCGGCAAGAGTAGCCATAACCGCACGGTGATTGGCCTTCGAGAGGCTCGCATCTGCGCTAAGGCTGCCATGACAGAGCCCATGTCGAAAGATTGAGAGGAAGAAGCTGCGGCCACCTCACTCTCAGGAATGCGGGGGGCGGGCCTCGGACCTCTCGGACCGCGGGGATCGATCTCCATAGGCATGGGCTCGGGGATAGCCCGTGGGATGTCATGGGCGGGGGGAACCCGCCAACGGTTTTCGACGTTAGGCCGGGAGGTCCCAAACGAAGTCGGGCCCTATATGACAAGTAAGGTCGCCCCCACAAGCCGGATGCGGTTTTCCTTGTTATAATTGCGCGAAATTTCATCTGGCTGCAAGCCGGCACCATCAATCTGTTGGGCGCCAACAGTAGGCATGCTGGCTTCCAAGCGAGCCAAGTCATCGGTCAAGTCAAGGTAAGATGCTAGCCGGGTGACCATGCCACCACAAAGAATCTCCCCGATCCGTTGTACCCCCCGAATTTCCTGCGGTCGGTTGAGGAGGAGAGCAAAGAAAGTTAATGCGGGCTCTATGGTGAGCCCCGTCGGTGGCCAACCGAGAGAACCAGCAGCTCGTCCTTCCGCAATCGCCCGACTTCTGTTTAGGAAAGATGGTGTAAACCAACATCCTATGGAAGTATCGGAGAGCAAGGTGGATGATCTCCGACGCTTTGGACGAGTTCGTTCGAAACGAAGTCGTACCGTTGGTGATCTTTGCCCACCACTCTTGCTCATTATATCCCCGCCGAGATGACGCTCAAAGGGGCATCGCGGGGGGCTCGAGGGTCCATCCCAAACGCCTCACGAATTCGTCAAAAGACGGTGCTCTTGTTTGATTAAACATGCGAAATTGAATAGTTAGAGCACTGTCACATTACTTACGTTCAACGTACTCAAAAACTCGAGAGTGAGTTGATCGTAAGTAGGTTCACGAATATCGAGGAAGTCCGATAACCCGACATTAGCTGCCATCTCCCTTATCATCGACTCGATGTTAAGGAAGTTGCAGGTAGTGAGGTCATAGAACTTAGTGGGACGTAACGTGCGCTCGGAAAGTTGTTGGAAAATTTGTTTATGAGCGGCGTTTGGAAACTTTAGAGCATAAAGGGGGGGGGATGCGAGCTAGACGAAGGTCCTTGTGAAGAGGACCCCGTCTTTGCTCGCTTAGACTCGGATGAGCCTTCACCTCCACTTCTTCCCATGGTGAAAAAGAATATATGTTTGGCAAAAAGGGAAGGAGAAGTGATGATCTGCTGCAAAGACACAACCACAAAGCGGACTCTCTACACAAAGAAACACGCAAAAGAAAAAAAAAACAAAAACACACAAAAAGAAAAATCAAACCACACAAAAGGGAAAACACAAAAAAAAAAAAATAAAAACTAAGCCTAAGATCTACCAACTAGCCATCCACAATTAGTAGCAACAAAGTTGCTAGCAATCAAGAGTTTCACCACTCAAAGAGACTTTCAAGCCAATTTCGCCAAACCAACCACAATTATGCACATAAAGCAACAACACCTCACAATTTCAGCAATGTAGTTCTCACAAAGTAAGAATATTATGAATTTATCACAAATCACAAAAATTGCATATGTTCACCACATCACCAAACACAAAAATGACAAAAGTTCATGAACAATCAAAAGAAATTAGGAAAAACAAGCATGCAATCGAAAAGAAAACATACTAGAAGTCCAATTTAGTAGATTATTGATGAAAAAGCAAAGATTAGAAGGGAGTTACCAACATGGAGATGAAAATCCCCAATTTTGAAACACTAGAAATCGAATCCTTGCAAAACCCCCAATTTTTGTGCTTTGAATGTTGTAGAGAAGATGGTGATAAAGATTTTGGGGAGATTTGCCCTTGAAAGTCGCCCGGAAAAGGGTGTAAGGTCGCCGGATCTAGAGAGGAGGAAGAGAGAGAAAGAGAGTGAGTGTGAGAGAGAGTTTGAAAATGTGAGGAAAAGAGGAGAGAGAGGCCCGAAAATATTGCCCAGTAGGTTTGGTGCGGGCGCACCTCTCACCGGTGTGGGCGCACCAACCGAAAATTGTTTTCGAAAAATACGATTGCTACGGGCGCACCAACGGGAGGTGCGGGCGCACCTCTCCCCTTCGTTTTTTCCAAAAAATATTTCGTAGGCTTTGGTGCGGGCGCACCACGTCGAGGTGCGGGCGCACCAAAGTCTACTTGTTTTTGTCAAAGTCGGTCGACGAAGTGGTGCGGGCGCACATGGGCTAGGTGCGGGCGCACCAAAGTCTTCTGTTTTTTGAAAATCGTGTGCAAAATTTGGTGCGGGCGCACATTGACCGAAGTGCGGGAGCACCTAACCCGTCCCGATGTGTACATATTTCGTCTCCAAAACACTCAATTCACTCAACTTCTCATAAAAATTCAGATGTTCCAATGTACCTCTCATGGCCGATCGATAAATCAAAACCGTAACTAACAAAGGAAAAATAAAAGAAATGAAAGAGAGGAAAGAAGAGAAACGGGTTGCCTCCCGTGTAGCGCTTGTTTTAAGTCATTAGCTTGACTAAAAAGGATACATCCATCATGAGAGTTGCTCAGGTGAGCGAAGAATCAAGCAACCAATGGAGCCAACAGCATGCGAATCATGGTAGAGCTTTAAACGTTGACCGTTCACCCAGAATGGACCGTTCTCACCCATAACCTCATAAGCCCCATAAGGAGTAGTCTTCAACACGGAGAAGGGACCCGACCACTTTGACTTTAACTTTCCTGGGAAAAGCTTTAGTCTTGAGTTGAACAACAAGACTTTGTCCCCAATCCGGAATTCTCGTTGTTGAATCCGGGTTGTCGTGCCATTTCTTCGTTTGCTCTTTGTATAGTCTAGAACTCTCATAAGCGTCAAAACGAAATTCCTCCAGGTTCTACTAGCCTTTCTTTTCGAGCTTCTCCCGCCAAGTGTAGATCCATGTTGAGCTCCTTAACTGCCCACCAAGCCTTGTGCTCAAGCTCAACCGGCAAATGACATGCCTTGCCATACACAAGGCGATAGGGAGTGGTGCCTATGGGCGTCTTAAAAGCCGTGCGAAGAGCCCAAAGAGCGTCATCAAGTTTCAAAGACCAATCCTTTCGTGTCCTATTGACCACACGCTCAAGAACATTTTTAACCTCTCGATTCGAAACCTCAACTTGGCCTTGTGTTTGGGGGTGGTAAGGAAGACCTACTTTGTGATTCACCCCGTATTTCTTCAATAAGGCTTCTAATTGCTTTTTGGCGAAGTGTGAACCACCATCACTGATCAATACACGGGGCACCCCAAATCGAGGGAAGATGATCTTCTTCAGAAGCTTGGTGACTACCTTATGGTCATTGGTGGGAGAGGCAATGGCTTCCACCCATTTGGTCACGTAGTCGACCGCAACAAGAATATATACATTCCCACGGGGAAGGAACGAATGGGCCCATAAAATCGACCCCCCGGACATCAAACGGCTCAACCTCAAGAATGTTCTCATTGAGGCATCTCGTGTCGCTTTGTGATGCCACCACTCCGTTGACATCTATCACAAGCCACCACAAATGTTCGGGCATCCTTATGCAATGTTGGCCAGAACATACCACATTGGAGCACCTTAGCAACAGTTTTGCTTGCTCCACCATGTCCTCCACATGCCAAAGTATGGCAATGATGCAAAACCGAGGCCATCTCATGATTAGGAACACACCTCCTAAACATGCCATCGGCACACTTCTTAAAAAGGAGCGGGTCATCCCAAGTAGAACCTCGAAACTTCTTTAAAGAACCGCTTCCTTTGTTGGGAAGTAAAACCATGAGGTTCAATCCCACAAGCCGATAATTTGCATAATCAGCGAACCATGGAACCTCATTGTTCATAATGGCGAACAAGGCTTCTTCTCTCAAATCGTCCTCGATAGGAATCTTCTCCAGATTGTCAGGAGGGAGGCGTGAAAGATGGTCAGCTACCACATTCTCCGTCCCCTTCTTCTCTTTCATCTCAAAATCAAACTCCCGAAGAAGCAACACCCACCTAATGAGCCTAGGCTTAGCATCCTTCTTACTCATCAAATACCGGGACCGCGAGAATGATCCGTATACACCACTTGCCTTATTACATGTCAAGTAGGAACGGAACTTGTCAAAAGCAAATACCACGGCCAACATTTCCTTTTCCGTAGTTGCATAGTTTCGTTGAGCATCATCCAGAGTCCTACTTGCATAGGCTATCACATGTAGCCTCCCTTCCTTGCGTTGCCCAAGAACAACTCCCACTGAAAAGTCACTAGCATCGCACATTAGTTCAAAAGGCAAGCTCCAATCCGGAGCTTGCACAATGAGGGGAAGTAAGGGCTTTCTTAAGAGTTTCAAAAGCCTTAGTACAAGACTCATCAAACGCAAAATCAACATCTTTACGAAGTAGATTCGTCAATGGTTTGGCTATTTGAGAGAAATCCTTGATGAAACGTCGGTAAAAACCAAGCATGTCCAAGGAAAGCACGAACTCCCGTCACCGAGTTCGGTGGCGGAAGCTTCTCAATAACCGAAACCTTTGCCGGATCTACTTGATACCCTTTTTTCGACACTTTATGCCCAAGTACAATGCCTTCCTCGACCATAAAGTGACACTTTTCCCAATTCGGTACAAGGTTCGTCTCTTGACACCTTTTTAACACAAACTCAAGATTAACCGGACATGTGTCAAAAGACGAACCACACACACTAAAGTCGTCCATGAAGACTTCAATGGAATCTTCTAGCATATCGAGAAGATTGCTTGTCATACACCTTCGAAAAGTGGATGGGGCATTACACAAACCAAAGGGCATCCTTCGATAGGCAAATGTCCCATACGGACAAGTAAAGGTGGTTTTCTCTTGGTCATCCTGGATGAATGGGGATTTGAAAGAATCCGGAATAACCATCAAGAAAACGAAGTGTGAATGACGAGCAAGCCTCTCCAACATTTGGTCAATGAAGGGAAGGGGGAAATGATCTTTCCGGGTGGATTTGTTCGGTTTCTGTAATCAATACGAGACTCTCCACCCAGTGATGAGTCCTAGTTGAGATTGTTTCTCCTTTCTCATTCTCAACTATAGTCATGCCTCCTTTTTTTGGAACCACGTGAATCGGGCTCACCCACTTGCTATCCGAGATAGCATAAATGATTCCCGCGTCACGTAGTTTCAAGATCTCCTTTTAACAACCTCTTTGAGGTTGGGATTGAGGCCTTCTCTCGATGCTCGATGGAGGAGGCATTACTATCGATGAGATGGATACGATGCATAGCAAGAGAAGGGCTTATCCCCTTAAGGTCATCAATCGAATACCCAATGACATCCTTATATTTTTGCAAAATTCCAATCGGTTTTGATATAGAAATGTCATCAAGACTCGAATTGACAATAACGGGATAAGTACATGCATCATCAAGAAAAACATATCTAAGAGAGAGAGGGAAGGGGTTTGAACTCTACCTTGGGAGGAGGCTTAGAACACTCCTCTTTTTCGGTGGATGATGCGGCTAGAACCTCAAACGCCTCATATTGCGTGTCCTCTTCCATGTCCAAGTTAAGGGTGTCGGAAAGTGCGGCATACAAATCGCTCCCGAGAATCATCCACACTCATGGTGTCCTCCACCTCATCTTCCACTAGGCTTACCCGGCAAATTTTCTCCATCATAGGCCTCTTCAGTGTCTTAGAGAACTCGAACACCACCCGCTCATTAGCTACCTCAACCGTGATTGTGTCGTTTTTGCAGTTTATCACGGCACCCAAAGTCTTCGAGCTTCTCTTCCCGAGAATAAGAGGAGTCTCGGGATCTTCCTCCATATCCATCACCACAAAGTCGCATGGTACAAACACATGCCCGACTTGAATCGGTATATCCTCCAACTCACCACAAGGGACTCTCACGGTGCGGTCGCCAATTGAATCGTTTTGCGCGTAGGATGAAGAAGAAATTTCGGGTGCTTTGCAATAGAAAGAGGCATCAAATTGACACTAGCTCCCGGATCGGCCGGTGCACCCTTAGGTTCTAAGTCACCTATCTTCACCGGCAAGGTGAAACTCCCGGGATCTCTTTGCTTCTTGGGCATAGTTCGTTGCCTGAGAGCACTCACTTGGTAAGGTAGGGAGATAAGCTCATCTTCAAGTTTGCGCTTATTGGAGAGGATCTCTTTCAAGAATTTAGCATAAGCTGGCATTTGAGACATAGCCTCAAGGAATGGAATGTTGATTTGCGAGGCTCTTCATCACATTCGAAATTTAGTGAACTTGTCACTCAACTTTCTCTCTACCAACCCGTGAGGATAGGGAACCTGGAGGCACATAGGATTTGGTTGGTGGAGGTGATGGCAATGTGGTTTTGTCACCCACTTGAACATGTGACTCATCCTTCTCCTCAACGTCCTCTTTCTCGGTTTCCTCGGCTCCATCCTCCTTCTCAACAATCTCGGCTTCTCCGTCCCGCTCTAACTCCCCATTCGGCATCTTAGGACCCGCATAACTTGTTCCCGACCTCAAATGAATGGCTTTGGCTTGATGGAGGTTGGGGTTAGGAATGGGTTGGCACGGAAGTTGATTTGTGGGGGGTGGAGGGATTCTTCTCGGCTACTTGGGCAATTTGGGTTTCAAGCATTTTGTTGTGGGCTTGTAGCTCTTGAAACCTTTGCTCATGGTTTTGGAGAATTTGGTTCATGGATTGGAGTTGTTGGAGAATTTGGAGAGAGGTGGGATCGGAAGATGGTGTAGGTTCGGGATTTTGTTTGGGGAAAGGAAGGTTGGAGGGAGGTTTTGGGTTGTTGGTCCTTTGATGTGGAGCTTGGTATGTGTTTGACCCTTGTGAGGAGGAACCACCTTGGTTATAGTTTTGGTTTTGGTTATACCCTTGCGCAAACCCTTGGTTGTGAGCTTGGTTGTACCCTTGTTGAGGTTGATTCCATCCTTGTTGAGGTTGGTTGAATCCTTGGGTGTAGTTTTGTTGAGGTTGTCTCCAACCTCCTTGTTGATTGTTCCTATACCCTTGATTCCCCGATATCCATCTCCTCTTGCATTGATTGCCGCCACATGCTCCGAATGGGTACCTCCACAATAAGAAGTATCATGGTTAGTACCACCACAAATATCACAAGAAAAAGAGTTTACCTGTGAAGGAGTAGACGATGCAAGATTGATCTTGGAGAGCTTCTTATCGAGTTGGTCCATCTTAGCTTGAATTTGATCCATGGGATCAATTTCAAACTTTCCGCTCTTCTTAGGTTGAGCACCTCTTCGTCTTCCACCCCATGAGTAGTTCTTGATCACCTCCTCGATTGTGGACTCAAGTTGTCCTTGCGGGATCTTAGATAGTTGACCTCCCGCTCCAGCATCAAGATTGGCCCGTGAAATCGGATCAAGACCATCATAGAAGAATCGCATTAGTAGATTCTTGTTGAACTCATGGTGTGGGCATGAACGGATCATCTCCTTGAACCGCTCCCAAGCTTCGGCAAGTGTCTCATCGTTCTCTTGCTCAAATGAGGAGATCTTCCTCCTTATGTCCGCAGTCTTCCACTCCGGGAAGTATTTCTTCAAGAATGCCATCGTGACTTGTTCCCATGTAGTGAGGGAATTAGCAGGCAAGCTCTTGAGCCATGACTTTGCTTTTCCGGTAAGAGAGGACCGGAACAGGTGCATCTTGATGTAGTCAGGAGAGACATCATTAGTGGTTATCATGGCACAGATCTCTAGAAACCTGTCGAGATGGTCTAGAGGATCTTCATCTGACCCCCCACAAAACTGCTCTGCTTTCACCATCCGAGTATACTGAGGGTGAATGCTGAAATTTGTAGTGGTGGTAGGGAGTCGAATTCCACCTTGAAGAACATAGGAACCCGGATTTCCGAAATCCCTAAACAGTTGTGGATTTGCTTCACCCATTTCTGATTCAACTTCACTTGATGTACTTGAGATTGGTGAAGAAGGCTCGGAACCCAAAGTCAGATTTCCCAAATTCTTCCGAAGCTTTCGCAACGTACGGTCGATTTCAAGATCTAGAGGCAATGTGGGTGAACCGTGAGTTCTTCTTCTCATGTAACACAACAAAGCTAAGCAGAGGATTAGCAAATAACAACCACAGTTAAAAAGAAAATAAAAGAAGAATCAACTAAGCAAACTAAACTAAAATATACTTCATTCAATAGCACAGCTTCCCCGGCAACGGCGCCATTTTGATAAGAGGTTTTTAGTGTGTCGTTAAGGCACTAAAAACCGCTTCCCAAACAATATTTGTAGTCCTAACAAGCAATTACTAAGAGAATAGTAAGGGCAAGTCAAGGGTCGATCCACAGGGAAATTGGGATTGATTAGAGTCTATCTAGTCTAGACTACCTAATTGAAAGGTATTTGGGGGTTTAAAAGATGTTTGGTAACAATTAAGACTATCTATCGGCTAGAACAAGCAAAAATCACGAGTTTAAATATCAAATAAAGACACTAGAGTTAAGGCTACTAGTATGAATAAGAACGGATGATGATTGTTAATGCGATTGTGAAGCAACAAGACGATTATGCAAGGTTTAGTTCTCCTCTAAAATACTTGAGTCCTCTCTCGAATGGTCCTCAAGAGTAATCGCTTAATCTATCAACTAAATCCTCTCTCGAATGGTCTTTAGTTAATTGATTAAGAGATTCGATAAGTTTGGAAAACCCCTAATGAAGGATCCCCTTAATTTCCACCCAATATCTTGGTATAGAAATTAAGTTGATTCTTGGGGATGATAAAAGAGTTCAAAATCCGATTTAAGAACATTTGAAATCAAAATACCAAAGTATAAATGTGATCAATATCTATCCTAAGGTCTCAAAACACCAAGATCAATGCATAAACTTCTCCATACATCACAATCACATCAACAACATTTTTAAAACCCTAATTCATACTTTCACCCTAACCCTAGATATGAAACTACTCACTAATCATGGAGTTAAAGCAATTAAACAATGAATCTATGACTAATCTAAGGTTAAACATGATTAAGAAATTATTAAACTAATAGAAATCGCAATTATTAAACTAAGAGAATGAAGATCTTAAATAATATGAGAACATAAACAAACACCAAGAGAATGAAATAAAAACTAAAACTTTGAATTGAATTGAATGAAAAGTACCTTGAATGTATTGGAAATCACAAACTATGATCAACAATTCTCCAATCTCAATCAAACTAAAGTGTTTTACCGCTTCCCAAACAATATTTGTAGTCCTAACAAGCAATTACTAAGAGAATAGTAAGGGCAAGTCAAGGGTCGATCCACAGGGAAATTGGGATTGATTAGAGTCTATCTAGTCTAGACTACCTAATTGAAAGGTATTTGGGGGTTTAAAAGATGTTTGGTAACAATTAAGACTATCTATCGGCTAGAACAAGCAAAAATCACGAGTTTAAATATCAAATAAAGACACTAGAGTTAAGGCTACTAGTATGAATAAGAACGGATGATGATTGTTAATGCGATTGTGAAGCAACAAGACGATTATGCAAGGTTTAGTTCTCCTCTAAAATACTTGAGTCCTCTCTCGAATGGTCCTCAAGAGTAATCGCTTAATCTATCAACTAAATCCTCTCTCGAATGGTCTTTAGTTAATTGATTAAGAGATTCGATAAGTTTGGAAAACCCCTAATGAAGGATCCCCTTAATTTCCACCCAATATCTTGGTATAGAAATTAAGTTGATTCTTGGGGATGATAAAAGAGTTCAAAATCCGATTTAAGAACATTTGAAATCAAAATACCAAAGTATAAATGTGATCAATATCTATCCTAAGGTCTCAAAACACCAAGATCAATGCATAAACTTCTCCATACATCACAATCACATCAACAACATTTTTAAAACCCTAATTCATACTTTCACCCTAACCCTAGATATGAAACTACTCACTAATCATGGAGTTAAAGCAATTAAACAATGAATCTATGACTAATCTAAGGTTAAACATGATTAAGAAATTATTAAACTAATAGAAATCGCAATTATTAAACTAAGAGAATGAAGATCTTAAATAATATGAGAACATAAACAAACACCAAGAGAATGAAATAAAAGCTAAAACTTTGAATTGAATTGAATGAAAAGTACCTTGAATGTATTGGAAATCACAAACTATGATCAACAATTCTCCAATCTCAATCAAACTAAAGTGTTTTCTCTCTAATACAAAACCTAGAATATTGTGTAGAAAACTAGAATAAAGCGTCCCTCTACTCCTCTCGAAAAGAGGGTTTAATGATCGAATGTTTTCTTTCCGGATCGTGAGGTGCGGGCGCACCAAAAGGAGGTGCGGGCGCACCTTGCTCAGTGCGGGCGCACCGGACTCCGGTGCGGGCGCACCCGAGTCTTCGCCCTCGGGGGTGGAATTCTCTTCGTCAAATGGTGCGGGCGCACCCAATTTAAGGTGCGGGCGCACCAATGTAGTCTGTTTTGTGCTCCGGAGGTGGTCGATGGTGCGGGCGCACCAGTGGCTTGTGCGGGCGCACCATCGTGTGCGGGGCATACCAAGCGCACCTCAGGCTACCTTTCAGCCTCTAGCTCGATCCCTTATGCCATGTCTCGCATTTCTCGACCCCGAAAAGGGCAATACCTGCAATAGAAACACGAACAAACATGGTGAAAGCATATGTGCTAGAAATTCGATCGAAATAGATCGAAAATCTAGCAAAATGTCACTATGACCAAGTATGATCACGTGAATGAAATAGAAGGGAAAAGTGAGGAGAAAGAAGGAAGAAAAGGAGGAAAAGGGAGCTAAAACAAGCCAAAAGAAGGTAATAAAGTGCGTTAGAAACGCACTTATCACTTCTCACTTGGAATCTTGACACTATTCATAGTTAGAGAGAATCTTCTCAATTTTTCTCAATTTATAAGAAAAAATATAATCATGTGGGTTCTTGTTTGATTCGTCTCAATTAGTACTTATATTAATATTCAATCGTTATAATTTTTACTAATATATAATGAAAGATATTTAAGTTCAAAGATGCGCATTGGGAGACGCGCACGAAGTGAGAAGGATAAAAAACAGAGGGAGTATTATACAATTATAGGACATAAATTCTTGATTCACATTTAATATATATTGTAATACTCTCCCTCATCTTCTAAATATCTTCCTATTTACCATAGCATAGATATAAATGAGAGGAGAAGAGAGAGTATGTGAAAGTGGATCTTTTTATTTACTCCATATTTAAATAGGAGAGAGAATGTAGTTGTGTGAAAGAGTAAATACTATAGAATTATATGAGTCCAATAAATTGGCCGGGGTAATTGAAAACGGAACAAACTTTTACCAAATAAGGACTTAAGTAACAATAGGAAGATCTCTAGAAACGGAAAGTAAACAAGAAGTAGGAATTAACCCTTCAACTTTAAGAAACGGATGAAGTAAGGCATAAAACATGTACGTTTACCCTTCAGAAATTTATTTCATTTATACCAAACACTGCTCCAATCCGTAGTCAAGAACCACAAAGAGCAAACTTTTTACAATTACAACGAACTCTTTGATCTTTATCACCCAACTTCCTACAATAGTACAGACAAAATGAAAGCTTTAAACACAAGTAACTCTTACTTGATCAATTTTGGTAAAACAGCACTACCAAGGTTCCTTTGAACCAAACTATGACAAACAAAACAATATATTGTGTGGCGTGTGCGTGCTTGTAGTATTAATCAATAGGTCACACCACCTAAACAGAAACTAATTAGTTTTCCTACAATTCTTCCTGATCTGACCATTGGATCCGGTGAGCGGCTTAATATCACCCATGTTGATCATGGCCGCGGCGAAATCCGTGTTAAACCTGCTAGGGTTGCTGCTATAAGTTTGTACGAGGGCGTTGGTGGAACCACCACTGAACAACTGTTGGTCAGAGTGTAGAAGACCCTTTTGGTTAACAAGGTTGTTGTAATATTTGTTGTCAAAGGTATTGGGGGTTTGGATATCCAAGGGTGCTAAGTTGTTGCTGCCTGATGTACTAGCACTTGGGCAATTTGCTTGCCTTGTTTTGGCAAATGATGCGTCAATGTTGCTCTCATTGTAAATGCGAGTTCTGAAGGTTGTGCATCTTGCTTGACCAATGGTGTGGGCACCTAGTAATAGATAATTCCATCATAAGTTAGAATTATGCGTACGGACAAGATTTATTGGTATATCAGAAGTTTGCATTGTTTTTGTTACTATTAGGATTGTAAAGACAACATTAAAATAAGCTAATATGAGTATATGACAAAGAAATTTGTTAATGAATGTCAACTAATTTAATTAATATAATTTTGAATAGTGATACCTATTACTTGAGATTTAAGTTTACCTATGGTACTGTAAAGGTGACTTTTTATATACTAAAAAAATCAAATTACCTATCCACCAAAAACCAATATTGGCACACACTATGTTTCTTTTTTTCTTTTTTATACGAAACATACGCACCCAATTTAGCTATAATTGGCATAGAAATTAATTTTCCTAACCAGAATGAAATAATTGAAAATAACGCAAAAACTGTTGGGAAAGATACACACACGACAGACAATTACAAGCGGAAGCACAATGATCTCATTTTCCCTAATGTGTTGTAAAATGGGCAAACACTACCAATCTTGAGCAAACACAATATGAACAACAATAAGCAATTCTAAATAGCCCAAGTGCAATAAAATAAAGCACACCAAGATATACGTGGAAAACCCAAACCGGGAAAAACCACGAGTACCGTAAGTCGGTACCAAACCCTTCCACTAATCAACAATAATTAATGGGTACAACAATCATTCATCTCTAAATAATATTAGAGGCTTTACTACATCAAACAAACATGTTTGGAATAACCATTCTCCATAAACCATCACTAACAAGTGGATAAACACAACTATGGAGAGATTGGGGCTAAATAGAGATTACCAACATCCAGAGCACAAAACGACAATCCAACCGTTAGATATGGAGCATGTGATGGCAGGAACGCTGTGTCAAAATTTGGCGACGATCGGACCACGTTTGACCTTCGATCGGACGGCAAAACCGAACAGCTCCTATGGAGAATCCTCTTTCTCCTTCTCTGCCTTTTCACTCTATTTTGTGCGTGTGATGTGGCTTGCTGCTGCTCACCCTATTTTTTTTTCAGCTCCTATTACTCTATTTATCAACCCCCTTTGACTTTCTTTTGGGCTCCTTAAAGAAGACCAACTTTACATGGCCCACATTTACCCATGTAGATATACAACCATACATAGCTAACCCATATCATATAAATGGGCTCTTCCACCAAGTAGGAGGGATAATCCCAACAAAAACAACAATGGCCACAAAAATATGTATAAATTACTTGTTTTCTATTATTGGTAGGTAATGGACCAGCCTGACCCAAGCTTGGCTGGTGTTCATGCTTTTTTTTGTTGTGTCTTACTCTCTGCTTTGTCATGCAAAAAATATGTATGGATTACTCGTTTTCTATTGGAATTCCTTTTCTCTTCTGAGGTAGATTACTTAGTATCTAGTGTTTTATTAGTAATTATAATTCAAGAGTTTTTAATTATTTCTTCTGCTATACATAATAAATATCACGAAAATCCTTTTTTTATTAGTTTAGTTGGTTATTACAATCATCATATATAATTAACTCACTAATTTTATCATATTTTTTTAGAGTAAGATGAATGATCCTACTTAATTGCAACTTCTTGTACATAAGAATACAATCCATCTTAGTGAGCTAAGACTCTTAAAAACGAGAAAATCAAGGGAAATTTCCATCCTTGAGAACCACAACTAATAAGATCGGACATATAACGTCAAGATTATAAGGTAAACCCCCTACTAAATATCGGTAACACTACCTCGTAGTCACTACTATTTTTAAAAAAATGTGATCTATTACTATTACTTTTATTTACGTAGGGTTGGAGTAGAATATATGATATTCAGTTAGTTTTACAAATTAATAATAGGAAAGTATTGGTAAATGGTAAACACGAGTAGTATCAGTGAAAGCCTGAAAGGTACTAGGTCAATAATCTTGTACTTCAATCACAATCGAATGTCTTGCAAGCAACATGTAATTCTGGCCTTCTATGAGGCAGAAGCACGATGTCCTTTTCTCACATTTCAATCATGGTTTTAAGATTTTCTTGATTTTTGTACGTAAAATGAAATATCCTTGTACTAATTAATGAATAATTATGATATTAATGAAGATAATTTATTTAGATTTACATAAAGTATACGTAAGATGAGAGTAGTTTAGTTATATTAACAAATAGAAATAATATCCTTGTACTAATTAATGAAATAACAAGAATTACCAGATAAAGCGACCATATCGGTGGTGGAAAGCCCTAGATCGCTGAAACTTTTGATGAGAGCACTGAGGCTAGCTGTCGGTGCTGGGATGTTAGTGTTTGCAGCAGATTGGCTTGCCGTCGTGGCATCTCTTCTTCCCAACTTCACATTCCAAGTTGGTCCTCCAAGCTACGTACAACCACAAAAATAAAAAAAACAGCATCTAAATATTAGACTGCTAAAAATTAGCTACCAATATAAAGTAGCAATAAGATTATCTGGTTTGTTATGTACAAACATAATTAGTTAGGTAATCAATTTTTGTTCATAATTATTGCTTACAATAACTACGGAATCTCTCGCACTAATGGCCAAAATGTCAGCACATGAGACAATGCTTGGACAAGCTTTCTCAACCGCGGTTTTTATTTGATCTACAACATCAAATCCTCTTAGGGACCCAGCATTTGGAAATGCATTCTTCTCACCAGTGAAACTAGAAGTATCATCTAGTAGAACGGATCCATCACAACCCTGTGATGTACAAAGCAAATGCATTAGAAGAAAATATTATTAACAATTAGTATACCATTTCACATCTAATACTAGAAATGAGGTACTAAAAGAAAATGCATGCATTCATGATATTTTGAAATAAGATATTTTTGAACGTATAATAATACTTACATTAACAAAGCAGTCATGGAAAAATAAGCGAAGGAGGGAAGCACCCATCCTAGCCTCATTGTTGACAGCAGATTGCACGATGGATTTCACAGTAGATAAGAGGTTAGGGCAAGAGCTAGAATAGAAGTTTGTCGATAGTTGGGCATTGGAATTCCCAATAGAAACTACAAGAAGGTAAGCCACACTTAAAAAGATAAAAGAGGAAGAAGGTGAAGCCTCCATAATTTTTGAAAAGAAGTTTGTCAACTAAATAACAAGTAGATATTATTGCAACGTGTGCTTGGAGAAAGCTAAAAGGAATGTGCATGATATTTATAGTGGATTTGTTGATAAGGTTTTCTCATAGGTTACAATATAAGGGGTCCTACCAATATGCCTAGTTGCAACTTTTTGCATGCATGTAATTGAATATTTGAATGTTCAACAGTGTTAGTGGTAGGCTGTTGCCTATTGGTGTTCTCTGAAGAAAGTCAGTATACAGATCAGAATGAAGGGGTGATTATAAAAGTCCAAACAACAATTATTGTTATGATTGAAACACTTAATTTTTTTTTTTAGAAGGTTTATGATTGATCAAGCACTTCTATAAAGACAGTAATATACTATTATATGGACGATAGCATAAATGGGTCGCAAATTTTGTTTTTAATATTTGGATTTATAAGAGACGCAATTAGTTAATTTGGGACTTAAGAGCTCACTCACCAGCCAGCTGGAACTGAAAAGATTTAGTACATTTTAGAAGATATTGTCATATGGATCGCTGTGTTAGGAGCGGTACGAAATGATCAAATTGTAAATTATGATTAATTTCATTCAAAAAACCCTACGTACCCATACCCTAATTGTATCCTAAAATTATATCCTACTCATTAAAATTTGGTGGAACCTAAGAAAAAATATTATAATTAGTGATCAAAAAATATATTGTAAATAATTCATTAGTTTTAATAATATCATGAACATGAATATTGTGGATGTCATCTAACTTAGTTGGTAAAGTCTTGTAAGGGTGATATCCAACATCTGGAATCGAATCCTGTACTGTCTACATCACTGCACTTAGTCGCTCATTTACACACACACAAAATGAACATAAATATTGAATTGATGATTGTTTTTTTTGTAAACCTTTATACTTCTTCCTTTTTTATTAATCACTATAGTTCCTTTTTGTGTAAGCTTACTATTAATCACTCTATATCCATCTTTATCATCTTACAAAGCTCACGTATCTACTTTTTCACATGCTACTAGGGCCACTTGATTGTCACATGTCTCTACTTTTTAATTAACTTATAATGTGTGTCCAAGCGGTACCCATTGATTAATAAAGAAGGGATGAGTTGTATAATAGGTATAGCTCGCTAAATTATCTTTCAAGCTATTTGCAACAACAAAAAATTATAATTTAGTTTCATGCCTTACTTTTTTATTTGGTAGTTTCTTACAAAAAGTATATTTTAAAAGTTAGTTTTTCGCAAATGGTCCTAATAATAAAAACTTATGCTTAACGAGTTTAGGAAGGACGCCACATCAAAAAAATGAAGTTAGTGTAGAAGCTCCGATTCTCCCAAAATTGAGTGAATATTTTCCTTTATTTTAAACCATACTAGCATTATTTACACGCTATGCGTGTGTGTCATATTAGTGTTTTTTTCTCAATTAGTTATTCGTCGGTGTTATAAAAAATTTGATTCGAACAAACATTTATAATTATTTTTAATTTCTCTAATATGTTTTTCTTAAATCGATGGTTCGTTGTGTTTTTTAGTTATTTGTTCATCATTATTCAAATATTGTATTAAGAGAAGGAAATATAAAGCATAAGAAAGCTTGTGCTTAAATAAAATGGAAGAATTTGTGTAACAGGGTCAATCGTAGAATATTAATAAAGTGGAAGAGTTTGATTTATATAATAGAGATTACCGAATAATAATAAACATTTAGGTTTTAAAATATTATTAGTATAATTATTAATATGAAATTCAAGTTTTAATTTTTTCTTCTGATTGTGTTAATCAAGTTATATTGTCAATTTAATTTTTTATCAGAGTTTTGCACACATATGTAAGAAGAGGAAATCATTCTCCTTAATTTAATATTTAATTAAAATTTCAAACTAATTTCATTGTTAACATGTTCAATATATATGACAAGTAGGAAAAAAAAGATTATTTAATATATACGGCAAATTAAATTAATTAAGAATATATCAGACTTTTTATAAGGGGACGTCATCTTCCTCTCCCTTCACTTATATAATAAAGATATAGCGTGATGCAAAAAGCCAAATTTACTTTATTTTACTTTTTGTTGGTATCGTAAAACTGAATCAAGGGATTTGGCATATATTGTATCCTTGGTCAAATGTCGTTTACTATTTTGTTTGAAAACAAAATGTCATTATAGTCTTCAATTACAAGTTCCAACTTGTGTGTTTCGTCAAAATTGTGCTCCTTTCGTCCGTTTTTGTATACTAGTTACTTATATTATGACTTCGGTACGATCTATATACTAACTTTCATTTTATTGCAATGTATTAATATATAAAATTAAATACTTTTGTATGAATGAGATATCCTTGAATTTGTGTGCGAAAATTCCAAGAAGTATGAAAAAGTTATCGAGTTGGAACTCCATGAAAACTGAGAAGAAGTGTAATTATATGAGTGTGCTACTAGACTTCATGTAAGGAATAAGGTTACAAAGTATGGGAGGGAACTATGTTACGTTGTTCCTTTGTGTTAAGGAACTTGAGTTGTTCCTTAAGCCAAGGAACTGTTACTTATGCAATTTAGTTGGTGGTATTGTGTCATCATGAAATTATTGTTTCAAAAAACTAAAAAATATAAGGATTTGGGAGTTGATCCTAAGTTTGGAGCTATTCCCTCGGTAGCGTCTGAAAGACAAGCAGAATCTACGATAATAAACAACGTGCTAATAAAATTTGTAAAAATAATGTTAGGTAGCATATTAAAATGTGATCTCTATCTTTTAGGAGGTTGTTAATTTGTTAGAACCATTTATGAATAATATCTATAAGATTTTATTTAAATAAGATAAGATCTTGTTAGTTGTCTTGTTAGAGTTATTTTAGAAATATGATTTCTATTTACTTAGGATTTTTTAATATAATTAACGTGTTAATTAAATAGACCAGTTAAATAATACTCCCTCTGTATTTTTTTGTTTGCTCACTTAGAATGTTGACACTATTCACAGTTGGATATAATCTTCTAAATTTTTATCAATATATAAAATAAAATATAGTCATGTGGGGGTCTTGTTTGATTCGTCTCAATGAGTACTTTATCAATATTCAATAAATATTCAATCATTATAATTTTTACTTATATGTAATGAAGGATATTTAAAGTTAAAAAAGTGCATTGGCAAACACGCACAATCAAAATAGGCAAACTAAAAATACAAAGGGAGTAAAACATGTTTGTTTTAATGCACGTTTACATTTTCAATTAGTTATGATTAGTGAAGCAACGGTACATGTTATAAAGACTTATCACTGCTTCTTTTTTTTCAACTCTCTCTCTAAACCAAATACTCTGCCTTCTCTCTAAACACAAAGCGCATCTCACCCTAACCCTAGGAACTCACCTGAGCTCCGGCGCCGCGCAAGATTCCGGCGAGTTCCACTGTATTTTATCAGTGTTTTCTTTCGTTTCTCGTAGTCTTTTCCTAGTTTTCGTTTCTCCACCAAGTTGTCATCCCTCTCCCCTGTCGTGTCTGGTAGGTCTCACTTCCTTTTCCGGCGTTAACCACCTCCTTCCCTGTGTTGCAGTTTCCCAGTCTCTGTCCTCGTCGGCGGTATCCCCCTTCCCCAGTAGTGAGTCGGCCTCGGTTTGGGCTTCCCCTTCCCCCTCCCCTATTTAGTCGTCCGGTGGTATTAGCTTGGGCTTCCCCTTCCCCCTCCCCTGATTTGTAGTCCAGTGGTCAGTTTGGGCTTCCCCTCCCCCCTCCCCCTAGTGTCAGTTTGGGATGCCCCTCCCCTAATTAGTATAACGTCAGCCTCGTTGGGCTTCCCCTTCCCCTGTTCCGTGGTGTGTTGGTATTGTTTTGGGCTTCCCCTTCCCCCTCCCCCCCTCCACAGTTTAGTGTAGCGTCACCCTTCCCTTTCCCCAGTGGTTGTTCGTCTCTATTTCCCCCTCCCCTAGTGTTTAGTTGGAAGTGTGTCTGCCGTCTCCCGTTCCTGTAAGTTTTTCTATCAGTGTTCTGTTGTGGCTGTGTTAATATGCGTTTAGTTTTTGTTCACTCAATCTGCTTGATAATTTTGATAATTGCTGGAGGTAGTTCGTGTTTTCAAGATGTTGGGACTGATTTGTGTGGTTGGTTAGGGTTTGCGTGGCAAGAGGTTTCATGGTTGGGGTATGGTTTCTCCGATTTCGAACATCGGATGGTTGTTCGAGATCTAACTATGGTTAGATTTCCGTCTCGCTTGGTAATGATCTTATCAATCATTGCCTTGCACTAGTGGAGAAAAACGAAAGGGCTGCGCTACAAGGGCTGCGTTTTTTGAAAAACGTATCCCTTCTTAGTGAAGGGCTGCGGTTAGCCTAAAAACCGCAGCCCTTCACTTTCGAAGGGCTGCGGTCAATGCAAAAACCGCAGCCCTTTTAGTGAAGGGCTGCGGTTTTTAAAAAAACGCAGCCTTATAAGTAATAAAGGGCTGCGTTTTTTAAAAAACGCAGCCCTTTATGGGCTTTTTTTTAAAAAATTTGAAAGGAAATAATCGCGGGCTTAACAGATTAAGCGGGCTCATTTTGGAAGGAGATCTCCCTCATTCTCTCTCCTCTCTCACGTCCTTCCTTCTCCCTCACCCTCCTTCCTTCTCCCTTCTCTCTCACGTCCTTCCTTCTCCCTCACCCTCCTTCCTTCTCCCTTCTCTCTCACGTCCTCCCTCCTTCCACAACAACAAATATTCGTTCTCTCTCACCCTCCGGCGGCAGCGAATATTCGTTCCTCGTCGTTCGTCCTTGCCGCACCGCGCCGCGCTGTTCCTCGTCGTTCGTCCTTCGAACTCTGGCCATCCTTTCGTCGTCGTCGAACTCCGCTTAAGCAACGACAGTAACAAGGGATGATTTTTCGTTTTTCAGATCTATAATTTCTTGATCTTTGTTCATGAAATTTCAGATCTATAATTTTTCTCTTTGTATTTTCGTTCGTTTTTTTTTATTTTTGTTCATTTTCGTTCATTTTTTTTTCATTTTTGTTCATTTTCGTTCATTTTTTTTTCATTTTCGTTCCCTTTTTTTTCATTTCCGTTTGTTTTTTTGTTTTTATTTTCGTTCCTTTTTTTCATTTTCGTTTTGATATTGGGACTTTCGGTTGGGAATGGCTCGGATTTATGATTTTCATGTATGGATTAAAGTTAATCATGCTATTTAGCATAAGCTTTTCATAGTGGGGCAATGTGTGTTCCAAAATTGTGTTCTATATACTTCAATCTTTTCTGTTTTGGATTGTTCTGCATAGATATTTAATGCATAGTTGGAATCACTTGTTTGATTTTGTTTTAGTTGGCAGCAAGGTTAACTGGCATGACTTCCATTATTTTCTTTTTGTCATAAACCATGATTCTATTTTTTTTTTTTGCTTATTAATACGCTGTATAATTAAGAGTTAAGATTTGATACTAATCTTAATAAACAATATCAACATGAAGTAGATATATTTAGGAGTAAAAAAATGCAAATTTTTATTTTTTTTGGGTCAAAAGGGCTGCGGTTATGGTCAAAACCGCAGCCCTTTGTACAAAGAAGGGCTGCGTTTGAGGCCCAAAACCGCAGTCCCTTCGTTGTGAAGGGTTGCGGTTTAAAAACGCAGCCCTTCACTTTTAGTGAAGGGCTGCTACGGAAAGGGCTGCTGGCCAAAAACGCAGCCCTTAGGGCTGTTTTGACCGCAGCCCTTCCGTTTTTTTCCACTAGTGTTGACAAAATGATATCTGATGACGGCTCCCCAATTTATCAATTGGGTTTATAGTGCGTCAACTCATTTGAGCTTCTCCTTAACGGAGAAGCCTGAAATACCCCTTCAAGAGGGTATTAAGTCACAAAGGATTGTGACTCTTTCAGGACTTTGGATCCAAGAATCCCATGCGACAGAAGGTCGTTGGGATTGGTCCTGTTGGTTACGTTTTTGCCCCGCTTGTGAAATCAGTCCACTCATCCCGCTCCTTTCATCAGGTTTCTGGCGATCATCATCCATCAGTAGCAGTGCTTCAATACATCTATCTTACAACACCGCTCTCCAGATCGAGCAGTTTTATCCAAGTTTTTTAGGTTATTGTACTTGTTATGTAAGAGCGAGTAAAGCTCAGTTTGTTTTCTTTGCTTTTGTTTGGTTGTATTAGCGTTAGGTTGTACTTCCGTTGTTAATTAATGCAAATTTTCCCCGTTGTCAAAAAAAAGCAACGATTATTCCTTAATGTTGTCTTATTCCCTAAGTATAATCATGTTTGGTACTAATAAACATTTGAATTTGTTCAGCCATCATTTCATGTTCACACACGTTTAATGAAATTAAGGGAATCTTGTTTCGTAAGTCAAGGAATATGAAGTTGTACGTCCTATTTTGTAAGGAGTAATGACTAGTAATTAGGAGGAGTATCTTATGCAATCTAACCTTATAAATAGGACATAATCACTTGAGTTAATGGCCGTGTTTGGTAAATGGCTTTTTCATTGGCTTTTGGCTTTTGGCTTTTCAATTTGGTCAAACAGCCAAAAAAAGTGTTTGGTTATTGGCTTTTTGGTTGGCTGAAAAGCTGGCTTTTAAGCCAAAATGAAAAAGCTCCCTGGAGCAGCTTTTTGGATTGGCTTGTTGGCTTGTTGGCCCACAAACTCTCTAATAAACAGCCAACAGCCACAATTAATTTTGCCAAACACTTTTGCAAACAGCTGGCTTAAACAGCCAACTTAAAAAGCCAATACATACAGCCAATGCTTCCAGCCAGTCAAACAAGCCAATTAAACCAGCCAAAAGCCAACAACCAACAGCTGATTGCCAAACAACCCCAATGTGTGTCTGGCTTATTGAAATATAATATACAAAGCTAATAACTATAGTTTCATAAATTAAGCCAGTACCACATCGGTTCATAGTTCCATTATTGTTCCTTCACCGTACTTGTTATTATTTCAACTAGTACCATTCTACTATATTATTCTATATTTCAAGTTTGGGGTTAAGAGAGTTTGATAGAACTCTTGTATCAGTGAGACTGTAGGTGAAGCATAGAGAGCTGACTGCGAGTGATCGATCGAAGTCATAGTAGAACAATAATCAGAGGAAAATGTATGTTGTTGAGAACTTGAGTTTAGAGACACGAATTTATATTAGGTTGTAACAATCAACAAAATGGTCGGCCTATTATAGTGAGAAATTGAGTTAATATCCCTTGGGTTGAGGTTTTTCGTTCGTTTGGGTTCATAAATTTTTCCTCGTACAAGTATCTCTTGCATTGTCTTTGTATTCCTTTTATTGTTTTTATAATTCCACAAAAATAATATTCATTAGTCACATAACAATTCACCTCCTTCTTGTAGTTTCCTCTGATTAGCACAAAAGTCTTGTTAGGCCACTGAAGTGGTACTATTTATTTCCTTAGGCCATTCAAGTGATTTTTAAGTTTGTTAAACCACCTAATGGAAAAGACTAAACTTGTTACATCTCTTTAAGTGGAGATCGATCACTGAAACTTACATTCTTTATTTTTTTTTTGTCTATTTTTTTTTTTAAATAACAATGTAATAATAAGTATGATAATTTAGTCCTTTTAGTTATAAGAAACTACGGGAATAATGGAGTTTTAGTCAAAAACTGTTTTCCCTCATTTAATTTGTCCTAGCTATTACTTGTCCTCTCGTATTTAGGCATGTATTGAAAAGTTCAATGACAGTAGTTTCCAATTTCTTCAAGTGAAATTTCAAAGACGTCACTAGAGAATGGAGCCCACACACCTCCAAGGCTACAGAGTACAACAGCTTATATGCATGCAATGTAATTCAAATAGATTGGCTAACTGAACAATGCATGCTTTTCAATATTCAGTCAATATAGTTTACTTAAGAGTTAGAATTATTATTATTATAGCTGCTATGTGATGAAAAGCATAACGGTCCTACTTTTTTTTGGTGAACACCGTAGCCATCTTACATTACCATATTAAAAATATTCTTAATATAGTAATATGGTAACGGCCCTACTTCGACAACGTTCTCTTTCGATGCCTAGACTCAATTGAATTGATCTGGACTATTACATTTTGTTTGATCTGATTGGTCTTAAATCTAACTTATGTTCCTTCACCTCGAAAAACTAGAACACACAGCCCTTATCCTCCCTATCTCGGGGTTTTTATTCTCAATCTTGGTCAACTGCTGTGTAGAAAAATTGATATTTTGAATATTCATATTGTGAAAAAAAGGATTTCACATGATAATATTTTGTTATATGTATTAGTAAAAATTAATGGTCAAAGTTTTTCAACTTTAACCACATAAAACAATGAGTAACCATTAAAAAAAGAGAAATTACTATATTAATGTAAATTAAGTATTAACATAATACTTACAAGATTCTAATAACAAAACTATTATAAAAAAACGCCTCCTCTCCCCTTTTTTTCTCTCTTCTCTCTCCTCTCCCACAAAACCCTAATTTTCAACCTAGGGGCTACCGCCACCCTTTTGGTCGGTGGTAAGCCCCTTTTCTCCTTTTGTTACTAGTTTTTTATGTTAGTGTTTCTAATAAACTTCAATCTCTCTCTAATAGAGAATTTTTCTACCCATATATTGGGTTATCTACCCATATATTGGGTTATCTACCCATATATTGGGTTTTATCTCTCTCCATGTGAGAGTTTGTAGATATTATTTTTGGTTTTTTGTGTAATTCAAGAGGTTGATTTGTTGATCGAAATTTGTGCGGGGTTGCAACAGATTTCAGTACTTTGTTTACAATCACTTGAATTGAATCCAGCTCTACTTTAAAACTACAAAAGATCGACAGACCCCCTTGTAGAAGGCTGCATCAGACAGCGATGTGAAATACGAGGGTTTTCAGAAGTGTTAGATCTACTCAACGATTGTGGTTTTGTCATATTAGAATTGTATTTATTTCATTTTGATATGTATTTGTTTAGTTTTGACTTCTATTGTAGATGTCGTATGACTTTGAATCAATGAATTAATTTTAATTTCAAAAAAAAAATATTAACATAATACTTAAAATGTATTATGATATAACGGCTCTTTTAGTAAACGATAATAAGTAGTGGTAAATTGGTAATGATGTTGACTTTCTATATTAGTTTTGCACCAAACGTCTTATGTTAATACTGATGGTAATGGAACTTCATCCTAAACCAATGTTTTTATATACTTCCTCCGTTTCTTTTTAAATGCATAAAAGGGGTATTTTTTGTGAGATATAAAGTATTCCTTTGTTGCATTTAAAAAGAAACGGAGGAAGTACAAATTTTCGTTACTATTCATAATCAACCTAGCTCCAAAATAGTACTTATAGATAGTAATGAAAATTGATGAAGTAAAAGCGATGTTTGCAGGTGGATAAATATGGGATACTATAAATAATAACATGAGATCACATACCTTACAAATAAATATTACATGACATAGAACTTATTAATCATTAACCTCAGGGGCGGATCCACTATGGGTTCACTGGGTTCAGTTGAACCCATAGTGGATCTGGGAAAATTTTTGTTAGTTTTATGGCGTTTAACACCCGGATAAAAGATGTATTCTACAGCAGTATGAAGAAGAGCTCCTTCGGTCAAGTTGGTTTGTCCGTGTCAATTAGTACCTGACATGACAACATGTAGCGGGTTCGAATTCCGTGTCTACGCTATGTTGCCTCTTTCTTTTCTTTTTTCACAATTTATTATCTCCTTTCCCGTGTCTGCTAAGTGCTATGTTGCCTCTTTGTTTTCCTTTTTTACAATTTATTCTTCTCCTTTTTTTATACTCTACCTTGTTGGTTTCATATAGAGTAATTCATTCCCTTTTTTATTTAATATAATTTCTTTTTCTAACCCTTTCTTTTTCTTGCTTATGTCAATACTAATTCCATATTGTAGTTGTTGACTATGATATTTTCTTTTTTTTAATACTCCGTTTTTTAAATGTAACATATTGACTTTGACACTATTCATCCAATACACTTTGACCATTAATTGTTATTTATACATAATAAAAATATAATCATGTGGGATCTTATTTGATTCGTCACGGTATACACTTTTCAAATATATATTTTTTATAATTTTTATCTTTATACAATTAGAGATATTATTGATCAAAGTTGTGTCTCGACAAATGTGAAAAGTCCAATGTTACATCTAAAAAATGGAGGGAGTATATGTATGGGACAAGCACTCAAGTTAGTCATCTTAAGAAAATTCTAAAAAAAGGTTGGTTGTTTATGTAATCCTATTTTTTCTTCTATTTTTTTTCTTTTGAAAATAAGCTAAAGACGTTTGCAACTTTGAATTGTCGAATATTCGCAATAAATTTGAAATAATATATGAATATTATCTTACAAATTTTATGAGGGTGTTATATTCAAAGTGTTCGAACCCACATGGTGAAAATCCTGGATACGCCACTGATTAACCTAGCAAACCAACCCTTAGATTAGTTAATTATTCTGTTACGCTGTACAAAAATGTGTAAGAAAAAAAAAATGTCCTCACAAAATAAATTTATTTAGATATTTCCACAATTTACTTTATACATTACGGGGGCAAAAACTCCATGTCACGCCATAAAAGTTCTAACTAAAAGGTTATAAACTGGCTGAGATTGTTTGGTAGAAGATTCTGAATATCTTCCTCGAACAAGAATGTCATGAGCTGAAATTATTTAAATTACTAACGTGACTAATTTTCTCTCAAATCATAAATTTGGTCCACTAACATTAGGTATGAAGTATGATACAGTCATCTAGCACTTAAATGTACACCCAACAATGTTTGACTACTGAAGTTTACGCCAAAAGCATCAATTTATACAATTTAATGACCAGGTTTTGAACGTGTGAATGCTGACTAATCGTCATGCTCGAGATTGATTCTCTTTGTATATCATGTGCATGCCGACTTATCCTGCTGGACTACATAACGAAGAATATTTAGGTGCAAATAATAACAAAGAAAGATTGAATCATGAAAAAGATACTTCACCTTCTTCTAGAGTATTTTTGGCTAGAGTACAAATCACTACTAAGGCCTATTGTTAACATGCATAGAAGAAACTTTATGGTTATCTTTGAAATTGCGTAGGGATGAATGTTCAGGGTACAGTTTGGATTAAGCCTAATTCAATCTGATCCAACTAAATTTTGGATTTTAATTTTCCAATCCAAATCCATACCAATTAGAGTTTGAGTCCAAACCAATCTAATCGGAATTTTCATACACTAGATTGAATGCGATCCGAATTATCCAATCTTTTTAAAACTTTGATTTTTCGATGAAATAAATTTGGCGCGAGCATCATAATAAAGTGTTTGATAATAGAAGTAATTCATACAGTCCCATAAAATATATTAATAAACTAATAACAACTAATAATAATCCATTACAAACTCATAATTCATTACAGTAGAAGGTTCAACAACAGCATAACAACATGTTCAACTACACAGCAGGTTCAACTTTACAGCAGCAAGTTAGGATTTTAACTTTTAGGGGAAAGAAAGGGCTTCCGGACCATTTGGACTTTTTTTTAAAAAAAGAAAAATTAATCCCAATCATAAATAATATATAGGGCCTAATTACTATCGGTTAATTTGGAGTTTTGGATCCAATCACCCTAAATCCAATACGAAAATTCGATTTTTCGAAAAAACTCAATCCGTATTCAATCTAAACATAGTTGTAGTCCAATCCGATTTACTAATTCGGTTCAGATTGGATTGGATTTTGGTTTTTGTCCGAATAACTTTCACCCCTAAAATTTTTAAGGTTTAAGAAATAAACCTATAATCACTTGTCTTAAGCTTGAGGTATGGGTTGAGATACATTGGATTGAACGATCTGAGTGACCAATTATGGATATTCTTTTTTCATTGTTTGTTACTTGCAGGCTGCAGCGTTTTGACTTTTCTATTATTTATGTGCTTACTTTAACCGTGAATTATGACTACTATATAATACAAACTTTAGCATGCAAGGTGTTGTTGGATTCACCTAATATATGTTTATAAGATTTCAACTTTTTATAATTTTCACAAATAGATTATTAGAGATATTAATGGTCAAAGTTGTGTATTGACAAGGGTTCAAAACATTACAAGTAAATGAGGAAGTATATTCTTTTTTAAATTAGGTTTTCTAATTTCTACTTACATTCGTGATGTGAGATCAATGTATTCTCAACAAGTTAGTATTTGACTTTATTTTGGGACTAATTCCGTGATGTGAGATCAATGTATAAACTTTCGTATTCTTAACCTAATTTTTATTTGCGTTTAGGACTTCGTCTATATTATACAAGAGGAGGAAATATCACCAACTTATAAGCTTCAGGAGCTACTCCCCCAATTTCTAATTGGTTTTAGTATTAAATTTCCTTTTGTCTTCTAAGTGGATCGAACTTTCGTTCTTCTTAATAGCCCAGGCCCATTTCTCATACTATTAAGATTTAACATAAGTAAATCATATAATTTGTGTGTTCGTTGTTTGTTGAATTTCTGTCTTTCTTGTATATGTATACTTATTGAAAATTGATTCTAAAATCTAAATTATAATATATTACATAGTTTTTCGTTTAAGTTTTGAGTTCAAAACCCTTCCATAGTGTCTCCTTATCACTCAATTTGTGCTACGTTGAATTCAAAACCCTTCCACAACTTATCAAACCACAAACACTTAATTGCTTGAAAGTCCATTACTCTTTGTCACTTTTTGAGTTTTAAACATTTTGCTTTACTTTTTCTGTTTTTTTTTTACTTTGACATTTGCATTATTACACACCTCACATTTCCCAGATATTTATTTTTACTAAATAAAATCAATGTTGGAAGTATTAGATTTGTCTTAGTCTATATTTTCCAAATATCAATTTTTAATATTTTCATATTAATATGCAACAAAAAATATTGTAATCAAAATTATGCATCGATATATGTAAAAGTCGAAGTATAACAATTGAAAAAAGACAATTTTTTTACTAAGCAAGATTTGGCCCAGTGGTATTGACTTGTCTCATAATTTCAAGGTCATGAAATCAGACCCCATTAGGAATTCTTTGGGGTGAGGCATTCTCTTACCATTTTCCCCAGTTCCATATGATCCTTATTCATCTTACCTATCAAGAGAAGGACACAATTTTTTAATAGTTAAATTGGGTCATAATGAAAATGTACTACAAATAAAATTGGATGTCCGATACTATTTATAAGCTTAACTCACAAAACTAAATTGACATCGACAATTTGACGCCTTTTTTTTTTGGGTGCAAAAGAGGAATTTGACGACTTTGTAATTGTGATGAGCTAGAACATTGTGAGTCACATATCCAAATTAGACAGACACTATGGCTTGACTTGATTATTAAGTACGTATGTATAATATAGTAGCATAACATCAAATTTCTTTCTACTATCATTGTCCCGGCTCCTAACTGCCGAATATTATAAATTAACATTCTTCGTTTTCACACAAAGACTAACAACTCAAACAAAACTTGTCGACCCTATTTTTTATTTCATTAAAATAAAACCTGTCACTTCTTGATTAATTTATCCATCACCAAACATTACAATATCTCTTACGGGCAAAAAAACAAAAACAAAAGCAAAGCAAAGCAAAGCACAACACTTCAGTCTCAAACTTAAAGTAATTAATAATAATCCTTAGATTAGTTGGCTCTCCTGCAATTCTTCCTAATCTGCCCTTGTGAACCAGTGAGAGGCTTAATGTCTCCCATCTTAATAATGGAAGCAGTAAAATCAGAGATAAATGCATGTGGATTTGTAGCATATGTTCGAACAAGCGCGTCAGTAGATCCTCCATTGTATAATTCTTGGTCTGAGTGAAGAATTGCTTGTTTGTTGAGAAGTGTTTTGAAATAGGTGTTGTCAAATCTTGTAGGACTTTGAGCATCTAAAGGTGCCAAGTTATTGTCACCATTTCCATTATTTTTTGGGCACCTTCCTTGGTTTGATCTAGCAAATGAGGGATCAATGTTCTTGTCTTGGTATATGTGTTGCCTAAAATTTGTGCACCTCGCTACACCAATGGTGTGGGCTCCTAATATTCATAAACAGAAAGATCATAGAAACAAAAATGTTAGATATATTGAAGATATCACTAAAATTTTAAACTTAGAAAAAAGACACATTCTTTTTCAATCGAAGTATTATGGACCTTTAGGGTATGAATATTGATAGTGTGAAGGGGAGTCTTGAGCAAAGACTATACAATAATATTGAAAGAAAAAGTTGGGAGTCTTGGAGTGAGTTTGATAATCAAATACTCCATCCAAGACTATGACATATAAGGGGTTAAATTTTTAGCCACTTAAAAGTTGACATTTGTCTTTTTTATTTATTTATTGTAAAATCAATTTAAAACATAGTATGTAGAGAGTCTGAGGGATAAAGTATAGAATTGGAATGAGACTGGAGTGAGTCTGTAAAATTAAAAAGTAGAGGAAAGCTGATGTGACACACTATGAAGTTTGGAGTTGAGTGTGAGGGATAAATTCAGACTTAGCTTTGTAAATGTAAAGAATTTTAAGCAATTCTTTCACCACTTTTTTCTTGATAATTTATATGAAAGTGTATAACGTTAAAATTAAAAGATACTGTGCATACCGTACAAGGCAACCAAGTCTCTGGTAGAAAGTCCATGGTTTTGGAAACTAGAGAGGAGAGCACTGAGGCTAGCATTTGCAGCAGGAATTGTATTGGTAGCATTGGCCAATGCAAAATTGGCTGTCAAAGAATCTTTTCTACCAAGCTTCACGTCCCATGCAGGTCCCCCGAGCTACATTATTACATCAAATATATAATCAACGATTTAGATATTTGGAATACATACATGGAAAAGGCTAGATTTTTCTGAAAAAGAACTCGGCAAGTTCCTATTAATATATCTAACTACCAAATAATTTTAGCATTTAACGATTGAGGTGTACAAAGCTAATGTAAGCAAAGTAACGGTCTTACAATACGTTATTGTGATGAGACCATAAATATGATACCTATAACTTGTCCTTCCATGCATATTTATACGACAAACTAACTGTTGGGTATGCTAGCTAGTCCATACATGTTAGATGTCACAATCTTTTATTCGGATGCTATCTCTATGTTCAAGGATTACACTCTACAGATTTTATTCTTTTTACTACTTTAATACCTTGAAGAATAAATCGACAAAAATGAAAAGGTCAGGGTACTCACAATAGCAACTGAATCTCTTGCAGTGATCGCCAAAATGTCAGCACAAGAAACTACACCAGGGCAGACTTTCTCAACTGCTGATTTTATTTGATCAATCACTTCGAATCCTCTTGCAGAGTTACGATTTGGAGTTGCAGCTTTTTCGCTCTTGAAAGATGGTGAATCGTCGAGCAAATTTGATGCATCACAACCCTATATGGTTACAAGACATCATGCAACTTAGTACTATATCTGAGGTTAATTAAGAGTAATTAAGACATCTAAAAATTGGTTATAATCAAACAAGTCCAATTTGGGTCGAATTTAGAAATCAATATGCAATTTTAGCCCAATTTGATTTGTGACGTTTTTTTTTGGAGCGTAGCCTCACATAAATACATGTGAAAGATGATTTTAATTGGTTGTAGGCCACTTGAGTTGGAGTACCAATTTTTAGCTTAAATATGTATTTTGCAAAAACATAGAATATAACTTAAGACATGGTCACATAAAAGACTATATATTCCAGGATAGGGTAAGTTGATAAATCATAAATAACTTCACATAATATATGACACTCTTAAATGCATGTGCATGCATGAAAGGACTAATTAGTGCATCATTAATATATGCATATGAACAATGTGGTTGTCATGCAAGATAAAAATGCATGGTTGGTATTGATAATTGCATGATGCATAATAAGACTCTTTGCAAAGTGTTGTATAGAAAAAAATAACGTAATTAGACGTTTACATTGACAAAGCAGTCATGAAAGTGTAGGCGAAGTAACGAGGCCCCCATACGAGCCTCTTTTTTAATGGCCGTTTGAACCACAGCCTTAATCGTAGGAAATAGTTGTGGACAAGATTTGGAGTAGAGATTAGTACAAAGTTGAGCATTAGAAAATCTCCCCATGAAAAGAGGAAGAATAACAAAGAGGACTAGGAAGAGAGGAGTTGAAGAAGCCATTTGTGTTTAAGTTAGTAAAACAAAATTCGAAGTGGTCTATTTATCAAGGAAGATTAAGGTTATTTATAGTGCTCTTGTGTACTAGCATGTAGGTCGAATTCTCTCAAGGTTGGGCCCTTCTAAATCACCTAATTGTAAGACTTGTAGAATTGCGTAGAAATTCTACGTTTCTATACATAAAGGGCTATTATTATTATATTAATTATCATTAGAAACATCATTAAGAATTTGACGGAGTAAAGGGGTATAGTTCTGCGGTGGTTATTGGTTAATTAATCTAGATTGTTGATATGAAAAACATGCAACAACTGCTCCAACTTTTGGGTTTAATATGGTTAAAAAGTTGGAAATTTATGGTTCTTGATCTGTCAAAAGATAGTGTTGTTGCTTTTGACTTGTTAAACTTTATTTACACTCCAAGCCTCCAATATATAATTGTTTTCCTATTATTAGTTGTGAGTAAGTCATTGGGCAGAATTTTTTCACTTTATTTCGAGCATGACTTTAAATCTTATATGATAGCAACGTAATAATTCACTCATATGTGGTATAGTTACGATTATTCTAATTATTTAAAAGAGATTGGTGTCAGATAGTTTTCCGAGCGAGTTATATTTGGTAGTACAGACGAGTAGAGAGAATATACCTTATAGCTCATTAGCTTGGTGTTGGGCATATGGTGTCATATGGGGCTCAATATGTGTGTATGGTGTGGAGATGAGGTTGCGTGAAGCTGGAAGTTCGTCAAATAGCTGATTCGCAGGCCCGTCCGATCGAGTCGGGCAGTGGCGCCCGACCGGGTGGGGTCGAATGTCTTAGCAGGGGGCTTGGAAGCAGGGCGCCCGATCAGGCGAGGTACCGATCTTGACCGGGCGAGCGACCGGGCGAAGGTTGCCCGATCGGGCCCGAGTGCAAATCCTGTTTGGCCATATTGGCCGCCTGATCGGGCGAATGTCGCCCGATCCGATCGGGCAGTGGTTAATTTGACGCGGAAACGCGATTTTCCGAGTTAAGTTATAATTAGGTTTAACCTAATGCGTTTATTTGACGGTTTTTCATTATTATTCTCATATTCAAGAGAGGAAAAAGCTAGAGAGAGATCTTGGAGAGCTGTTGTCACCTTCTTTTGAACATTTTATCGATTCCTAGTGCATATTCGTGGTTTTTCTCCCAGTTCTTAGGTTTCCACGTTAAAAGTTCTCTTGTGTCTTTTATTGCTTTCGTTCTTTCGTTGTTCTAGTATTGTTTGCTATTACTTGCTAGATTGCTATTCAATAGAACCTACAAGTGGTATCAAGAGCCAGGTTGGATTATTGTCAAGATCTAGAAGTGATTAACAATGGAGGATGCGAAGATCAGAATTGAGAAGTTTGATGGCACAGATTTTGGATATTGGAAGATGCAAATTGAAGACTTCCTATATCAGAAGAATCTGTATCAACCCTTGTCTGAGACGAAGCCGGCAGACATGGAAGAGGCAAAGTGGAAGGTACTCGATAGGCAAGCACTAGCGGTGGTGCGATTGACATTGGCTCAGACTGTGGCCTTCAATGTCAAGGATATCAAAACAACGGCGGGATTGATCAAAGCTCTTTCAGATATGTATGAAATGCCCTCGGCTATGAATAAGGTATATCTGATGCACCGTTTATTTGATTTAGAGATGAATAATGGTAGTTCTGCTGCTGAACATATTAATGAATTCAATTCAATAATTTCATATGTTGTCCGTGATCTGATTTTGAGTGAGAGTATTCGAAGGAAGGAGAGTGGAGAATCATCTGGAGCATACAGTGCTGAGGGTAGAGGGAGGGGAAAACAAAAGGGAAAAGGGAGGAACTTTCAGGGTAGATCAAAGTCTAGGGGCCAGAGTAAGTCAAAAGGCAGGGCTAGTATTACCTGTTGGAATTGTGGTAAAAAAGGGTCATCCAAAGAGGAAGTGTCCACATCCCAAGAAGAAGGGTGGAAAGTCTGACCATAATGATAAACATGAGGACAGTGTTAACTCATCGATTTATTCTGCTTCGAATGAGATTGAGGATGCTTTGGTCCTAAGTGTTGATAGTCACATAGAGTCGTGGATCCTAGATTCGGGGGCATCGTTTCACTCTTCACCTATGAGGGAGTTGTTTCATGACTTCAAAGCAAAGAAGTTGGGTAAGGTCTATCTTGCTGATGACAAGACCTTGGATATCATGGGGAAGGGAGATGTGGTTGTCAGGATTGCGAACGGGGGAACTTTAAAACTTCAAGATGTTAGGTACATTCCAGGTAGGGGTGAAAGTTATTCGGATAAAATTCAAAATCCAATCCAATCCAATCCGAATTAGTAATTCGGATCGGATTCGAAATGTGTTCGGATTGGATTCGGATTGCGATTTTTTGAAAAAAATGGATTTTCGGATCGGATTGGACTGATGGTAATTGGATCCAAAAATCCAATATAACTGAATAGTAATATGCCTTGTATTATATATCCAGATCGGGCTTAAGTGCTTAACTGACTTTTTTTTAAAAAAAAAAGCCTAGTCCATAGCCCAATAGGCGTAACACTTCAACCCTTCCCCTGAAACCCTAACAACACTTAATTTCCTCATTTCCTAAATCTACTAGGCTGTTGTTGTGCTCAATTTATTTCATCGAAGAACTAGAGTTTTAAAAAAACGGATTTTCGAATCGGATCCAATCTAGAGAATGAAAATTCGAATTGGATCGGATCGGATTCAAACTCAAATTGGTTTGGATTCGGATTGGAAAATTGAAATCCAAATTTTGTTCGGGTCAGATTGGATTAGGCCCTAATCCAAACCGTACACCGAACTTTCACCCCTAATTTCAGGCCTAGCAAAGAATCTGATTTCTGTGAGTCAACTGGATTCATGTGGCTACAAGACTGTCATCTTAGAGGGGAAGTGGAAAATTTCCTAAGGTTTCATGATCTTGGCTAGAGGTACTAAGATGGGAACACTATACACTATTACAGGGTTTACAGACATGGTTGATGCAGCTACATTGGATGAGACTAAGTTATGACATACTAGACTTGGTCACATGAGTGAGAAAGGGATGAAGATTTTAGTTTCAAGTGGCAAGTTGTCAGGGTTGAAATCAGTTGACATGGAATTTTGTGAGTTGTGTCTATGACAAGCAGAAAAAGGTGACTTTTACAAAAGTCAAGAAAGAGTTGAAAACTGAGAAGCTAGAGTTGGTGCACACTGATTTGTGGGGGCCTTCCCCAGTCAGATCCCTTGTAGGCTCACGTTACTTTGTTACTTTCATTGATGACCACAGCAGGAAGGTATGGGTCTATTTCATGAAGAGGAAATCTGAGCTTCATGAGACCTTCAAGAAGTGGAAAGCTGAGGTAGAGAATCAGACTGAAAAGAAGATTAGGTGTATTAAGTTTGATAATGGAGGTGAGTATGAATTGGCATAGTACACAAAGCTCTGTGAGGAGAATGGCATCATTCTGAAGAGGACTGTTCTAGGGAAACCTCGACATAATGAAGTTGCAGAGAGGATGAACAGGATACTGACTGAAAGGGCTAGATGTATGAGGTTGCATGCAGGGCTACCTAAAACATTCTGGGTAGATTCAGTTAGTACAGAAGCTTACTTGATCAACAGGGGACCATAAGTTCCATTGAAGTTCATGCTACCAGAGGATATTTGGAGTGGGAAGGAGGTAAATGTTTCTTTTCTAAAATTATTTGGTTGTGTTGCTTATGTTCAATCTGAGAATCGCGACAAGTTAGACCCAAAGGGCGTTAAATATTATTTTATTGGGTATGGTTCTGAGAAGTATGGGTATCGGTGTTGGGAACCTAAAAGTAGGAAGATTTTGAGACACTATGATGTCACGTTTGATGAGACTAAGGTGTACAAGGATGTTTATGGTGATAAATCTGAGATTACTGAGCCAGTGGGAGTTCAGGAGGAGGAGTTTGTGGAGACTGAAGGCATTAATGGAAGAGATGTCATTGTTCCAGAACGGGTTGAGCAACATAGAGATGAGGCTCATACTCCTGCAGGGTCTGATTCAGATGAGTCAGATAATTCACAGCAAGGTAACGGGTTGAAGTTGTCTCAGGAAGATTATATTCTTAAGGTACTTAAGAGGTTTAATGTGGGAGATGCAAAACCCAGAAATTCGCCGCTTCCTAGCGACCTCAAATTGACAAGGGAGCACTCACCAACTACAGAAGAAGAAAAGGAGCGGATGGCCACTGTTTCCTATGCTTAGGCGGTTGGTAGCTTGATGTATGCCATGGTTTGCACACGGCCAGACATTGCTTTTGCAGTGGGAGTTGTGAGTAGATTTGTTTCTAATCCAGGTGAGAAACATTGGGATGCTGTGAAGTGGTTACTAAGGTACTTGAAGGGCACTTCAGGTATGGGGCCTTGTTTTTGGAAGAAAGGAGTGAAGCTTGAGGGTTATGTTGATGTTGATCTCAGTGGAGATATCGAGACAAGCAAAAGCACGTCAGGATATGTCTCTACTGTTGGTGGTACTGCAGTGAGCTGGATATCCAAGTTACAGAAGTGTATCTCTTTGTCTACTACAGAGTCTGAGTATGTGGCTATGTCTGAGGTAGGTAAGGAGATGGAATTGCTTATTGGTTTTCTTGAAGAGATGGGCATTAAACAGGAGAAAGTGGTACTTTACAGTGATAGTCAAAGTGTTGTGCATTTGGCAAAGAATCCCATGTATCATTGTAGGACTAAGCACATTCGTCGGCGCTTTCACTACATCAGGAGTTTAGTGGAAGAGGATGTGTTGTGTCTGGAGAAAGTGTTGGGTGCCAAGAATCCAGCAGATATGCTCACTAAGAGTGTGAGTTGTGACAAACTAAGGTTGTGCCGGACCTTAGTTGGCCTTCGGTAATTGTTGATGAAGGAGGTGCTTTAGGAATTGAGATAAATGAGAGGATGATGATGGTATAAGGCATTCTTCACTTACACCTATCTCCAAGTGGGAGATTGTTGTGCATATGGTGTCATATGGGGCTCAATATGTGTGTATGGTGTGGAGATGAGGTTGCGTGAAGCTGGAAGTTCGTCAAAATGCTGATTCGCAGGCCCGCCCGATCGAGTCGGGCAGTGCCGCCCGACCGGGCGGGGTCGAATGTCTTAGCAGAGGGCTTGGAAGCAGGGCGCCCGATGGTATCGGGCGGACTCGCCCGATCGGGCGAGGTACCGATCTTGACCGGGCGAGCGACCGGGCGAAGGTCGTCCAATCGGGCCCGAGTGCAAATCATGTTTAGCCATATTGGCCGCCCGATCGGGCGGATGTCGCCCGATCCGATCGGGCGGTGGTTAATTTGACGCGGAAACGCGATTTTCCGAGTTAAGTTATAATTAGGTTTAACCTAATGCGTTTATTTGACGGTTTTTCATTATTATTCTCATATTCAAGAGAGGAAAAAGCTAGAGAGAGATCTTGGAGAGCTTTTGTAGCCTTCTGTTGAACATTCATCGAATCCTAGTGCATATTCGTGGTTTTTCTCCCAGTTCTTGGGTTTCTACGTTAAAAGTTCTCTTGTGTCTTTTATTGCTTTCGTTCTTTTGTTGTTCTAGTATTGTTTGCTATTATTTGCTAGATTGCTATTCAATAGGACCTACACTTGGACGACAGACGAGCACAATTATGAGGCCTGCTGTTGTGCCATGCTCGTTTCTTAGCTTCTCAGTTCTTGATTTTCTAGTCCAATTTGTTGTGAAGCCTTTAGGTCTATATTGAGTCACATAAAATGGTGATCCGTGTATTTTTTGGAACTTTTGTTCTCCATTGAAGTTGAGACACAAAAGCTCCAAGCTCCAAATCACATTGGCTAAACCATGCCACAATACATTGTTGTTGTTGTTTAATCTAATATAATTCCTTCTCATAGTTGTCCGAGCATTGTGTTTAGAAATTGATTAGCGAACCTAGATCCTTGTCAAGTAGCATTGAATTATTTACAATTGCACGAATAATTACAAATAGTGGCCTAATATAATAAGAAATTCATATAGTATGCGAAATTATAATTTTTTTTTTCTGAAAATTGAATAAAAGAATATATATGCATGAGCTTTATATTATTTGCAGAATATTGATAAAGTATAGATGGTTCTTGGGACCGCAACGATAATAGAGGAGCGAGTGCTTGAGTAGCATATATATTAGACACAAGTATGCAAGCTAGTCAAGGCCAAAAGGGTTTTTGATTCGTCAGCCCTTCAGACTAAAGTTAAGGCATGCTTGCTAGCCTTAATGTGGGCTCGATCTACGTCACTGTGTAGCATATTGTATATACAGATTCAGAACAGTTGATTCGTCTTCCACAATCTTCTCATACTATGGATATCTCCGTCTTTCACATAATCAATGACATTCGAGGCCTGGGAGCCAATTTCCATTGGTGTCGTATCATGAAGGTAAGTAGGAGTGAGATTGCACCCGCTCATGATTTAGCGAAGATGTGTAGTGTTGGAACATTTATAGTGTAATGGGTTTTTAAGTTCATATGTTATCATACTAAAAGACGAGGAGGTCTAGTATGCTAAGATTAGAGGACGCGAAACAGGAGAAGCTTCGCAGGTCGCGACATACTTCGCGGGTCGCGATCAGTGTGGTTGCGTACGTGGCTCGCGATCTGTATCGCGGCTCGCGACGTGTTTCTTGATTCGGAGCGTGATTTCTTGCATGAACGGTTTATATCTGTTGTATTGTGTACATTTATCCTTTTAATGATGTTTGGGAAGTTAATTCCAGATAATTAGAAGGATATGCAGGCAATAACTACTCTAATCTAAGAAGGTTATATGTACAACCTTTGATTTACATATGTGGGGTTGAGAAAAATAAGTTTTTATCACATTATAAACTTGCTTCTCTTGAGAGAAACTACTGTACTTTTCTCTCAAGTGTCCATCACAAACAACAAACACAAAAGTTCTTGTTGATTCACTTAGAAGATCTCTCCATTGTATCTCATTGGTTATTTCGTGTTAACCCATTGATCCTAGAGGGATGAAATTAAACTAATAGGAAAGCGTAGTTTCCATGTCTTGTAGTGGTATATCCGATTCCCTTGTTGATCATACATATAACATGTAGGACTTCTGTTTTGCCTTTTGTTTCGTCTTAGTTTTTCTTATTGTATGCTTTCTCTTTGTAAAAAAAAAACAATTAGATCAAGGACATCTAAAATGCTGCATGCACTTGTCGATATGTCAAATTCTCACTGGGTTGGATACTTTTAGAGTGAAGTTCATCACTTTTGTATTCGATTTTGGCCCGAATTGAGCAGCTAATTAACCCAAACATTCCTGATAGGCCCGGCCCGACCTGTTATCATAGCTCTACGTCCAATTTCCTTTCTCCTAAATAACAAAATAAAGTTTCTAGACAAAAGCTAATCAGTAGAAATATTATGAAGAATTTGACCAAGCAACGATATATGTTTGACGTGGTTGGCGAACAATTGTTGACAAATTAGTATGAAACGCATGGATTAACAACTACTGTTTTTCGGATCTGGTAAAGGCGATAAAATTATAGTGCGCTCTAAAAGGACTGTGTTTACTTTTGACTTGTTAAATTTCTTGAAGGTTCTATCTTTATTTTTTTTTTTTTTTTTTTTTTTTTTTTTTGGCAACAAGATCATTTGCATTAAGTAAAACACACAAGTACAACCTAATACTAATGCAATCTAACAAAATACAAGCAAACATAAACAAGAACCTGCTAAATCCTGGTGTAACGCACTAGTACAACGGGGCCATCGAAATGAGAAATCTTCCCGGGATTCTAAAGATGTAACGCGATAGAAGCCACTTGCTTTGATGACTTCGTATCCCGAACATAGGGTATCATGAGTTTTGCCAAGAAGCAAAACTCAACTTTGGTGGAGGACGAAACTTGGCCCGATTTATATCAGGGCCTCCCCACGAGATGTATTTTTGAGTTGTGATGACTCCTAAAGGCATCACGAAATAGATTTAGGTTCAAACCGAACCCGAGAACAAGGACCTTGAACCGGCTAAAAACCTCCATTCTCCTTCAACATATAGATACCTAGAATTCTACCTATCCACTCATGGTAAAATCCAGGATGAACTACAAACTTGATCCGATTCGCAATATCATTCCTTGACATAGAAGAACCGATCTACCTATCGAAAGAAGCACACATAAACCAAGGCAACATCGAAACCAATTGGCCCAAAATTCATCACGCGCCACTACACCGAACTTATTGAGCTTCGATCCCATCTCATCGGAGAGGAAGGGACCGATCATTGAAACTAACCAACCCACCGAGAAAAGCCGACGAACACACCCCACACGAGGAATGAAGCCACCACAACAGTGAGATTTATTGAACAAAACCAACAAATAACCAAACTCCTATGCCGATGATGTCACTGCACAATTGCATCCCCGCTAAACGGTCCGACCGACGGAGGACGAACCGTTACATACTAACCCTAAAGGGGAAAGGGAAGGGAAGCCCTACACTCAACAACCGGGGAAGGAGGCCCAAAACACTAACCAAAACCAAGTGGGGAGAGGGAAAGGGAGCCCAAAACAAGTACGAAACGGGAAGGGGGAGGGGAAGCCGACAACCAAATAGGGGGGGGGTAGGAAGCCCGACACATAACTAGGGGGGGAAGGGAGAATCCGACGCACCACCGGGGAGGGCAAGGGGGAAACATCCACGAAACCAAGAGGAGGGGATAGCCCCAACCGTCGATCAAAGGGGAGGGAAACAGGGGAGGGGAACTTGAACTATGCGCGAGAACGAACATCCAATCGGCAGACTAAGCAAGAACAAAACGAAGACAAGAAACTGACGGGCCCGACGGCCACCGACGCGGCGCCGGGCGCGCGTCGAACCCTAAGGAAAAGTGGCGAAGGTTCTATCTTTAATGTTAAACCATTTCCAGCTCCCAGTAGTGAGCAAGTCATTGGACGAGAATGAAAATGTTTTATTACTTGAATTTTAAGAATGGCATTGAATCTTGCATTATTTTTTTTGATCCATTGGAGCCACGAAGGCAATACAAAGTACAAAGAAGGGGAGGGGGGATTCGAACCCGTGACCTATCGTTCACAGCACCTCAATCTTAACTACTGGGTCAAGACATCCTTGGTTTGAATCTTGCATTATTAAGGGCAGTTGATAAACTATCATTTTATTGTTGTAATAAATTTAACACTTATAAAAGCCAAACAATAGATTTAAAATCGTTAAATTTTAAATAGATAGATTTTTTATTTTTTATGTTAGATGGGAAAATAGGGTTTTAGTGAGATCAATACACATATTTAGAGGTTGTAGAAAAAAAGAGTTTGATTTATAACACGCTATTGGAGATAATTAAGTTGTGTGAATAAAGGATAAAAAGAGTTCTTCCTTTTTGGTTTTCTTTTATTTTCAATGATCTGAATATAGCTTCAGTTTCCTTTTTTTTTTTGGTTTTCTTTTGTTTCTAGTAATTTTATATAGCTACTTAATCTTTAGTAAGTGGGTTTTTTTTTTCCTTCTCATATAGAGTAACCATGTCACTTTTGCTATTTCACGCCCCTTCAATTTTATGCAATTGTCACTTTTTATGTTTACATCGTTCTTTGACTCTAGTTCGACTATAAAGTTACTAATATATAAGAACAAATATTAATATGAAATGTTATTAAATTTATCTCAATGTAGATTACATTCAAAACATTCTATTTTACAAAAATTATACGAATCAATAAAGTAATAAGATAGTCAAATATATTAGATGTTAATAAAAAACGCGAATGTCACATTGGAGTTGTTAAAAAAGTGGGGGGTTCTATTGTTTGCTTTTTCTTTTTTCATAATTCAAACCCAGAAAAATGTTAAAAAGTAATCTAAAAGGCCAAAGCGATTACTCAATGTTGAGGATGATGTGATAAATTTAAGAAGCAATACATGACTTAATTTAGGAAGACATGTCATAAAAATATAATCAATTAGCCATTAATTCAGTGGGTATCTTATATAAAATGTAAGCTAAAATAAATCCAAATTTTATGAGTTAGAAAACCCATATTCAACAGAACTCTGACCATTAACATGTCAATATATGTCAAGAATAGTAGTTGACATGGGAAAGGGCCCATTTTTCTTAGTTCGCCCAAGGCCTTCAAAATGTCAGGGACGGGCCTGACAAAAGGAATAACTGTTTCAAATTCTATCCAAAATAACTGAAGAGGAAACTATCAACTTGAGATACTACTAATCTTCAATCAAAACAAGAAGAAAGAGCGAAAGTACCATGGTCCCAGCGAGGTTGCCAGCAGACGCGATGAGACGGCGCGACGGCGGTGCGGCTACGTCTAGCGGCAAAGAAATAAACAATGGGAACCTGGAGGCAGAGCACGAGAGAAGAGGAGGGAGGAACAGGGAGATTGTGATGGTGACGCAGAGCCTCGAGAGAGAGAAGAGGGAGATCGGGTTTCATGGGGTTGGGGTTTGGGGTTTCTTGAGGAGTGAGAAATTACAAGAGAGAGAAAGAGAAAAGGGTTTGTTTTGGGTTCTCATTACTTCTCAACCGACCAAAAGAAGGAAAGAAGAGGAAATGTTAAGCTGCGTCTGGCGCTGCTCTGCCGCGTATAACGCATTATTTTTTTTATTTTTTTACAAAAATCCTTAAAAATAATTTTTTAATTCGCGGGGTCACGTGACCCCGCGTGCCCTATATATTGGCTCCGCCACTGCATCTCTAACACTCTTATTACGTAACTAACAAGCGACTATATATTAATGTCATATTCTCTTACCACAATTCCTTTTAAGCTATTATTTTCAAACTTAAACCTTTCAGACTTTTTTACTTATCACGTCATGATGTAAACTTTTCAATTTTTTAATGGACAAAAAATTCGAAAAGTGGCAAAATTAATTATGAAATTTAAGAATAATAACATATTTGTTTATTGTAACTGACCCGAGGCATCGGCCGGGCCAAAATACTAGTTATACATGAAAAATATATCAGACTAATATATTTTTCTGTATCACTGTTATTTAATATCCCTAACGTAATTACAAGAAATTTATTACATTGACAAAGCAATCATAGGAGTGCAAGCGAAGCAGACAAGCACTCTTTCTAGGTCAACATTTCCGGTTTTCGACACTTTAGGAAAGTTTCGGAAACTTTTAAATTTCTTTTTTGTTACTAGAAGAAATGGTTTCCCTCTAAAAGCTTATTTTTTATCTGGATGTCTTTAAATCATTTAAAATCTAGCCTAATCTACTTTCAAAACTTTAAAATAAGAGTTTTTTGTCAGAAACAACCTTTTATAACCACTTATTTGAGAAAAACAACATTTTAATTTTTTTTGGAAAAATTAACAGGAACAATCCTAACTATGGGCGAACTGCTATTTTCAGTCCCAACTTTTGATTATTTCTCAATGGTCCCAAGTATTGCTAATTTTTCACAAAAACAGTCCCAGTGGACTGGTGACCGATTTTACCGGTTACTTTTTTTTTCTTTTACCAGTTTGAACTCCTCTTCTTCCTCCTCTTTCTCTCTCCTCCCTCTCCTGCCACGGTGCAACCCCTCATCCCTCCTCCCTCTCCTGCCACCCCTACTCTTCCTCCTGCCACCTCCGAAGCCCCTTCCCCTGCCACGGTGTGCCAACCCCGAAACCTTGGACAAGCATCCACCACTATTGTTAACAAATTCTCGTCGTAATAATGACGAGAAATGCAACCAGCACCTCCACTCTTTCGAGTGATGTCTCCTTCCTCTCTCTCCATCTCTTTCTCACTCTCACATCTCCGTGGTGCCTAATGCAAGGGTGTGCTAGAATAGTGATGGAAATGTTGGTTGTTATGGAGGAGGTGCGGGCCTGCGGGGTTTTGATGGTTGGGTTAGTTGGGGTGGTCCTATTTTCCGTGAATAATGTTACCTGTTAGGCTAAGCAATACGAAGAAATAAAGGAGAAAAAACAAAATTATAGTTGATCTTAGTTTGCTTTATTAAATCACTATTGAAAATCATACACAAGCCAGCATTGAAATTAGGAAAATTTGCCAAAAAAAACCTTTTACGAGTTCATTTTTGTGAAAAAAACCGTATAAAGCATTTTTTGCGAAAACAAACCAAAATCAAAATTATTTTGCGAAATGAAACCTAAGACCATTTTCCGACGTTGACCATCTCAATTCCGGCGTTGACCACCACCTAGCCACCACTACCACCACCTGCCACTAGCCCCCCACCCACCCCCGGCCCCCCACTTCACCCCCACACCCCAGCCCCCACCACTGCCAGCCCACCCCACCACCCCACCAACAGCCCCCCCCCTTCCCTCCACCCCCTCAGGCGACAGCCCCACCCCCCCTTCGCCCCTACCCTCTCTCCTATCCCTTCTTCCCTCCCTTCGTCCATTCCCCCCCTCCGCAACCCCCTCCCCGCAGGCTCCCCCTCCCACCCGACCAAGGTTTTTCCGGCGCCCTAAAGCATAAAGATAGGAGAGAGAGAGCGGTAGATAACGAAAATGGGGTTGGGGGGCTGGGGGAGGGGGTCTGCGAGGGGGGTTTCGGGTGGCGCATCGATGGGGGATGGTCGAAGGGAGAGGAGATGGGGGAGGGTTGTCGCCTGAGGGGGTGGAGGGAGGGGGGTTTCTGGGTGGGCGCAGTGGTTGGGGGTGGGGATGGACGAAGGGAGAGGAGAGGGGGGGGGGGTGAGGGAGGGAAGAATGGAGAGGAGAGAGAGGGTAGGGGCGAAGGGGGGGGTGGGGCCGCCGCCCGGGGGGTGGAGGGAGGGTTGGGGGCTGCTGGTAGTGGTGTCTAGGTTTCATCTTGCAAAAATAATTTTGATTTTGGTTTGTTTTCGCAAAATAATTTTGATTTTGGTTTGTTTTCGCAAAAAATGCTTTATAAGGTTTTTTTTCGCAAAAATGAACTCGTAAAAGGTTTTTTTTGGTAAATTTTCCTTGAAATTAATTTCCCTGTAATTAGATTATATAGTATAACCAGATCTGCAACTACATCTAATAAAACAATACTAAGAGTAATTATGAACAAAAGTATTCTTAAATTGTTACTTATTCTCCTCTGCTTCCATGTGCAGATTCCACGACATATTACCAAGCATTATGAAATGTGAACATCTACATAAATGCTTTGGATTTTTAGGTGTTTCAAATGGGAGGTTTGGGTGGGATAGATGGTGGGTCGGGATTTTCAGGTGGGTGGGAGTGTTAGCGGTAAGGTGGTGGTGTTTTCGGAGCAGCAGGGTGGTTTTGGGGTGGCTAGAACGGTGGGATCGATGGTGGGGTGGTTTTACCTGTTATAGCAGGTCATTAACCTACTAGGACCATATTTGTAAAAAATGAGCAATAGTTGGGACCACAAGGAAATAATCAAAAGTTGGGACTGAAAATGGCGAAACGCCCATAGTTGGAACTGTTCCTATCAATTTTTCCAATTTTTTTTGCAACTTACAACCTAAAACAAATTTTTTTTGCGAAATGAAACCTAAAATTTTTTTTTTTTGCAAAATGAAACCTTTTGGTGGAATTCCGTCATTGACTGTTAAAGAGTGTGCGTTGACCGTCAGTTGGTTGTGTTTTATTTGTTTAACCATTTCGTTCCCTCCTTTTTTTCCCCCTAAAACCCTTTTGTCTTCTCATCTCTCTCTCTCTCTCTCTCTCTCTCTCTCTCTCTCTCTCTCTCTCGTAATCAACCCAGCATCATAACTCTAAACTGCAAAACCATTGAAGGGGGACAAGACATTTAGTGAGCATTAATTGAAGGTAAATAAATTTTATTAACTCAACTCATTTGCATTTTGTGGTTGTTAATCACAATCAAGGGCAGAGTTTAACAGTAAGTAATTTTATTTTCTTCAATGGCGAAAACCATGCAAAGGAATTCAAGAAACAGGAGGAGAGGGGCGAATTACTCAATAATTCAAAAACCCAGGTACATTCCCTCTTTCTTAAACCCTAAAATGCGTGATTATTTGGTAAATCTAAGTTAGGGTTATTATTTACGAATTTAATTCAGTAAAGATTGAATCTTTTGCATGATTTTGATGGTTATGCAGTAAGTAACAAAGTTTTGTGGATTGTTTATGATTAAATCCTAAATTGGCATGCGAAATTTTTGATTTTACTGTTGTTGTTATCACTGTTGTTGTTAGATTGTAATTATCACTGTTGTTGTTGTTTTTTGCAAAGATTGTGCTTGAATTTGGTATAATCTTGGTCTTCCATTGCAATTAGTGTTCTTATGATGTGTTTGTATACCTAGTATATTGAAATTAGGGTTAATTATGATTGTTGTTGTTGATGTTGAATGTGGGGATACTTTTTGTATAATTTGGAAGCCTGTTTTTGTGTGTGCAATTAGAGAAATAAAGAGGCATTGTTTTTTTGTCAGGTTTAATGGTAGGATAAATATTGTGGAACCTTGGTATAAATTAATGGACTCAATTAACATTAAGTTGCACTATGGGGGGAAATTTGTGACAAAGAAGAATAAGACTACATATGAGAGATGCCCTACAGTCGAACCTACAAAATTTGGGACAATGATGAATGTAGGTGTGGAAGAGGTTTGTTATTTTGAGTTTGCTTACTAGGTGAAGTCTGATTTAGGCTTTAAAGCGGTAGGAGAGCTTTGGTTCAGGAGAAAAGGGTGTACTTTGCATAATGGTAGGACAAGAATGATGAGTGATAGGGAGATTCCTGAGTTCCTAGAAGCTCCTGATCAGGATGGATTTTTCCATCTGTACAATGTGCAGCATGAGGTAGAAGATTTAGGAGAAAAGCGGATTTATGCTCCTTGGACCACTTTTTACACAGACAGTGAAAGCAATGGTGATGCTAATAGTGATATGGGAAGTAATGGGGTAGGTGGGTCTTTAAATAATTCACAGGGGGGCCCACAAGAGAATCCACTCACTAATAGCACTAGGGAAAACCCTAGATCTGATTCTAGCTCACAAAAAACACTCTCAAACACACCTCTTGCTGCTGCTTCTCCTAAATCATCCTCAGACCTCCCTCCTCAACCAGCTACACTCCCAAACATAATTGCAGCAACTTATACTCCTTCATCCTCAAGCCTCTCCAATCATCAAGCCCCCAACCAACCACCCTTCAAACTTTCTGTCCAAAGGCCAGACAAACTTCCTATCATTTCTTAAAAAAAAAACAGAAGTTAGAAGTGAGCTCCCCCAAATTAGTGAAGAAGGTGAAGAGTTGAGTGGTTCAGAGGGTGAGGACAGTGATGTTTTGTTGAGTGAAGATGATTTTGAGGACCACAGTGATGATGATTTGTTCAATGAGAATGTGGATTTTAGCATTGAAGATTCACTTAGGACAAGTTTAGGTGGGCTGTACAACAATGACAGAGAGCATGAATTTGAGGATGAAGAAGCTGATGGGGAGGAGGAACCACAAGTTGGAATTAATGAGGATTTAGATGACAGTGATGATGAGTTGGTGAGTAACATTGGGTCAGATGATGAAGGGCCTCAATACCCTGTCTTCAACCCAGATGTGGACTTCAAAGGCCAGATTGAACTGAGTAATGGCCTTAGGTTCCCATCAAATCAAGTGTTTAGGAGAGCTTTGCAATGGAATGCCATTGAAAAGGGGTTTGATTACTACAACCTACACAACAACAACAACAAGAGGATGTCAGTGTATTGTGCTAAGAGATGTGGCTGCCCCTGGGAGAGGGCAAGGATTTTGAAGTGCACATGCAATCAGAAGGAGAAATGTAGGTTTAAGATTCATTGTAGGAGATTGAAGGGAGAAGATAGTTGGCAAATCAAAAGCTACATGCCTGAACATATATGTGGGCATCAACATGTCAACTCTAAGTGTACTTCTGAGTACTTGGCACATAGATACTTAGAGGACTGGAGGAAAAACCCAGGTTGGAGCCTCAAAGCATTCATAAAGAGAGCTAGAAGAGAGTGCAAAGTAGAAATCAAGTATTACAAAGCTTGGTATGCTAGGCAGAAGGCATTCAGGATGATTTTTGGAGATGCAGATGTGGAGTTTGAGAGAGTTTGGGACTATGCAGCAGCAATAAGAAAGTACAACCCAGGTTCAACGGCAGTTGTCAAAGTGGAAGGAATAGACACACCTCCACCAACATTTCAGAGGTTATATGTTTTCTTGCAGCCATGTAAGGAGGGTTTTATGGCTGGCTGTAGGCCCATATTGGGTGTTGATGGTGCCCATTTGAAGGGCCCATACTTAGGTATCCTACTGACAGCAGTTGGGAAAGATGGGAATAATAACATCTTCCTAGTTGCTTGGGCAGTAGTTGAGACTGAAAACTCAGACACATGGGCATGGTTTTTGGAGTTGGTGAGGTCTGACATTGGATCGATTCGTCGATGCGATAGACTTGGGTGCATGAACATGATGAACTCACCTACATGTCTGATAGACAGAAGGTAATTCATTCCCTCTTTTTATCCTGTTATGCTTAGTGTTATATACAAATAGATGTTGGATCTAACTTACACACTACTTTTGCAGGGATTGTTGGATGCTTTCAACACAGTTATGCCCAATGTAGAGACAAGGTACAAGCAAAAATTTCCTGGTGTAGTGTACAAAACACATTTCTGGAAGGCTGCAAGGTCCTCAACACAGGTAAGGGTGTGTTTTATTATGTTGATTACATTTCATGGTTCCTGTGTTTTTTATTGCATTCCATAGTCCTTGTGTTATTTGATTGCATTCCATACTTGCATTTTTTGATTTAAGTCCCTGTGTTGCAGCACCATTTCAAGCAACACATGGATGAAATTAAAAAGCTAAATGTGGAGGCCTTCAATTACCTACAAGCCATACCTGTAGCTCACTGGTCCAGACATGCCTTCAGTACAAGCTCCAAGTCAGGCATGCTTCTGAACAATTGTTGTGAGAGCTTCAACTCAGTTTTGAGGGAGGCAAGAACCAAACCCATCATCCAACTTATGGAGTGGATCAGGAGATATGTCATGGGAAGGTGTTTTGCAAAGAGGGATGGTTTGAAAACTTTCACCGGAGTGATCATGCCCTTTGTCCTGAAGATGATTCACAAAGGTCTTGAGGAAGCACCCAAGATGAGGCTGATGCAAGCAGATCTTCATGAATTTGAGGTGGATCATGAAGATGACATCTATGTAATGAACTTGGAGGCAAAAGACTGTAGTTGCAATAGGTGGAAGTTAATGGGAATACCCTGCTGGCATGCCCTAGCCTGCATACAGAAGAGGAGGCTCAATTTTGAGCAATTTGTGCATCCAGCATACTTTGTTGACACCTATGCAAAGGCATATGCACCAGTGTTTAAGGCTATGCCAGGTCAGAAGCAATGGGATGTCACACCACACCCTAGACCATTGCCTCCTCTACATAGAAATATGCCAGGAAGGCCTTCAAACAATAAAAGGAAGAAAGCAGCAGGAGAAGGAAAGGAGAAGCATCTGGTTAAGAGGGCAAAGAAGCAAAATAAGTGCAGCAGGTGTGGTGGGCTTAGTCATTACAGGACTAAGTGTTCCCAGCCTATTGGGGATCAAACACTTTAACAAAAGAACAAGGGTGGAAGACTCGGGTTAGCTGTACCAAAGGATGTTTAATGAGGTGATGATGGTGCTGGACCTTGCACACAAACCACTAACCAAACTAGGCAAGTTGGGCCACAACCAAGAACTTCTCAGCCTCCTGTGAAGAAGACCCCTAAACAACCCTCTGTGAAAAAGGCATCCAAACAGGCCCCTGTCAAGAACAACTCCAAACAGGCCGCTGTGGAAAACAACTCCAATCAGCCCCCTGTGAGGAGGACCAATAGAAGGCAACAACAAACAACCCTCAATGTTTGCAGTTCTGCACCCCAGCCTGAGCAGCTTTCTCAACCATGATCAATTTAATGTTTCTAGTTTTTTAGTTGCATATTAGTAGTTATGTTCAAACTAGGCTGATTTACTTGGTGTTTCCAATTTTTTTTGGTAGAAACAATACCTCTTAACTAGTTTGGATGGTTGTGTTACTTTTTGCAAGCAAAACAATGCTAGCTTACTTTTGAATCAAACCTTGCTGTTAGTTATGTTATATGTTCATAATTTTCAGTTTTCAATGTCATTCTTTAGTATTTGAAACACTCAAAAAATTGCAATATTGGTACACAAGGCAACAGTGATAGATGAACTGGCATTTCATTACTTTCATGGGACCTAATTGATCCACATTCATTACAGCCCTACTTAGATTAAAAGCAACCTATTACAAATACTCAACCAAAACACACCAACACCCCTGACTTACTTCAATACATCAAACCAAACTAACCTAACAGTTTCACAACCATGAAACTAACAACAAAAGATACAATTGCACATACAAGGACAATATACCCCAATCCACCCTTTTCAACCTGAATTTCCCTCTTCCTCATTGGTTTCTTCTTCCATTTCTCCAACCTGTTTTTCTCATGCTCCACACAAACTAACCTAGATTTCAGGATGTGGTTGTCAGTTGCTAACCTATGCTTCTCTGCTACCAGTATGTTGGTAACATCTCTCTGCCAATCTATGATGCCCTCATCCACCCAATCAAAAGTGTTGCAGCCTCTTTGTCCGGGTTCATGATTGTAGAACTTGCAAGCCATGAACTTTCTCCCCGGATTGTCATGTGTCCACGAAGTTCTTGTAGCCACCGCAAAGCCGCACTCACATTTCACCATTGTTGAAGGGGAAGAGAAATTTCTGAATTTGGTGAGAAACAACCCTAATTCTGTTTTTGGGGAAGAAAGCATCCAAAGTTAGTGAGAAGAAATGATTTTGGGGAGGAAATAGGTTTTATAAGAGAGATAAAAGGGTTTTAGGGGGAAAAAAAGGAGGGAACTGAAATGCTAAAGAAATAAAACACAACCAACTGACGGTCAACGCACACTCTTTAACAGTCAATGACGGAATTCCACCAAAAGGTTTCATCTCGCAAAAAAAAAATTAGGTTTCATTTCGCAAAAAAAAATTGTTTTAGGTTGTAAGTTGCAAAAAAAAAATTAAAAGGTTGTTTTTCGCAAAAAAGTGTATAAAAGGTTGTTTTTGACAAAAAACTCTTAAAATAATAGTGTGTTTTCTAACGTTTCCCCCACGTTTCTTCACTTTTAGAATTTGTGTTACCCCGTGTTCACATGTCCATGTCCATGTCCCGCATCCGTGCAACTTAGCTTCCCACAAATACCATAAAAATGGCCAAAGCTAAAAATGCTAAGGAGGATGTTTGAAAAACCAGCCAATTTATTCAAAGTATATAATATGACAAGCTTGGACCTTGGCGATCTAAACAAATTTGCCTGTCGAGACCTGTGTTGGAGGGATATAATTAGGGAGATGTGGGTGTTATTAATAATGGCAGATATCACTAAATTTTTTGGGATGTGCTCAATATTATTTGTTTTCCTAACTTCAAGACTTCTGATTGCATGGCATGTTTACGTGATTAAATATATGGCTGGTAAAAGTAAAAGAAAATTAGGCAAATGATGTAAACTAAACAAATATCATAGCCGCGTAATGTTTCTTTTTTGCAGAATAACCAACCAAAAGTACGTCTGGAAGGAATCAAATTGTCAAAAAAGTATACCATCAATTACTTTGATTCGGTGAAGCACTAAGAAAAATTATGCAACTCATTGTAGTCATTGACTTACCGTCAACATTTGTAATGAGTAAATCATGATTAAAGTTGAAGAGCTAGACTTCATATTGTTTTTTTCAAAAAAAACATATAATATTTGAGTTTCAATTATGATTGTGGATTATCACTAATAATACTTATTGATAAAAAAAACTATAAATAATGATACTACAAATGTATTTTTTGAAGTTAATCTTGATGATATTATCCACGATATGATAAGAGATATTAGTTATCAACGTAATTTTTTTTTAAAATATATCACTTTAACAAAAATCAAAGGAGCATTAGCTAAGCCCAGGTTCGATTTTGGATCAAATCAGCTTTAAATGAATGGATTTTATTTGCTAATCGTACAATTGAAAAACTTCAACGCTACGTGAAGGAATCGAAATAGGGAGAGGAGGACTCAAAAGCGAAACTTTGAATTGGTCCTCATGATATAAAACACATATAAGGTCCAACAAAATGTTAAAGTGGGGAAGATAATTCGGCCCGCAGGAGGCTCTGGTGAAAGACAATTGGTCCTCATGATTCAAGCCCATATAAGCCCATATAAGCCCATATAAAAGCAATGTCAAAACTAAACAGGGATAAAGAAAAAAGCCTAGACAACGTTATTTATGGTAGTGGAACTGGTCACAGGCTAGTTTCGATTGGAAACCAGTTTGGTATAGGTGGTCAAATATTGACAAATTTTATTTATATTAAACTTGGCTTAAAACATGATGACATTAATGAGGCTGATTCAGGTTATGTTGGATTGAACATATTGGCAGGTTAGAAACCTGAGCCATGACTCATCCAGTCCATGTTATTCCTATGCCAAGACTAACCTGACTTGAATATTGAGCCGGATTGGGTGGACCAAAGAACCTCTATCTATAAGCAATTGTAGTAACTATAGTTTCAAATCCTGTTGAAAAAGGAAGAACACCGCCAAGAATTGACAACTTAACATTAACAAGCAACCAGAAGATTTCATAATATATACTTCCTCCATTCCATAATAAACGTTTCCTCCATTCCATAATAAATCTAACACTTCTCTACTTTTTTTGTTGAAAATGGTTGCATAAATGAATTAGTTTCGGCTATCAAATAGCCTCATACAGTCATCATCTACAAATTGTCCACATAAACTAGGGAAAAGGGTAAAAACTTAGTTTCATTCACATTTGAGAGATTTTCCCTGCAATCTTTGCTAAGGCATTTGCCACTTGGTTTAATTTCGATCACGGACAACTACAAAGCAAATCCTTAATTAACACCTACAATCATGTCGTTGCCCATGGGTTAGATAAACACGCCTATAATCACACGCTGTTATCGAAAGTCAGAAAATAAAATATAGTACAAAATTTAATTCAACTAAGCGATCAATATAAATAGAAGATTCAACTCACATATTTGGCGGGATATTTAATCTTAATGATACTACATAAATGCTAAACCATCTTTTCCTAAATTGCTTCTACATGGTAGATCGAGAAATGCCTAAACCAAAAATGTATTGAATTTGTTCAAAATCATTTTTAGTGGTACACATGAAACCAAAACAATAGTATATTTATTACAAAAGGTAGTATATTTTTGTAAATAAGTATTAGTAAATTAAAAAATAATGTATGATCTAATTGTAGATATATTATAGTGATGATGTTTTTGGTTTCTTCACTACTTTATAGTTAATTGTACTACTTTTTTTTCTACTAACAATACTAATTTTTTTTATGATCTCACTAAAAAATGTATAGAACTATTCTGAAATGCAAAATTTCATTTTACATGGACATCCCAACTACTTAATTATGGTTAGACTGCAATGTTAATCATACTCATCTCTTAATGACAGCCCAACAAGCCAAGGCCTTACCACTCTTCTTTGAGTAAATTATATCTTGAAGTTTATGGTCAAAATTTTCGGCACAATAAAGAATAGAATCAGTGCATGATTTGGTTAACAAATTTTCCATCTTATAGCTAATTGCAAGAATACATATAAATCTCCAAGCATCTTACAAATAAATCATACTTTAGAGTTCAAATAATTTTTGTATTATGTTTGTCCAAATTTCGTAAAACACTCGAACCCATACTCAATTCTGACTCCACATTAAATCGTAAAAGATATTATATAATATATATAATGGTGCAGAAGATAAATGATAAAACTTGGTTAGATAAAAAAAACAAATAATTTTATTACTTTTCTGTTCGTGTCTTTCCAAGATTTACAACATTTGTAGAGATGTCTCTTCAGAATACGTATTTAACTCTACTAATGGAAGTATTGATTGAGACCATCAAGAGGAAAACTATGCTTTAAAGTCTATAGTTGTTGGGTATGCATCCCAAGTCCCACATCAAAGAGATAAAGAGTTATCTAGTTTATAGAGTTCACCAACTTCACTAGTATGAGGTCTTCCGGGAAAGAGCCTAAAAACAAATTCGTGATACTAATGGTAGAGCGGTAGGTGGACTCGTTGCCCTACAAATGGTATTAGAGCCAACGATTCGGCTGGGAGAACTTGCATAAAATATATATGGTGGACCCTGTGATCGGCTTGCTGGAGTACGCAGGATGCAGAACGGAGTGGTGTAGCTCTAAGGCATGGGTGCAAGTCTTTGGTGGTATTCTGCATGATTCTCAAAGATAGGTGACTCAGCTGGATGCATATGCGGTTGTAGAGCTGGAATACGTCAGGGATGCAACCTGGAAGCATGGAGCAGAAACATGTAGGCATGGCTAAGAGGCATAGTGCATTACTCTAAGGAAGGTGTGGCTAGCTCAAAGTGTGACCTCGCTATGGAAAATTTGTGTTTGGTGCCTTAGCTTGTGCCGAAAGTTTTCCTAATATTATGGTGGTCAGGCGGCTTGTTCCGCAGGTTGGCGGTGGTACAAGATGATTAGACGGATTATCATTAGAGGGGAGGCTTGTGGTCCTTGGTTTGAGGGGAGGATTGTTGGGTATGCATCCCAAGTCTCACATCGGAGAGATAAGGAGTTACCTAGTTTATAAGAATTCGCCAACTACTCCCTTCGGTTCCTAAAGATCTTCCCTCTTTCACTTTTCATATCTCTAATTGTGTATTTGAAAAAATTATAAAAAGTGGATATTAGTATGAGGCCTTTTGGGAAAGAGCCAAAAAATAAATCCATGCGGGCTAAGCCCGAAGCAGACAATATCACACTAATGGTGAAGCTGTAGGTGGACTCGTTGGCCCTACAATAGCTTATGTTCGTAAGTACTTTCCGAAGGTTCTATGGTGGAAATTATAACTTTTGTAACTGGTATAGTTGACATTTAACAACTATATTTCATTATAAAGAACTACAACTTATATTTTGTGATGAAATAATTTAAATTATCGAAATGTAGCATTTTTTTTCTTTGCATAATCGCAAATTCAGAGGCAGTGCATTTCATTTTTGTATTGTCATTCTTTCGAATTATTTTCTCTCTATTTTTTTTTTCAATTATTTCAATTAGCATATGATCAAGCACACGTGAAGAATATCATATTTCTTATAGTGTAAATATAAATTTATGCATTAATGGGAAAGAGAAAAAAAAGTAGTTATTTTAAACAATATGCATACATTAAGAATATCATATTTCTTATTTTATTTCTATTTTTGTGTTAAATAACAAAGAAAAAAATGTACCAAACTCTACGCCTAACTATGCTCATGTTGGCTTGTTTTTTAGTTTGTAATGAACAAAATCATGTAAAACAAAAATCAGGTTAAAAAATTGGGTTTTTTGATTTTAATAATGCAACCTTTTGGCCATTCGCAAATAATAGAGCAACCTTTTGATTATTTCACAATAAGACAACCTTTATACCCTATTACCTATGGTAGGTCAAGTTGACCGGTGACCTGAAGAAATGGTAATTTTTTAATTAAAACCCATTAACAACCTTAATTCTAATTAATAATATTAAATAAACTTTAATAAAAAACCTAAACTAAACCCACCCCCCTCTCCCACCCACTGCCACCACACTCCCTCCCCTCCCCTCCCCCACCCACTGCCACCACCCTCCCTCCCCCCCCTCCCCCGTCACGCCACCCCCCCTCCCCTCCCCCCCCACACGCCACCTCCCCCGCCACGCCACCCCCTCCCTCCCCCTTCCCCCACGACACCCCTTCCCTCCCCTTCCCCGACCACGACAACCCCCTCCCTCCCCTTCACCCCACCACGACAATCCCTCCCTCCCCTTCCCCACCACGACAACCCCTACCTCCCCTTCCCCAGCCACCGCCACCCCCATCCCTCCCCTTCCCCAACCACGACAACCCCTCCCTCTTTCTCTCTCCTCGCCATCCCCGACCCGGATAATAAAAACCATCCCCTAACCCCACCCCCTCCATCCCCGACTCCAGTCCCACCTCCCACACCCCGAAAAACCATCGGGAAGCCTTGAAAGAGGTGGTTGCAGCGCCGCGCGCGGGGGAACTCTCGGGGTTGGGTTGGTGGGTCAAGTAGAAGAAGGGAGGGCAAAGACGGGGTGGGGTGAGGGTGGCGGTGGACCGGCGGTGAGGAAAGAGGTGGCTCGGTTGCGCGAGGGCGGCCGGGGTGGGGGGGGAGGAGAGTGGTGTGGCAAGGGTGGGGGAGGAGGGAGGGGGGTTTACGGTGTGGTGAGGGGTTAGGGGGGTTTATCCTTTTTTTTTTTTAATCTTTTGTTTTTAAATTTTTTTTATAAAATTTGTTTATGGAACCAATTATTATGCGACATGTGTCCCATTTTACCTATTCTTTAGGTTATAACCAGTTTTGACCTACCCAAAGTTAATGGGGTATAAAGGTTGTCTTATTGTGGAATAATCAAAAGGTTGCTCTATTATTTGCGAATGGCCAAAAGGTTGCATTATTAAAATCAAAAAATCCTAAAAAATTTTATCACGAAAAATAAGCGACTTCTTAAAATATATAACCAAAAACAAAAATTTGATTTTAATATGCGGAATGAGGAATACTTTATTGAAGTAAATTAGCACAATATTTTCAGTTGCCGTAAAAAACCTATAATTACGCTAAGGAATTTTTTTTACATAAAATATACTATCTGTAGAAACTAGAAACAATCTACTGGAACTATACAATTATCACAAGATTTAATGTAAGTGAAAAAAAAATACTATAGAACATATAGTGTATTAAAAAAAATTGTATTTGAATCGTCTATGGTTGAATTATACAATCTAATCATACACGTAAAAATATACAAAAGCATAAAGCCAGTACTTCATCTGTAATGAAATAGATGTTACACTTTTCAAAAAACAGAATTCTAGGCAAAATTTCTTTGTGAGAGATTAATTGGGTTAGAGGATATGTAATTGAATTAATTATGAAAATTTCACCAACATGGCCACATACCCACCACCACCACCACCACCACTCTAGATTTCAGCACCACCCCCACTAAAATAACCACCCCTAGCATCAAACAACCACAGCCACCACTGCAAAAAAATACCACCGCAGCGCCGACATACCCGCAACAGCACCGGAACCCACTCCCAAACCACCACCAAACACCAACCACGCACCAAACTACCGAACCGACCCCCTAATCACCACCAAACCCTAAACCCACTTCCAAATCACCACCAAACACCAACCACAAAAGGAGAAGAAGATCTGGCGAAGAAGCAGAAGAAGATCGAGCGAAGAAGAAGGAGATCTGGTTGGAATTGGTGTCAAATTTCGAAGATCGAGCGAAGTAGAATGAGGTCTGGTTGGAATTGGTGTCAAATTTCGAAGAAGATCGAGCGAAGGTGTGCCGTGGTGGGGTGAGCGAAGGTGGACCGGGATGGGGTAAGGACGATGACGGTAGGTCGTAGTGGGGTGAGGAGTTAGAAGGTCGGTCGTGGTGGGGTGAAGATTGCGAAGGTGTGTCGGGGTTGGGTGAGGAGAGAGAAAGGTCAGGTGAGGTGGGGTGAGGAGAGAGAAGGGTCAGGTGAGGTCAGAGGTGAGGTGGGGTGAGGAGAGAGAAAGTAGTTGGTAGTGAGGAGAGAGAAAGTAGTTGGTAGTAGTGGTGGAAGAGGAGATGGGTTGTTATTAGTGATTTAATTAATGGTTAAGTATACATAGGTTAGTTTCATTAAGTATGTTTACATTTATAAAGTAAGGGTAGTTTTATAATTTGCAAGAAAAAATTATTAATAATATAAGTATATAAATAGGATTTAAATAATAAATATGAGGGGCGGGCATGGGTGGGGCGGGCCGGACGGGTATATCATAAAATACGCACCCTCACCACCATCCAATGGGGTACGATTTTAATCCCCATCTCCGCCCTATCCTCGCCAAACCTAGACCGATGGCGAGTTTCCTACTTGACCCGCCCCACTGTCATCCCTACTTTTAGAGTACATGCTTGATGCATGCATGTGAAGATATAACTTCAATTTCGTTTCTTATTGTTGGTGATTATGACGATAATATGATCATCAGACAATGCTGACGATAATTGATGATGAAGAAAATAAATATTCATAATATAGTTGGTAAATGTCTAGTTTCGATTGAAATTCAAAGAGTGAGGTGATTTTGGTTAGAAACTACTCCCTCAAATTAAAAACAGCCAAAACTTATCCAATTCGATCAAACTTAGACCAATTCATTCACATATTGCCCAAATCCTTCTAACATGATAAGTATTTTGGGTATATGTTTGAGTTTTGATTGAAATTGGGTATTAATAATTGGGTATTTTGGGTATATGTCGAGTTTTGATTGAAATTGGGTATTAATAATTAGGTGATTTTGGTAAGTAACAGCTAGCTCAAATTCATGTCTAGCACTGGCAATGAACGACAACCATGTATCTTATAAGGAGCCTTTATAACATGTTTGTGCTCTTAATTAACTCAATCTCTATAAATTGAACGAAAACTAACTACTATAAATCAGGAATCTATCTATCATATAGATCATCATCAAGTATACTTTATATTTTTATTACACTAACACAAGAGTTGAACTCATCACCTATGGATTTTAATCCACTAAACCCAGAAACTTTACCAAGCGAAGCTTTGAAAGCTATCAACTATATAGCAAGCTATTATGAAAACGTACACAAGTACCCAGTTCAAAGCCAAGTTAAACCTGGTTATCTTCGAGAGATGATACCGGATACTGCTCCGCCTTCGCCGCAGTCTCTAGAGCACATTCTTGAAGACGTCGATACAAAGATTGTGCCTGGCTTAACTCATTGGCAAAATCCTAACTTCTTTGCATATTACCCCGCAAACGCAAGCAATCTTTGGTTTCTTTGGGAGAAATACTTTGCTCGGGGCTTAATGTGGTGGGTTTTAATTGGATATCGTCGCCCGCCACCGAGCTTGAAGCCATTGTTATGGATTGGATGGGAAAACTGCTGAACCTTCCTCAAGATTTTCTTTTCTCTGGCGGAGGTGGTGGTGTCATGCATGGTATGTTAATACTTCCTACGTTTCTATATACATATATGCAACATTTTATAATAATAACCACTATTTATCTACCAAGCTTATCTCATATTCTCACATTGCTAGATCCACTAAAACTACTTGACCGTAGTGTTTTCTATTGATCAATATTGATAGGTTGCAAAGTAATGATAGTCTTCATTGTATTAGGAAATCTATCTATATTAGTAATTTATTTACAAAATATATCCACATGTATTTTTCTTCTATCATAGACAAATATATAAGAAAAAACAAAGTCAATTATGGTCTTATTTGATTAGCCTTCATGCATATTTTCATAATATCATCTTTTTTATAATTTTATTAATGCTACTACTTTTCAAGAAAACTAGTGACACAAAATATCCAACTCTTATCCATCTTCTTAAATTCACCATAACTTTGGATCATTCAAAAATATAACATTAATATTGACTCATCTCGCACGATGTATTACATATATACTACTCGTATATTATATATAATGTATAACCTTAGAGATCTTAATTTGGTAGATGATTATATAAAAATACTTCCATTTCACAATACATGCACCATTCCTCATTTGGACACTATTTACCAACCAACTTTGACAATCTTTCTCTCATCATTGTGTATCATTGTTGTACATTGGCTAGTAAATAGAGATTTAATTGAACTTAATTATTTTCTAAGCTATTACAAAATTCAACTGAAGAGACTTAATTAATAGGTTTATGTGTTGTATAAGCTAAGCAAGTACAATTATTTATAAAGTGAGCTTAATTAATTACCATCCATCATATTATGGATAACTTGGATGACTTTCACAGAGAGTACATGTGAAGCAGTAGTGTGCACTCTAGCGGCCGCAAGGGATCGAGCCTTGAAGGTTCATGGTGAAGAGAAGATGACCAAATTGGTGGTTTATGCATCAGATCAAACCCATTTTACTTTCCAGAAAGCTTCTAAACTTGTTGGCATCCCACCTCGAAATTTTCGAGTACTTGCAACTTCATCCCATACAGAGTTTGCATTATCACCTGACATATTAAGGGCGGCAATGGAGGCTGATGTATTACAAGGGCTGATACCTTTGTATGTTTGTGCTCTTTTGGGGGCAACCCCATCAGTGTCTTTGTCGACCCCATTGATGGCCTTGCTAAAACTGCTACAAGTTTTGGTGCTTGGCTTCATGTTGATCTTTGCTTTTGCAGGTAATTTATCTATTTATGTGGAACCAAACTAATTTGTAGGTTGTTAAAGTTTTGACTCATCTATTCATATTTATCACATTTTATTCGAATCATTTAACAGGAAGTGCCTGCATATGCCCAGAGTATAGACATTATCTGAATGGAGTGGAACTTGCTGATTCAATAAGCATGAACCCACACAAATGGCTCTTATCAAATATGGGATGCTCTTGCCTATGGCTTAAGAACCCTAAAGTACTTGTGGATTCTCTTTCGAGTAAGCCCGAAATCCTCCGCAACAAAGCTACTGAATTTGAAGATGTAATAGACTACAAGGACTGGCAGATTGCTCTAAGCCGACGTTTTCGAGCCCTTAAACTTTGGATTGTCATTCGTCGTTATGGCTCAATGAATTTGATATCCCATATAAGAAGCGACGTAAAGATGGCCAAGCATTTTGAATCCTTGGTTCAAAATGATAAGTTGTTTGAGTTGGTTGTGCCTCGAAAATTTTCTTTGGTATGTTTTAAACTACGGTCAGTTTGTAAAGAGGAAGATGAGAGAGTGATAAACCAGAAACTGTTAGAAGGTATAAACTCAAGTGGCAAAGCTTATATGACTCATGCATTGATAGGAGGCACATATGCTATACGATGTGCCATTGGAGGGACGTTGACTGAAAAGTGTCACATTGATAGCCTTTGGAAATTGATTCAAGAGAAGGCTATAGCTATAATTTACCCAGAATCAACGCAAAACTAGAAAAGTATAAGATTCTGTGAGATTATAACTCTAATTATATATTTCTAGTAGAGATATCAATATGTCTTTGGAAGATGGATCAAGGTTATGTATATGTGTAGCCGCCTTAAATCGTTGGAGGCTTTTTCTATTGTAACATTTAGAACCCTAAACATTAATAAGTGTATTATGTTAAAAATAAACAATAAAGTTAATTTTTACAGTATTCTTTTAACCAAAATTTAGCTACTTTCTCCTCTTATATTTTAATATACCATTTTTTTTATTCGGTAATTTACTGTCCCATGAGTTGGGGATAATAAGGGGGATCCCAACCAATAAAGAAACTTCCAGAGACAGGGGTCTAGGGATTTATACCCAGAAGCAAAAATATCAACACAAATTATCCAAATTGGGACTGATGAGAGTCGGACTCCCGACCATGATGTAGGGACTAGGGAGGTGGGAACTCCAACCATTGGGCTCCCATATGATTCTCATATTCAAATATACCATGAACACATTGTATTCATTGCTGCAAAGGGACCGGAGGTCAGCATTATTGGTCCCTTGAAGTGTTTAGATTTATATGCTACTTTTTTTGGAGTAGGGAACATCAAAACAAAAAGTCATTCAAGCAAAAATGAGGGATCCCAACCACAAGCCCATATATCAGCTGAATTTTTTTATAATAATTGATGTTTATGTCGTCCAAGATTAGTGCACGCATATTAAGGATTTAAAAGTTATTGCACTTGATTTTAAGATGATCAATAGTATTTGCATAGGTATTCTAAAGCAACAAGTACTCCCTTCGTCCCATAATATAGTGCTCACTTCTCATTTTTCACGAGAATTAAGGAAAATGGAAGTAGTAAGTACTTTCTTGGTACCTTTGTCTTGGAACTAACTCTTTACTTTCTTTTTCCTTAAAATTAAAATAAAAAAGTAATAAATATTCATTGGAATGGTGTAAAACAATAAATAAGGACACATATTTTAAAAGAAATGAAGGATAATTTAGTAGAAACTTTATGTGGAAATGAAGGATAATTTAGTCCAAATAAATTGATAAAAAAGAAAATAGGCACAACATTTTGGGACACCCAAAAAGAAATGTGAGCACTATATTATGGGACGGAGGGAGTAGTATCCAACAAAAAATTGACTAAAAAGAGGCAAGTAATAAGTAATTCCAAACATAGGGAGGTTCAAACTTCTAGACAACGTTTTTTTAAGATATACTCCATGAAGGAACTATCTCCCCTCTGTATGCTTGTATGTTTGCTTGCTTATCTATGTGCTCATGATCATTTTAATTTTATGCAAATTCATATTTGCTTGACAATCTTCATCACTCTCGGCTTTCGAAGCAAGTAGATGGAAGGCTTCTCAAATTAGCTATAAGCACGCAAGCAAGTCAGCAGAAATACATGATATAAGGATCTCCAAAGATGCTGCAGCTTTTTCACTATGAGCAACCAACCATGGCACCAAAAAGCCCAACTAGTTGCTTCACAAGCCCCATATTGTCTTCATTAGATATACTTTTCTACCCAGTTGTTGCAGACTTAACTTCACAGGATTTCTCGTTACTCATGTCAGCATTCTCACTTCTGATATCTCCAGGTGTTGTCACCATAAACCTTCCCCGATTGACCAAACGTTTCAACAGTTGTGTGAAGAGTATCCGATTTATCAGTCAATACCTCTAATTTACCAAAAAATTATCTCATCACAATTTCATAGAGTTAGATAATAGAACAATCTCGCCTATTTCATTCATGAAAAAACATCTCTAATTTTCTCAACTCGCATATCTGAATCCATCCAAAGTAGACAAAAATAGAAGTTGAAAATTTCAATAAAAATTCACAGCATTACGATCTCAACTGCAATTGCAAAATCAGATCAAAAAATTTACGTAGAGCATAGTATTTATTAGGAGAGAGTCTGAAGTACGCATTGATAGGAGGCACATTTGGTATACGATGTGGGTCAAGGCTACACATACACTGGGTGTATGTGGGGCAAAACATACACTATGACGTGGCAGTGTATGAGTAGTCTTTAATTTGGGCCCAAAAATAAAATTTCAGAATTTTCATTCAAATTCAAATGAAAATTTCATTTTAAATTTCAAATCTGATTTGTATTTTCAAGGCACAATTAATGCTCCCAATTAACCAACTACCCCATTCTCTCTCTCATTTTTTTTGTCAGTAAATTTTTTTGGTCCAATTATTTCTCTCTTCTCTCTCATCTAATGTTCATCATGTTCTTATTGTCATTCAAGAATCGAACCAAAAAACTGAAAATCGGATTCTTTCTCTCTTCTAATGTTGTTCATGTTCTTGATTTCAATTTTTTTGCACGAAATTTTTTTAAAAATCGAAAAATCTGATTATTTCCCTCTTCTCTCTCTTCTAATGTTCTTCATGCTCTTGATTTTAATTTTTTTTTGTATATTTTTTGTATAATGTTTCACGAATCTAATTTTCTGAGTTTTTAAAAATTTGTTTGTTTTGCATAAATTCACGACATATAATTTTTACATAAAAATTTGTTTGTTTTTAAAATTTCTGAGTTGTTCTTTTTTGTTTAATTTTTTGTTCCGAGTTGTTCTGAGTTGGATTTCTGAGTTGTTCTTCATAAAATTTTTGAATTTTTTTAGAAGAAATTGAGTTCTTCTTCATATTTTTTTTTTTGTTTTTAATGATTTATTCTTTATCTTTGTTTAAAAGATTTGATATATGAAGTTTTCTTTGTTTGGATTTGGATGGATTCTTTGTTTAAAACTAAAAAATAATAATTGTAATTTCCAATGTTCTTCAGTTTTTCTAGATGTTCAACATCAAAGTTTCATTTTTCTTGATAAGGTGATTATTGATTAGTAATAGAAGATGGACATTAGATTAATCACAATGACAACACATTAAGCTCCTTGTTTCATCACAGTAACAGATTAATCTTCCTGTCTAGAACCAAACATCATGATTTAGAATCCAAGAAACGTTTGAAATCCATTAATTGAAATACCTCCAAAAGGTTGCATTATTCAAGAATTATTGAAAGGTTGATTTATTAAAAATTAATCGGTGAAAGGTTGTATTATTAGAATCAATTAATCCTAATTAAAATTGAAAGTTAAACAGATTTATATAAATAAAAAAAATCAATTATATTAGTTGCAAAAAAGGTTCAAACGATTTTAAGTTTGTACATTTTCTAGTAACAAGATAAATTTAATTGGTAATCAGAACCTATATTGCAGTTTGCAAATAACGGCTATGTATACTATAAATAATTGATGTATCCGCTTGTTAGCATGGTGAATATCCCACCCACTTGGTTACAACAGCAACACTGAAAGCGCCTGCCTGCCTACTAGGTCTCGAGTTCGAATTTCGCTGATTGCCATTAGCATAGTACCCCCATTTTTTCGTTTTTTTATTTTATTTTGTAGTAGCACTTTAGTCTTTTTACATCTTGTAGTGAAACATCTTAATGTAATTTCTATTATATATATATATATAAATAAAAACAAAAAATAAAAATATAAAAAATCAGTTAAATAAGTAGCAAAACAGGTTCAAACGATTTTAAGTTTGTAAATTTTATAGTAACATGATACATTTAATTGGTAAACAAAACCTATATTACAGTTTGTAAATAACGGCTGTATATACTATAATTATTTGATGTATCAACTTGTTAGCATGGTGAATATCCCGCCCACTTGGTTACAACAGGAACACTGAAAGCGTCTGCCTGACTTCTAGGTCTCGAGTTCGAATCCCATGTTGCTTGTCATTAGCTTAATACCCCCTTTTTTTTTTGTAATAGCACTTTTGTCTTTTTACATTTTGTAGTGGCACTTTAGTCTTTTCAAGCAGCAAGTTGTAATAATATGTTTGTAGTTTTTACTTAAGAGATAATAATTGATCTTTTTTTCCAAATGGATTTATTGTTAACCATCCACTATTTATTTGTTTAAAACCTACGCCTAACTATGCTAATGTTGGCTTCTTTTTTAGTTTGTAATAAACAAAATCATGTAAAACAAAAATCAGGTTAACAAATGTTGTCACGAAAAATAAGCGACTTCTTAAAATATATAACCAAAAACAAAAATTTGATTTTAATATGCCGAATGAGGAATACTTTATTGAAGTAAATTAGCACAATATTTTCAGTTGCCGAAATAACCTATAATTACACTAAGGAATTTTTTTACATAAAATATACTATATGTAGAAAGTAGAAACAATCTACTGGAACTGTACAATTATCACAAGATTTAATGTAAGTGAAAAAAAAAATACTATAGAACATATAGTGTATTAAAAAAAATTGTATTTGAATCGTCAATGGTTGAATTTTACAATCTAATCATACACGTAAAAATATACAAAAGCATAAAGCCAGTACTTCATCTGTAATGAAATAGATGTTACACTTTTCAAAAAACGGAATTCTAGGCAAAATTTCTTTGTGAGAGATTAATTGGGTTAGAGGATATGTAATTAAATTAATTATGAAAATTTCACCAACATGGCCACATACCCACCACCACCACCACCACCACCACTCTAGAAACCAGCACCACCCCCACTAAAATAACCACCCCTAGCATCAAACAACCACAGCCACCACTGCAAAAAAATACCACCGCAGCGCCGACATACCCGCAACAGCACCGGAACCCACTCCCAAACCACCACCAAACACCAACCACGCACCAAACTACCGAACCGACCCCCTAATCACCACCAAACCCTAAACCCACTTCCAAATCACCACCAAACACCAACCACAAAAGGAGAAGAAGATCTGGCGAAGAAGCAGAAGAAGATCGAGCGAAGAAGAAGGAGATCTGGTTGGAATTGGTGTCAAATTTCGAAGATCGAGCGAAGTAGAATGAGGTCTGGTTGGAATTGGTGTCAAATTTCGAAGAAGATCGAGCGAAGGTGTGCCGTGGTGGGGTGAGCGAAGGTGGACCGGGATGGGGTAAGGACGATGACGGTAGGTCGGAGTGGGGTGAGGAGTTAGAAGGTCGGTCGTGGTGGGGTGAAGATTGCGAAGGTGTGTCGGGGTTGGGTGAGGAGAGAGAAAGGTCAGGTGAGGTGGGGTGAGGAGAGAGAAGGGTCAGGTGAGGTCAGAGGTGAGGTGGGGTGAGGAGAGAGAAAGTAGTTGGTAGTAGTGGTGGAAGAGGAGATGGGTTGTTATTAGTGATTTAATTAATGGTTAAGTATACATAGGTTAGTTTCATTAAGTATGTTTACATTTATAAAGTAAGGGTAGTTTTATAATTTGCAAGAAAAAATTATTAAAAATATAAGTATATAAATAGGATTTAAATAATAAATATGAGGGGCGGGTATGGGTGGGGTGGGCATCGGTGGGGCGGGTATAGCATAAAATACGCACCCTCACCACCATCCAATGGGGTACGATTTTAATCCCCATCTCCGCCCTATCCTCGCCAAACCTAGACCGATGGCGAGTTTCCTACTTGACCCGCCCCACTGCCATCCCTACTTCTAGAGAGTACATGCTTGATGCATGCATGTGAAGATATAACTTCAATTTCGTTTCTTATTGTTGGTGATTATGACGATAATATGATCATCGACAATGCTGACGATAATTGATGATGAAGAAAATAAATATTCATAATATAGTTGGTAAATGTCTAGTTTCGATTGAAATTCAAAGAGTGAGGTGATTTTGGTTAGAAACTACTCCCTCAAATTAAAAACAGCCAAAACTTATCCAATTCGATCAAACTTAGACCAATTCATTCACATATTGCCCAAATCCTTCTAACATGATAAGTATTTTGGGTATATGTTTGAGTTTTGATTGAAATTGGGTATTAATAATTGGGTATTTTGGGTATATGTCGAGTTTTGATTGAAATTGGGTATTAATAATTAGGTGATTTTGGTAAGTAACAGCTAGCTCAAATTCATGTCTAGCACTGGCAATGAACGACAACCATGTATCTTATAAGGAGCCTTTATAACATGTTTGTGCTCTTAATTAACTCAATCTCTATAAATTGAACGAAAACTAACTACTATAAATCAGGAATCTATCTATCATATAGATCATCATCAAGTATACTTTATATTTTTATTACACTAACACAAGAGTTGAACTCATCACCTATGGATTTTAATCCACTAAACCCAGAAACTTTACCAAGCGAAGCTTTGAAAGCTATCAACTATATAGCAAGCTATTATGAAAACGTACACAAGTACCCAGTTCAAAGCCAAGTTAAACCTGGTTATCTTCGAGAGATGATACCGGATACTGCTCCGCCTTCGCCGCAGTCTCTAGAGCACATTCTTGAAGACGTCGATACAAAGATTGTGCCTGGCTTAACTCATTGGCAAAATCCTAACTTCTTTGCATATTACCCCGCAAACGCAAGCAATGCTGGTTTGCTGGGAGAAATACTTTGCTCAGGGCTTAATGTGGTGGGTTTTAATTGGATATCGTCGCCCGCTGCCACTGAGCTTGAAGCCATTGTTATGGATTGGATGGGAAAACTGCTGAACCTTCCTCAAGATTTTCTTTTCTCTGGCGGAGGTGGTGGTGTCATGCATGGTATGTTAATACTTCCTACGTTTCTATATACATATATGCAACATTTTATAATAATAACCACTATTTATCTACCAAGCTTATCTCATATTCTCACATTGCTAGATCCACTAAAACTACTTGACCGTAGTGTTTTCTATTGATCAATATTGATAGGTTGCAAAGTAATGATAGTCTTCATTGTATTAGGAAATCTATCTATATTAGTAATTTATTTACAAAATATATCCACATGTATTTTTCTTCTATCATAGACAAATATATAAGAAAAAACAAAGTCAATTATGGTCTTATTTGATTAGCCTTCATGCATATTTTCATAATATCATCTTTTTTATAATTTTATTAATGCTACTACTTTTCAAGAAAACTAGTGACACAAAATATCCAACTCTTATCCATCTTCTTAAATTCACCATAACTTTGGATCATTCAAAAATATAACATTAATATTGACTCATCTCGCACGATGTATTACATATATACTACTCTGTATATTATATATAATGTATAACCTTAGAGATCTTAATTTGGTAGATGATTATATAAAAATACTTCCATTTCACAATACATGCACCATTCCTCATTTGGACACTATTTACCAACCAACTTTGACAATCTTTCTCTCATCATTGTGTATCATTGCTGTACATTGGCTAGTAAATAGAGATTTAATTGAACTTAATTATTTTCTAAGCTATTACAAAATTCAACTGAAGAGACTTAATTAATAGGTTTATGTGTTGTATAAGCTAAGCAAGTACAATTATTTATAAAGTGAGCTTAATTAATTACCATCCATCATATTATGGAAAACTTGGATGACTTTCACAGAGAGTACATGTGAAGCAGTAGTGTGCACTCTAGCGGCCGCAAGGGATCGAGCCTTGAAGGTTCATGGTGAAGAGAAGATAACCAAATTGGTGGTTTATGCATCAGATCAAACCCATTTTACTTTCCAGAAAGCTTCTAAACTTGTTGGCATCCCACCTCGAAATTTTCGAGTACTTGCAACTTCATCCCATACAGAGTTTGCATTATCACCTGACATATTAAGGGCGGCAATGGAGGCTGATGTATTACAAGGGCTGATACCTTTGTATGTTTGTGCTATCGTTGGGGCAACCCCATCGTGTCTTTGTCGACCCCATTGATGGCCTTGCTAAAACTGCTACAAGTTTTGGTGCTTGGCTTCATGTTGATGCTGCTTTTGCAGGTAATTTATCTATTTATGTGGAACCAAACTAATTTGTAGGTTGTTAAAGTTTTGACTCATCTATTCATATTTATCACATTTTATTCGAATCATTTAACAGGAAGTGCCTGCATATGCCCAGAGTATAGACATTATCTGAATGGAGTGGAACTTGCTGATTCAATAAGCATGAACCCACACAAATGGCTCTTATCAAATATGGGATGCTCTTGCCTATGGCTTAAGAACCCTAAAGTACTTGTGGATTCTCTTTCGAGTAAGCCCGAAATCCTCCGCAACAAAGCTACTGAATTTGAAGATGTAATAGACTACAAGGACTGGCAGATTGCTCTAAGCCGACGTTTTCGAGCCCTTAAACTTTGGATTGTCATTCGTCGTTATGGCTCAATGAATTTGATATCCCATATAAGAAGCGACGTAAAGATGGCCAAGCATTTTGAATCCTTGGTTCAAAATGATAAGTTGTTTGAGTTGGTTGTGCCTCGAAAATTTTCTTTGGTATGTTTTAAACTACGATCAGTTTGTAAAGAGGAAGATGAGAGAGTGATAAACCAGAAACTGTTAGAAGGTATAAACTCAAGTGGCAAAGCTTATATGACTCATGCATTGATAGGAGGCACATATGCTATACGATGTGCCATTGGAGGGACGTTGACTGAAAAGTGTCACATTGATAGCCTTTGGAAATTGATTCAAGAGAAGGCTATAGCTATAATTTACCCAGAATCAACGCAAAACTAGAAAAGTATAAGATTGTGTGAGATTATAACTTTAATTATATATTTCTAGTAGAGATATCAATATGTCTTTGGAAGATGGATCAAGGTTATGTATATGTGTAGCCGCCTTAAATCGTTGGAGGCTTTTTCTATTGTAACATTTAGAACCCTAAACATTAATAAGTGTATTATGTTAAAAATAAACAATAAAGTTAATTTTTACAGTATTCTTTTAACCAAAAATTAGCTACTTTCTCCTCTTATATTTTAATATAACATTTTTTTTATTCGGTAATTTACTGTCCCATGAGTTGGGGGTAATAAGGGGGATCCCAACCAATAAAGAAACTTCCAGAGACAGGAATCTAGGGATTTATACCCAGAAGCAAAAATATCAACACAAATTCTCCAAATTGGGACTGATGAGAGTCGGACTCCCGACCATGATGTAGGGACTAGGGAGGTGGGACCTCCAACCATTGGGCTCCCATATGATTCTCATATTCTAATATACCATGAACACATTGTATTCATTGCTGCAAAGGGACTGGAGGCCAGCATTATTGGTCCCTTGAAGTGTTTAGATTTATATGCTACTTTTTTTGGAGTAGGGAACATCAAAACAAAAAGTCATTCAAGCAAAAATGAGGGATCCCAACCACAAGCCCATATATCAGCTGAAATTTTTTATAATAATTGATGTTTATGTCGTCCAAGATTAATGCACACATATTACGGAGTTAAAAGTTATTGCACTTGATTTTAAGGTGATCAATAGTATTTGCATAGGTATTCTTAAGCAACAAGTAGTATCCAATAAAAAATTGACTAAAAAGAGGCAAGTAATAAGTAATTCCAAACATAGGGAGGTTCAAACTTCCGGACAACGTTTTTCTAAGATATACTCCATGAAGGAACTATCTCCCCTCTGTATGCTTGTATGTTTGCTTGCGTATCTATGTGCTGATGATCATTTTAATTTTATGCAAATTCATCTTTGCTTGACAATCTTCATCACTCTCGGCTTTCGAAGCAAGTAGTAGGAAGGCTTCTCAAATTAGCTATAAGCACGCAAGCAAGTTAGCAGAAATACCTGATATAAGGATCTCCAAAGATGCAGCAGCTTTTTCACAATGAGCAACCAACCATGGCACCAAAAAGCCCTACTAGTTGCTTCACAAGCCCCAGATTGTCTTCATTAGATATACTTTTCTACCCAGTTGTTGCAGACTTAACTTCACAGGATTTCTCGTTACTCATGTCAGCATTCTCACTTCTGATATCTCCAGGTGTTGGCAACAAAAACCTTCCCCGATTGACAGAACGTTTCAACAGCTGTGTGAAGAGTATCTGATTTATCAGTCAATACCTCTAATTTACCAAAAAATTATCTCATCACAATTTCATAGAGTTAGATAATAGAACAATCTCGCCTATTTTATTCATGAAAAAACATCTCTAATTTTCTCAACTCATCGAAACTCGCATATCTGAATCCATCCAAAGTAGACAAAAATTGAAGTTGAAAATTTCAATAAAAATTCACAAAGATTACGATCTCAACCGCAATTGCAAAATCGGATCAAAAAATTTACATAGAGCGTAGTATTTATTAGGAGAGAGTCTAAAGTACGCATTGATAGGAGACACATTTGCTATACGATGTGCCATTGGAGGGACGTTGACTGAAAAGTGTCACATTGATTGCCTTTGGAAATTGATTCGAGAGAAGGCTATAGCTATAATTTGCCCAGAATCAACGCAAAACTAGAAAAGTACTCCCTGCGTCCCATTATAGTGCTTACATTCCATTTTGGGTGTCCTAAAATATTGTGCCTACTTCATTTTATATTAATTTGTTTTGACTAACTTATCCTCAATTTTTACACAAACTTCCCAAAATCTTCCCACCTTTCTTTCAAAATGTGTGCTTCTATTTATTAATTTGCACCATTCCAAGGAAAATTTATTGCCTTTTGATTTTTTTTGAAGGAAAAAAAACTAAAGGGAGTAGTTCCAAGACAAAAGTACTTTATTAATTTTTTTTTCTAGAATCCTCCTACTCCCTCCAATCTCCTTAATTCCCGTGAAAAGAAAGAAGTAAGCACTATATTATGGGACAGAGGGAGTATATATTATATATTCTAGTAGAGATATCAATATCTCTTATTATATGATATTAATATGTCAACATTTTTAATGACTAAATCATGATTAAAGTTGGAGAGCTAGACTTCAATTTTTTTTTTTTAAAAAGCATATAATATTTGAGGTTCAATAATGATTGTGGATTATCACTACTAATACTTATTGATAATAAAATTATAATAAAATGATACTACAAATGTGTTTTGAAGATAATCTTGATGATTTTATCTATCATATAATAAGAGATATTAGTGATCAACGTAATTTTATTAAAAATATATATCTTTAATGAAAATTAAAGGACTATTAGTTAAGTCTAGGTTCGATTTTGGATATAATCAACTTTAAATGAATGGATTCTATTTGCTAATCGTACAATTGAAAAACTTCAATGCTACGTGATGGTATCGAAATAGGGAGAGGAGGACTCAAAGGCGAAACTTTGAATTGGTCCTCATGATATAAAGCCCATATAAGGTCCAACAAAATGTTAGAGTGGGGAAGATAATTCGGCCCGCGGGAGGCTCCGGTGGAAAACAATTGGTCCTCATGATTCAAGCCCATATAAAAGCAATGTCAAAACTAAACAGGGATAAAGAAAAAAGTATAGAAACGTTATTTATGGTAGTGAAACTGATTACAGGCTAGTTTCGGTTGGGAACCAGTTTGGTATAGGTGGTCAAATATTGACAATTTTTATTTACATTAAACTTGGCTTAAAACATAATCACATTAATGAGGCTGATTCAGGTTATGTTGGGTTGAACATATTGGCAGGTTAGAAACTTGACCCATGACTTATCGAGTCCATGTTATACCCATGTCAAGGCTCACCTGACCAGGATATTGAGCCGGATTGGGTGGACCAAAGACCTCTATCTATAAGCAATCGTAGTAACTATAGATTCAAATCCTGTTGAAAAAGGAAGAACACCGCCAAAAATGGACAACTTAACATTTACAAGGAACCAGAAGATTTCATAATATATACTTCCTCCATTCCATAATAAATGTAACACTTCTCTACTTTTTTTTTTGTTGAAAATGGTTGCATTTTTTAATTAGTTATGGCTATCAAATAGCCTCATACAGATCTTCTACAAATTGTCCACATAAACTAGGGGAAAAGGGTAAAATTAGTTTCATTCACATTTGAGAGATTTTCCCTACAATCCTTTGCTAAGGCATCTGCCACTTGGTTTAATTTCGATCACGGACAACTACAAAGCAAATCCTGAATCAACACCTACAATCACATCGTGGCTCGTGGGTTAGATAAATACGCCTATAATCACATGTTGTTATCGAAAGTCAGAAAAAAAAATATGGTACAAAATTTAATTCAACTAAGCGGTCATAAATAGAAGATTGGACTCAAATATTTGGCGGGATATTTAAGCTTAATGATACTGCATAAATGCTAAACCATCTTTTCCTTAATTGCTTCTACATGGTAGACGAGAAATGCCTAAACCAAAAATATATTGAATATTTTTTGTTCGAAATTATTTTTAGTAGTACAAATGAAACCAAAAACAATAATATATTTTTGTAAAATAAGTATTAGTATATAAAAACCCAACGTATGATCTAATTGTAGATATATTGTAGAGTATCTGTCAATTCCTCTGATTAGTTTACCAAAAAATTATCTCATCACAAGTTCATAGAGTTTAATAATAGAACAATCTCGTTTATTTTATTCATGAAAAAACATCTCTAGTTTTCTCAACTCATCGAAACTCGCATATCTGAATCCATCCAAAGTAGGCAAAAATAGATGTTGAAATTTTCAATAAAAATTTACAGCATTACGATCTGAAATGCAATTGCAAAATCAGATCAAAAAATTTACATAGAGCGTAGTATTTATTAGGATTTAGGAGAGAGTCTGAAGTACGCAGGTCTGATTGCATCTGAGCCGAGTACTTCAATGCGTATTTTGGATTGAAAAATCAATCCGGAGAAGTTGTAAGTTGGAGTTTCTGAAATTCAATTGCGAAATTGAAAAGAAAAGAGAGAAAAAGTACCAAATTGTTTTGTTGAAGCCTTGAAGGTCGACAATTCCAGCGAAAAGCCATTTCTCTTCATCTTCAATTCCATCTGCTATCATTCTCTCCAATTGTATTCGAATTGACTAGCTTCATTAAATCAAAGCCTTGTCGGCAATGACCAAAGGCATTACATCAATAAGGCATTCTTCCATCCAGACTAAAGTCTCCTGGAGAGATAGAAAAGCTTTAGCCATGGCGTGAGCCACATGTTCTACTAGCAAAGGTAAAAACACAAGAATGAAACAAACTAGCTATATCACTAATATCATTAACTATCAACTGGGTTGGGGATCTCTCCTTCGCGCGCCCAAAAATGGACGTTATGGCATGATAAGTTGTTCAAAAAAAACTTTTAAGAAATTGGGGATAAAAATAACTATTTCAATGGAATTTGGGTAAGCAAATGTTATTACTTAATAAAAGACTTAAAGATCAAAAAGCTTGTCTACATGTTTTTATAATTACATATAATTATGAGACTTTATTATGTTTTACTTTTGAAACATTAAGCATTGAAATTGTATTGGATTAGTGGTTAGACACTCATATTTCATTTCAAGGTCATGTGTTCAAATCCCAAGAACTACATATTGTTAATATTTTTGATTGAGATTATAAACATGTGTATCGAAGCTTCGAAAAGAGTGCCACGTGGTACCATGTATTTGTATAGATGATGTGCTTTGCCTCGGAATGCGAAGCACACAATTATGTGAGAGTTTAAATAGTGATCTAAAAGATTATTTGAAGCACAACATGGATATTTTGCCTTTTTTCAAGCATTTTGAGAGAGTTTTGAGACAAAAACGTCAAAAAGAGAAAAATTCCGAGTTTGATGCAAGAGAGAAATTACCACGTATTAAGATGCAAAGGACACCGTTATTGAGGCAGGCTGGAGAAGTATACACTCCAAAAAATTTCGAAGCATTCCAAGATGAATATGAATGGTCCACTCCAGCTTATATCAAGCCACCGGTTGAACGCCAACCAAGCAGTGAATACATAGTTGCCTTTTCTAACATTGAGAAAACATTGTTGCTATGGATTGCAAAGTTTGTGGTGACCCACCCTTCCACTGCAACTGTTTCTTGCAGCTGCAATATGTTTGCGAGGTTAGGTATATTATGCTCACATGCTTCAAAGGCTCTTGATGCAATGAACATCAAATTAATTCCCCATAAATATATTTTGAAGAGATGGTCAAGACAAGCACGAGAATGTGACAATACATGATATCAATGGGAGGATTGTTTTAGAGGATCCTAAGTTAGATGATACTCTTCGATTTAGAACCCTATGTCGTAAATTTGTCAAAGTAGCTTCATGATGAGCTAATTTTGAACAAGATTCAAATTTGTTAGACAACAGGTTAAACAATATGATTATTGAAGTTGAGAAGATGTTGTCAGGTTTACAAATCAAAGGTGGTGAAAACTGATTTGAAAGAATTTGATCTTATAGGAGAAGCTTGTATCCCAGAAAACATTACATTGAAGAAAAAAAGAAGGGAAGAAAAGTGGGAAGAGAAAAAAACCTTGGAATGAGAAGCTACATAAGCAAAAGAAGAAGAGTTCACAAGAGTAGAATGGAGAATGACAACCTACTAAGGTTGCTCCCACAAGGGAAAAAAAAGCAAACTAAACAAAGTGTAGAAAACCATATTCCAAAGGTACTTAATCTAAGAAATGAAATCAAATTCAGAAGTTCTAACTGTTCAATTTAAGTTGCTAATATTTTGATTCTATTTTATAGGAATTAAGAAAGTAGTACAGAGCTTGTAGTTGGAGAAACACAATAAATACAAACATATTTACCAAAGTAGATATTTTACCATCTTAATCAACTATTGGATGTGTTCTTTACTCCACATAAATATATATAACTTGGAAAATAAATATATATAACTAATCTGAAATAAATATAAGTTCAAAACATAAAAGTATTATTCAAAGTAAAAACTAGGAGCGTCGCCCGAGCTACACACTAGTGTATTTCTTACTAATAAGCAGTAACTTTCTTAATTTGCCACCTAGACAACACAGTGGAATTGAAGACTCATCTTATTCTTTTCTTTGGATGGGACAACCTTTCATAAACCATGTATATATATATACATATATATACATATATATACACATATATATACATATATATACACACACATATATATATATACATACATATATATACACACATATATATACACACATATATAACACACACACACACACATATACATATACATATATATATATACATATACATATATATATATATATATATATATATATATATATATATATAAAGGAACCAACTGTTGAACATTCCTTACCATGGTGTAAATTTTACATGGACCAACAAGGCAACAACAGGAAAGGAGAGAAATCTATATATGAAAGTTTAGATAGGAGTTATTGCAACACTCAATGGAAAATGGCCTTCGCAGATGCCATAACCTGGAACCTCCCCATTCTCTTGTCAGATCATAGCCCAATAATACTTCAAATGTCAAAACCAACAACAAAGAAAAAGAGACCATACAAAATAGAGAATTGGTGCTTAAATTCGGTTGAGATGAGAGAAGCAGTTACAACAATCTGGTCAAAGAATTTCCAAGGTTCGAAAGCCTTTGGCCTGTTTAGGAAACAATCGGAGTTCCTAACAACAACAAGATCTTGGTGCCTAAATCATAAACATGAGAATGGTATAGATTGGAATAGTATCAATGAAGAACTCTCCAACCATTAACAGCAAATTGATCACCACCTGGACTCCTCAAAAGATATTGACATGAGAGAGAGCTACAATAACTTGATTAATAAGAAATGGACCTTTTGGAAACAAAGATCAAAGTCAAGATGGGACAATCTAGGGAACCAAACAACTGCATTCTTTTACAAGAGTGTTAAGACAAGAAGCTCAAGGAATGATATCAAGGCAATTAAAGATGAAAGTGGAAACTGGATTACTTCCCAACATGATATTAAAGAGTGCTTCCTTAGCACTTACAAGAACCTCTTTACTAGACCTTTGGGAGAAATTACATTATCTTCGCAGGACCAGCTCCTAGAGAATCTCCCTTCCTTATCACAAGAACACATTACCCATCTTACAAAGCCGTTTACTCTTGATGAAATCAAAAAAGTTGTCTTCTCCCCAAAACCAAACAAAAGCCCTGGCCCAGATGGCTTCTCTCTAGCTTTCTACCAACAAAACTGGGAAGTAACCCAGCAAAGCCTTGTTGACAATGTCAATTCTTTCCTAGCTAGTGGCCACATGTTGAGGGAGCATAATAAGACCTTTATAGCCCTTATTCCAAAGGTTGATCGACCACAAGATACAAAAGACTACAGACCAATCAGTCTTTGTAATACAGCCTACAAGGTAATCTCAAAAACATTGGTAAGTAGGTTAAAGCTCATCCTGGGTGATATAGTGGGAGATTTTCAAAATGCTTTTGTTCCAGGTAGGCAAATGACGGATAACACGTTGATAGCACATGAAGTGATTAACTGGATAAAGAAATGAAAGAAAGGTACTTTGTATGCGGGCATTTAAAAAATAGATCTAAGTAAAGCGATATGATTAGGTGGGACTTTATCGAAGCTATCCTCACCAAAATGAAATTCCCACAATGCTGGATTCAAGTAGATTATGCGATGCATCACCACTGTTTCTTACTCCCTTCGATCAATGGAGAGCCGACTTCTTATTTCCACCGGGATCCGGCCTCGGGCAATGGGACCCCCTATCTTCCTACCTCTTTATACTTTGCATGGAAGTACTCTCAACCAATCTGTTAAATGCCCAGAGTAATAAAGAGCTCCATGGAATCAAGATAGCAAGAACAACCCCTTCACTGCCCGACCTCCTTTTTGCAGACGATGCTCTTTTCTTCTTCAAAGGAATACCAAAAAATTACTGGAAACTAAAGGAAATCATCAATGACTTCGCAATATTTCGGGGGAAATGATCAACTACTCCAAGTCCCAGGTTTTATTCAGTCCTAATACTCCAAGAAGATTTGTTAGTCTTATGAGAAAGCCTTTTGGAGTTAAGAGTACTTCCTCCCTTGGTCCTTACCTTGGCGCCCCATTACATGTGGATGGAAGAAACACCAAAGATTTCAACTCTATCTATGATAAAGTCATGGCCAAAATTGTCTCCTGGAAATTCATTAACTCCTCAATTTCGAGTAAACTTATCCTGATTAACACAATTCTCACAACCTTGACTTCTCATATCATATCTGTGTATCTCCTTCCAAAAAAAATCACGAAAAAGGTTACCTCCCTCCTCCTAAGGTTTTGGTGGGCTTCCTCTTTTGACAAAAATCCAATTTACTGGAAGAAGAGAACCATTCTTGAAAACCATAAATCTTCGGGGGGCTTAGGTCTTAAGAACATTGAGCTTGCTAACAAGAGTCTACTTGTGAGCCAAGCTTGGGAAATTTTTTCAAGAAAGAACTCCCTGATCAATAAAATCTACGTTGCAAAGTACAAATGTGATCCTTTAACAGCAGCCTTGAATAATAAGCTTCCAGCTAACTCGTTATACGGTTATAGAGGTTTATTCAAAGCTGCCAGCGCAATGAGAAAGGGTTTTAGGAAAATAGTTGGTAAAGGTAATACCATTGATATAAGATCAGATATTTGGGTCAAAGGGAATAGAGTGACCCCCAAGGTGAGAGTTAACCCTTCTTCTATCAACACTATTATCCCTTCCAAGGTTTCTGATCTTATTACTAGTCAAGGGCAATGGAAATCAAGACTCATTTGGGAGATGTTTACACGGAAATATGCCAAGGAAATCTTGTCAATCCATATTCCTAAGGACGAGGATGATGGTATTGTGTGGAGTAACACGAGGAATGGCTTTTACAAAGCTAAATCAGGCTATTGGTTTCTTCAAAAACAAAGCTCTATTTAGAAGGGGAAAAAGAAATCATGGCACTTTATATGGCAACTCCCAATTCTCCCACGCTGGAAATTCTTCATTTGGAAGATTTTCACAAACGCTTTACCCTCAGTTGAAAATCTACAAAAAAGAAAAATTACAGTTTATGAAAACTGTACCTTTTGTGATTCCCACAAGGAATCAGTGGAGCATCTCCTAAGAGATTGTCAATTCTCCACAAGAATTTGGATAGCCTCCCTAGGTGTAACAACCCTGAATTTCCAATAACTCTAAAAACATCTTATAATAAATAAATTCGAAAATCCAAAGGTGATACGCCGCGATAATTAATAATAATAACCGCAAGGCTAATGGTTCTAATTAGAAATAATAGACAATAAGTTTTAAATAATTATTACAGACCAACTAGATAGAAAGTAATTAATTATTACAACCCAGAATGTAAATTCTAAAGTCAAACAAATAACAACGGAAGTCTTATTAATATCTATTAAGCTAAAAGAGATCCAACGCACTCTTTAACCCAACCAAAAGCTAACTATATTCGAGTACCGCACATTAAACATCGTAATATCGGCCAAAGGCCGAGCAAGATTTCATACTATAATAAAACAAAACTACTCAATGTGCGGGTAAGATATATAGGAATATCTTACAAATTCATTTAAAAGTCATACGATTATATATAAGATATTAATTTTCTAATAACCTCAGATCCAATCTTTCTTTCTTTCTGAACCATTCTGTAAAACTTTCAAATATAACTTTTCGTAATCTGTGAGTAGGAAGTAATAAAAATCCAATGAGCTAGCTAGGCTCACTAGATAAGGTAAACACCAAAGTTCCTAGTATGCATACCCCTAACTTGATAACGTACCAAGAAGGAAGACAAATGGCAAGAGTATTGATCAATATACTCCCAACTACTAAATAAACGGTTGAGACACCTGTTAACTCAACATACTTCCATACTCGAGGAATACGACTTACCGACAACCCCACATTTTCATCAAACTTGGTAACATTGAGGAACTTCCTCCTTTTAACATAAATCTCATAAATAATCTCATAACTTCTTTCGATATAAATATCGAGAATAATTTAAATCTCAAAGTATAAACTTCATAAAACAATCTTATTGTTAAAATAAATTTCCAAACAATGTGAAAACATTTCTGAACTCATCTGTACAAGCAAAGTAAGAAATCTTACCTTATTAGCAAACCACAATAAACCAATCTCAATCACAAGTCAAAAAGGTTCCTCTACAAACCCGCAATCTACAATATAATAATATAGTATAAATCACTTGACTATACTTTACATAGTTTACACATAAACGACATAACCTAGTTAATGAGCCTTGACTATCTTTAAAACAACTCACTTTAAATTAAATCCAAAAAGAATACAACAAGTCAAACTAGTCAAACTTGGTCAATAAAAGTCAAACTATAAATACTACTAGCTACATGAAAAACCTTTTTCTCCATCTTACATTTTATTAGTAACAACTGTATATACAACAACAACTACAAATTCTAATCTTTTGACGTGATATAGTTATTGAACTTGTAAATTGGCAATCTAAGTGTAATATTGTAATGTACAAGTATATGAAATAATTGAACATAGTTTTAATTTGTCAGATTATGATAATGATTGTGTCAAACAAAACGTGTTGGATTGAAGGGGGTGGAGTAACTGCTTTCATGGATTTATGTGGAATAGCAAAAATGACAGTGATTAAGGAGTTGATATAATAATTCAAACTAGCCCACAACCAAACAATCCAATATAACAAGAATTAAATAATAAGTTTCGAATCTAATACTATTGCAAATTAAATCAGAAAAATATGCTAGTTTAATCATACTAAACCTCAAACATGAACCAATTATACAAATTTCGCATAATAGAAATTTTCCCCAATTCAATTTCTCAAGAACCCTAATTTTATAAAACCCCAATTTGAAATTAACACATACTAAAATTAAAACATGGGAAAGAACCTTACTTGATTAATAAAGTAATTGGAATGTAGAAGAGTGTAAAAAGACCCAAAATTTCGTCTCCTCGACCCGATTTTCGACCCGAAAACCGCACCCCGAAAGCCCTATTTCTCCTCTTCGAAATTGTCCACAAAACGAGTGAAGATGGATGATGGACGGTTGATATGCAATAGCTTAGCAAGAATATGTTTTAGGTATAACCTTGAATCATAGAAAGGAAAAGAAAAGGATGGAGATGGAAGTTGGAGATTAGAAAAGGAAAAAAAAGGAAAATGGAGTATAGAAAAGAAAAGAAAAGAAAAGTGTCGTGGGTTTCCTCTGCTTACTCCCCTCTTTCTTTTTTTTTTTCCTTTTTTTTTTTTGGTTTTCTTTTGCTTACTTTCTTTTCTATTTCTAATAGGTTTTGGGTTCTACTTAACCTAGTAAACTTAGGAGTTTGTTTTGACCACTTCTAAGACAAAGTCAAACCTAATAAAAAAAATATATTTTAAATAAAAGAAATCTGAAATTATTTTCATGATATAATTTAATACAAATAGTTACTAATTGGGTATAAAAATTACGGAGTGTTACACTAGGTATAAGAAACAACACATCTATTGACCTGAGGAAGTGGGTGAAAAACTTCCTAAATCTCCTTAGCAAAGGAAGACAAGGAGAGGATGAAGAGGAAAGTAGAAAAAGATTGGAAGGGTTTATCTCCACTATCTGGGCTATATGGCTGCACAGAATCAAAATTATCTTTAGAGAAGAAAAGCCTAATCCCAATAGAGTCATGCAGATAAAAGATGAATATGCAAGAAGAAACTCTGAGTTCTACAAAGATGCCCAAAGGAGAAACGAATTAGATAAAGTCGGGGTTCAACAAGACCAACAACAACAAACAACACATATTCTGCAATGGCATATTCCTTTAGACAACAGCCTGCAACATAACATAGTCTTTAATATCAGAATTCAGACGGGTGGTTCTTGGAAAAAAGAGAAGGATAAAGGAAGCTGGAAAGCGGGCATAGCTTGGGTTTATGACAGAGACCATACGAGATACAAAGCCACAAAGATCTTCGCAAGCTCCCTTTACAAACAGAAGCCTATGCACTTCTGGAAGCTATGAAGGATAGTATGAATAATACTACCCACCTAACCATTTTAACAGATTGCGCTGAGGTGGTTAAGAGTTTACAACAACCTAATACTGCTCCGCAAGATATAGCTACAATAATCAAAGAGATAGGTGTTTTAGCGTTTAATTTCATTTCTTTCTACTGTATTAAGGTTAGTAGGGCAGAAGTTGGTCAAGCTCATTTCCTTGCTAATCAAGCGAGAAAGGAGTAAATATGACGGATGTTCTTATGATGGATTTCTCTTTAAAAAGCCACGTAAGAAATGAATGTGGAGCACATTTCGCTTTACACATGCCGACCCACGTGATTTTACGATGTTGGAGATATTTTAGTTTTTTATTTTAGGCGGTTTACGAATTAATTCCAAAATTAAATGTATTAAAATCTTTTCTCTATATACTGTATTTAATTATGGGTAAAGGAGATTAATTATGAAAAAGTAGGAGAAAGAAATCACATGGGTTGAGGAAAGAAAAAGTAGGAGAGAAAATCATATGAGTTAAGGATATTAATTATGAAAAAGTAGGAGAGAGAAATCACACGAGTGAGGCCATTTTACATGCTAAATTTTGCCATATATGGAAAGTTTCAAATTGTTGCAAGTAATATGTTACACCCATTTTTGGCAAATGTTGCAGAATGTGTTACGGAGGAGTATATGATTTACTAACTTATAGGTTACTTATACTACAATAAAAAATACACGACATTATATGTTTTACTATACTTTTTTCAGTCCCTTTTTTGTGCAACACGCCACACGGAACCCAAACCGTGTGGCCACGCATTCAATACAACTCTTCCTTCCCCGCCCCAATTCCTCTTCTCCTCTCTCTCACCAACCCAATTTCCACTTCTTTTCTCTCTCCTCACCACTCTCTCTCCTTCGCTTCCATGGCTTCCCCTTCCAAACAGTCATCTCATGTCATCTTTTCTTCTTCCTTAATCTTTTTTTCAATTCCTCGGAACTCCATTTTTGTCATTTTACCACCTCAAAAATCTACCTCCTTACTGAATTTTCATGGAGGAGAGAAAATGAATTTCTACTTTTATTTTTATTTTCTTTATGTATTTGAGATTAGTTTTAGCATTTGTTTGTATTATTCAAATAATTCAATGAAGGTGTTTAGCATTTGTTTGAGGAGAGAGAAAACGAATCTCCTGCCATCCTCATCTTTAGCATTTGTCTGTATTATTCAATGAAGGTGTTGGAGTTGACCGGAAACACAGCAAGAGACGAGAAAACAAGAATTAAACCCAGCATAAGTGTAAAATAGCACATAATAAATGTAAAAATAACTCATGCATAAGTGTAAAATAAGCTTACAATAAATGTAAAAGTAACCACTTACATAAAATATAAAAAGTAATTCCAACAGATATAAAGTAAGCTCGCGTATAAATGTTAAGTAACCGTGGTGAGTGGTACAAAATCTAAAGTAATCACCGGGTAAATATTAAGTAACCAGCATTATAAATATAAAAATGAACACTGACAAATATAATCACTTACATAAATCTAAGGTAACTCCAAAAGTAACTCATAGTTTCGAAAAAGTAAGCTTACGGTTTTACGTAAAAGTAACCCTTTATAATATATAAAAAATAACCCTAGTTATAGTAAAAGTAACCCTTATAATTACAAAAAGACCTATATTTTCGATAAAAGTAAGCCTTAGCGTTATAAAAAGTAATCACTAGTTTCGATAAAGAACTCAGCATTCGGTAAAGTAATCTACAATTACTTGAAAGTAACACTCTAGGTTGAAAAGAAGCGTTTTCTTTTTTATGAATAAATGAGATACTTTAAATATATAATGGGGTTACTTTTTATGAACTAAGGGTTTACTTGCACTTTATTATGGTTACTTTTTATGAACTAAGGGTTACATTTTATGAACTAAGGAGTTACTTGTACCTTTTATTAGGGTTACTTTTTCTAAATATTTCAAGCTAATTATATAATAATTGAGGTTACTTTTGTGAGCATGTAGGGTTACTTTCGAACAAATAAATGACGTTACTCATATATTTAATTAGGATTACTTTTATGGACTAATGAGGTTACTTTTATAATATGATGGGTTATTTAAAATAATATATGAGGGTTACTTGTAGTAATAGATGGGTTACTTGTAGTAATAAATGGGTTACTCGTATGTTAAAATAAGGTTATAAATAATAAGTGTTACTATTATGAAGTATGGGTTACTCACTTTAAAAAAAGTAATGGGTTACTCGTATGATAAAATATGGTTTTCAAATAATAAAGGGTTACACGTATGTTTAAATAGGGTTACTTTTTAATGTTTTTTATGAACTAAGGGGTTATTCTTATCTTTTATTAGGACAACTTTTTATAAACGGTTCAACCTAATAATAAGGTTATAAATAATAAGGGTTACTACCATGATGTATGGGTTACTCACTTTATAATGGGTTACTCGTATGATACGAATAAGGTTACAAAATAATAAGGGTTACGCGTATGTTGAAATAAGGTTACTTTTTTATGAACTAAGGGGTTATTCTTACCTTTTATTAGGGCACCTTTTTATAAACATTTCAACCTAATTATATAATAATTGGGGCTACTTTTTATGAGCATATGAGGTTACCCGAACAAATAGATGAGGTTACCCATACATCTAATTAGAATTACTTTTTATAAATAAATGGATAAATACTCATAAAAAAAAACTTCTTAAAGCTATTAAATCATGAAAATTAATTGATTAATTCAAAGAAAGCTATGATTAGTGCCTTTTGCTCTTGCTCGCCTTCCACTCCCTATTCAAAAAGTAGAGAAAGCTGATCAAGATGAGCTTCGTACATCAATTGAAAAGGGTCATTTCTCAACTTCTTCCCCAAACAGCCAAACTTCGACCAACTCAACACACTAAAGATGAAATCTATTTGTTTAATTTCAAGTTGTGGGCATTGAACAAATGAAAGACGAAAATTGACGAGAACGCAATAGATGGTTGAATGACTCGAGATTAGATCGTCAAGTTTCGATCAAGTGCTTCCAAAATATAAATGTAAACGCAAGAACTATTAAAATTTGATTCCTCTGTCTACTTATCAATATTCACATAGGAAAAATTCTATGTTATATTTTAAATTTAACATTATGTTATGTTCTATTATATGAGAAAGTAACCCCTCACAAAAGAAATACCAACAATAAATTGAATAATAACTAAGCGGTCCTTACCAAAAAGTAACAACACATGATAAAACAAAAGACTGATTAAACATAACAAAATTTACAAAAAAAACAAAAGTAACCTCAAAAACTATTAAAACCTTATAGATTGTGTATTAGGAAAATAATATGTTCAAACTATGTAAAATATATGTAAAAAAATTAACCAAACGTTTAAAGTTCCTATGAACAAACATATTTATGTTCTTCATTTCACAATGAAAAAATTTCTATCAACATTGGTTTCCCTAACTCTAATAAATTCTCATGTGACAGTTCGTCTTCTTTTTCTTTCTTTTTTCTTGTTTCTTCTTCTCTTCCTCTTCTCCTTCATGTTGTACAATTGATGCTACTATATTGTCTCTATCTCTGTTGAAATTTTCAACAGAAATAAGAACAAGACTTCGAATTGTGTTTAAGTCAGACAAGACCAATGATGCACAAACCTCACCATGATATACTTTGCGCTCCCTAGCCTACAAACAGAGAAAAACTTGTTTTAGGAACAACTAATTATCTACGACTTTAACAAAAAATCATTAAGGAGAAAAAAGAAAAAGAGAAACTTACTTCTCTAGTGTACAAACAACAATGGTATAACATAAACACACCATAATCCAAGTTCGGTGTTTTAGACTTCCAATCAAAAGGAATTTCTCTAACAAGTAAGCTATGGATCCATTCACTAGTTGCATGACCTTTCGTGTTCATGAAAGTAGACATATATTGTCTCTGTGACAGAGAAATTTAAAGTAGATAGAAAATAAAAACAAAAAGAACTAAAATAATCAATAACACAAAGCAACCCCTTATAAGATGAAAAGTAACCCCTCTGAAAATAGTATGGAAACCAAACATAACTCGTAACAAAAAAGGAAACATGATACATATCACATGACTAAGTGACAAAATATTAAACAACAAAAAAATGACCTTTAAAAGCAACCCCTCATATCAAATCTAAATTAAACGCACCAACAAATCTAAAGTAACCCCTACAAAAAGCTATGTAACCACTCCATAAATCAAAAGTAACCCATCCATAAATGTAAGTAACCCCATATATTGTAAATAGAACAACCTATAACCATACATAGAGAAGTAACTCCTTAGCCATGTAGTTTTGTAACATTTGCGTAAATGTAAAGTAACCCCTTTATAAAATACGAGTAACTCTCTATAACCCTTATAACAACTAACGATAATGAAGTATGGAAACCAAACATAACTCGGGAAAAAAAGGAAACATTATATAGCACATACATGCACATGACTAAGTGACAAAAATATTAAACAACAAAAAGATGACTTTAAAAGTAACTCCTTTTTATCAAATCCAAATTAAACGCTCCAACATATCTAAAGTAACCACTACATAAATCTAAAGTAACCCATCCATAAATGTAAAGTAACCCATATATTGCAAATAGAACAACCTATAACCATACATAAAGAAGTAACCCCTTAGCCATGTCGTTTGTGACCACTACATACATGTAAAGTGACCCCTTTATAAAATACGGAGTAACCCTATGTAACCCCTATCACGATGACTTAGAACCTCTGTAGCCCCTATAACGATGACTTAGTAACCCCTATAACAATGACTAAGTAACCTCGACTAAGTGACTAATTACCCCTTATTTTCTTAAGTGTGTAGGAATGACTAAGTGACTAAGTAACCCCTACAACAGTGTATCGGTGTTTACGGTAGCACTTATAATAGCAATCACATAACAAGAAATAGAGGTTATTTGATTCCACTGTAAGGTTACTTAGTGGATATTACCCAACCATGCTATGAGTAATACCAATACCTATTATCAATATAAAAAGTCTTGAGTTGATATAACCAACAACCACATAGCATTAAATAAAGTAACTCCTAGTGTCATTAAAAGTAACCGCCAGTAAAAGTAAAAGTAACCAAGCCACAACCTTATAAATGAAAGAACAAAAAATAATCAACAGAAGCTCACATATCTCCTTGAAGGTTTTACAACTTGAATAGATTCAACTTTGCACTCTTGAGTATTTGTACTTCGCTTTGCATAAGATTCTTTTTTAGAAATGATAGCAGCAACAATTTAGATTCCTCATCAATCTCAATAATCTCAACATCATCGTCTCGATCTTCTTCAAGTGTACAATTGACATTAGGTGATTCACTTTCATCCTTGACAATATTACTCAAACTTATAAGTTTCTCATTATCATCTTTGGATGTTGAAGACTCAAGATCTTTCTTCCATTCCAGAAAAATAGCACAAATTTACAAATGATAGATTATAGATTAAATATATCAAGTTAATCAATTAGCAATGATAGACAAATTATACTACATCGACAACTTAGGACACATACAACAATCAAACATCAGAGGTTACAAAAAGATTAACCACAAATTACAAAATAAAATTAGGACAAATAAGTTAATACAAATAGATGAATCATAGATTACATGATAAAAAATAGAAGTTGGTAGAGTAGTTCAAATAGAAGGATCATATACTACAGATTACACATCAAAAGTCAATAAAATAGCGAAAATACACGAATTATAGGTTATAGGTTACAAATAACAATAGTTAGACTTACAAACACATAAACCTAAACATACTAAATCGTAATACATCAATTTCATAATATATAACCTAGAATTTTAGAATTAATTATTTACTTCTACAAAACTATTAACAAAGAGAAAATTAATATATCGAACATGATTTAGCATTCAAATTTCGAAAATACAAAATAAATGAAACAATCAATCAACAAATGAACGAAAATACAGTTATTCCTATCAAAACATTAAATCAAAAAACGAGATAGTACCTTTTGAATTTTGCAGAATTCTAGACCCTTTTCGACCACATGTAATGAAATTTTTTTTTTTACTTTAGGTGTGATATTGAGCTGAAATTAGTTAAGAAAAGAGCAATCTAAAACGAAATTTGAAGAGAAAGGAAGAAATGAAGCAGGAACAAACAAATTTGGGAAAAAAAGGAGTGAATTTTGGAGAGAGAAATGCAGGTTATGAGACCAAAATTTAATGGAAGTTTCAGAAAGAAATGAGAGAAAAAGAAAGAAAATCAAGAGAGAGAAAACGTGGGTCTGCATTTTGGATTTCATTTATGGGTTACAAACTGTCCGCTTGGGCCAGCTTTATGTTAAAATCGCTTGGGCCTCTGTTATATGAGCCAGCCACACTATTATATTAAGGTGTGGCCAGCCTTATATAAAAATATAAAAGTTTGTGTACTTTTTTTCTTTCTCCTTCATCTCTTCTCTTTGCTCTCTCTCCTCTCTCCTATTTCGATTACTGTCTTCTTTCTTCAAGCTCCATTAATGGAGTTCAATCCATGAGAACGGAATTTAGGCTTCAGGCTAAACTTTTGCTGAGATCCTTTACTCAAGATTCTCTGTTTTTGTTGAATTAATATCCGAATTTCCTCAATTTGTTTTTTTTTTTTTTATTTCTAGCACTCTCTACAATTCTCCTCAAATCTTGTTTTCGATCTTCTGTAATCAACAAAATGTTGATTAATTCTTCTTTAATTGTTGAAATCGTGATTGAACTCGTCGTTCTTCAATCGAAAGTTTCTGACCTAAATTTACGATTTTCATATATTTTTAGGTGAATTACTGCTCGATGAATTGCCGAAATCAGAGGAATTAGGTCCCGGTGATGAGGTTTATGGTGACGAAACATTTGATCTGGTGTGTTCCGTTTGCGATAATGGTTGAGTGCTTTTATGGTACGTAACTACGCTTATGCTCTTGTATCAAGGTATTCTCAATTTGTAATAGGTATGAACAAAATTGCAGTCTTGTTTGTAGATGCTTTTCGAAAATCAATCTTTCACAAGCAGACATTGTGTCAAATGTGCATTTGATCCCTATCTTAAATGGAACTGCTTCTTATCATGATGATTGTCCCATTCTTTTTAGTGTTGTACTTGAGGGTACGCAGGTTGATCAAAGTGTGAGCTTGGCTCGAGATTTTGGTGAGCCGAGGTGAGCAGAGCTAACTGCTAAGACAGGTCATCAGGCTCGAATACATAAATTATAATTCATAAAATGATTTATGGAGTAACTTATGTGTATTAATATAGCTTTAACAAAATGCTAATGACAAATTCAAGGTATTAGTAAAAAGTTCTAATATGAAAGTAATAAATTGAACGAGTATTTTCTTAGTTGGACCTTGTTACTCAGGCTCGCATTACCTCAGCTCGAGCCGAGTTATGAACGGAGCCCAAAATTTATGAGCCTGAGTGCTTGACAAGCTGAATCTCTGAGCTATATATGCTCCACCTAAGTTCTGTTTGTAAGAAGTATTAGTTATTCTGGCAACTTTTACCCTTGTATAAGCTTGCAGTTCATTCCAATTTATAACTTTTCCAGTATTGGTTCTGTAATTATTTTGCTTTAATGCAGTTGTGAAGGACGTTGCATGAGATCCTTTCATAGTGGCGAAGAATCTGCTGAAGACGCGGACTCTGATTGTGTCTCTCTTGGTTTGACAAGAGATAAGATTCAGGTATTGCTCATTTGCTTTTTTTCATAATTCTAGTACATTTCCTTTGATCTGAACATATGGTTCAAAATTTCCCCTGTTTCATCTATACAATCTGATGTGCTTTGTTATCCTGCAGGCTATGCGTTCCTTTAAATGTCCAAATTGTGAGTATAAGACACATCAATACAATGCGTATCCAAATTCCCTTTGATATGAACATATGGTTCGATCGATTTTCTTTTGAGTTTAACTTCAGTCGTTATGCAAAGCTGAATTAGTACTCTATTTTTCTAGAATATTCTCTTAATCGATTAAGCCAACACAATGCTAAATCTTTTTGCTATTTTGTCTAACTTGAAAGTTTTCTTACTGAACACTAGTTTACCCAAAGCTTTCTCTGATTATTATGGTGCTTTTTGCTTCACTCATTTCATTTTCATTGTTATATATTGGTACTTTTTGCTTTTCAATCTTTGGGCAATAAACTACTAGTGTGTTGCAATGTGATTTTGGTTCGCTGCATGATGGCATGAATCATCATAGATTTTTTAAGTAAAGTGCGTACATATTGTAGTTGAAATAATCATGATACAGTCTAATCAAAATAATTTGATTCATCCTGATAGATTATTATGTTTACTCAGCTATGCTGTGATATAGGCCTTAACCACAATAGAGCTTCTGACACGGTACTTCCTGTCAGACCACAGTATATACCCAAATGAGTAATCCTTTATAAGATGGCTCTGTTGTTCAGCTGTAAAAATTAGCTTATACTGCAGCTCCTGACCCTTTTCAGTGAATGTCAAAGTCTTTGGCTCAACTGTGATTAATATACCAGATGGTGCTCTTATACTTGCAAGATACGTGCTTGGATGTCCAACATTCTTTTCTTTCCTGACAATAGTTGCATTTCCTGAGAAACTAGGAACAAAAATTGTGGGGTAGTTTAGATCCGCAACTGCCACTGAATCTGGGCAACAGTAAGAATTATCTGAGAGCTTCTTAATCATCTCCTTGCTGTAGCCGATTGCACGTAGAAAGTTTAAGTAATCATGATGGTTCATGTCGTAGACCAGTCCGTGATCCATTGCTCTGTTTGGCCTCACATGACCAGCCCCATAATGAAATGGGGTTGCTGTCATATTGGTGAAATCTACCAACGGTTTCCTTCTATTGTCGCGTTTGCTTGCTGCAATTAAAATTCATGCCGACTGACAATAAGTGTGTTCTTTTTCTTATTTGACAGCTAAAATATAGAAGCATATAACAAATAACAATGGTGGATAATCATGAGGAGTTTTACCAGTTGTCATGATAGCTGATTTTATAGCGGATGGGCTCCAATGCGGGTATATTGTTTTGAGAAGACCAATGATTCCTGTGATATGTGGGCATGACAAGTCTAGCGAAAAGGAAAGTTCAGCATTATGGCTATGAGTTCTGTTATCAAGTCAAGTATTTATTGTGATTTGACTAGAAAAGGTTACTCATATTACAGAACTCTATAATTGTTGCTAATGTGGATTTTATTAGCGAAAAGAAAAGTTCAGCATTATGGCTATGGTTACGTCTCTGTTGAAGTTTCTCCTAGACTTGCAGTGACACTAAAGGTATTGTGGAGTCTGCTAAGTTCACATAAAGCTGTAAGCCTCATAGAGTGGTGAACCGTTCTAATGTTTACATAAAAATTCAGGTTTGTATGATTGGTAGTCCATAATGATGGTGTTTAACTTGGGAAAGAAAGATAATTGCCAATTGAAAAGATTCGACTTCGCGCATTATATGTCGTCAATTTTGCATTTTGGACAAAGACCATAACATGTTTTGGTCATATACGTAATGGTTACGGTGAAATAAATAGCTCTTGGCTATGACCGGAATCATATTCGAACATTGCCCAACTTTGTGTTGACTATGCTTCAAAGACGGTTTATGTTAATATAGGAATATTTATGATAGTGGAGCACAATAGTCTTAGTTAATTAATTCAGTTATTATGTTTAGTTTGTTATGCAATGTGTTACTAAACATGGGACATAGTCCCACCATCATCTATTAAAGGTATTTTCTAATTTAGTGTTTTCTTGTAAGCCTTATTTAAGGCCTTGATTATTTATTTTTATATATCAATGTATGTGTGGAAAATTTTTGTTCTTTTGCTTCTAATTAGTTTAATGTTTTCATATATACTTTTTAAAGTTACAAATACCGGTATAAGAACGAAAATAAGATCGATTATATCATCCCATAACTGAGTTTACGTAAATGTAATGGCCTACATTGATTTTGGCATTTGCCATTTAGCAAACTGTTTTGATTTTAAAGTAACAATTACGTTTTGAATTAATAATTGGGATTTTACCGCCAAATAAATGGGGTTTCTTACCAAATACACGGTTACTATGATTTGAAATATTAACTTTTCCATGTTGTAGATTTGCTTTAATCACGCCCACCACTTTCCTAATTTATTGGTTTGTTATTCTATTGCTCGTAATCTTTATTATATTATATATTGTAAAAATATGTAAATTAAACAGTTCATAATCTTTTCATGTATACTTTTTAAAGTTACAAATACCGGTATAAGAACGAAAATAAGATTGATAATATCATCTCATAACTGAGTTTACATACATGTAATGATCTAAGTTGATTTTGGCAATTGCCATTTAGCAAACCTGTTTTGATTTTAAAGTAAAAATTATGTCTTGAATTTATAATTGGAATTTTACGGTCATATTAATGGGATTTCCCACCAAATACACAGTTACAATGATTTAAAATATTAATTTTCTCATGTTGTTTAGATTTGCTTTAATCACGCCCACCACTTTCCTAATTTATTGGTTTGTTATTCTGTTGCTCGTAATCTTTATTATATTATATATTGTAAAAAAATGTAAACTAAACAGTTCATAATCTTTTCATATATACTTTTTAAAGTTAAAAATACCGGTATAAGAACGAAAATAAGATTGATAATATCATCTCATAACTGAGTTTACATACATGTAATGATCTAAGTTGATTTTGGTAATTGCCATTTAGCAAACATGTTTTGATTTTAAAGTAAAAATTATGTCGTGAATTTATAATTGGAATTTTACCGCCATCTTAATGGGATTTCCCACCAAATACACAGTTACAATGATTTAAAATATTAATTTTCTCATGTTGTTTAGATTTGCTTTAATCACGCCCACCACTTTCCTAATTTATTGGTTTGTTATTCTGTTGCTCGCAATCTTTATTATATTATATATTGTAAAAATATGTAAACTAAACAGTTCATAATCTTTTCATATATACTTTTTAAAGTTACAAATACGGGTATAAGAACGAAAATAAGATTGATAATATCATCTCATAACTGAGTTTACATACATGTAATGATCTAAGTTGATTTTGGCAATTGCCATTTAGCAAACCTGTTTTGATTTTAAAGTAAAAATTATGTCTTGAATTTATAATTGGAATTTTACCGCCATATTAATGGGATTTCCCACCAAATACACAGTTACAATGATTTGAAATATTAATTTTCTCATGTTGTTTAGATTTGCTTTAATCACGCCCACCACTTTCCTAATTTATTGGTTTGTTATTCTGTTGCTCGTAATCTTTATTATATTATATATTGTAAAAATATGTAAATTAAACTGTTCATAATCTTTTCTATAGACTTTTTAAAGTTACAAATACCGGTATAAGAACGAAAATAAGATCGATAACATCATCGCATAACTGAGTTTACGTATATGTAATGACCTAAGTTGATTTTGACAATTGCCATTTAGCAGATCTATTTTGAATTCAAATTTACAATTCAAAATCATTATTGAAATGCACCATTATCGATATAATCAACTTTTATAAAAAATGGCATAATTGTTAAATCTGTAAGTAAACTGCAATATCCCATTATCCCCTACAAAATAGGAATCCGAATATCTTTTATATAATGGCAAAATGTATTTTCAATACCCTATATCTTTTAAAGATTATTTAACTCCTAAAAACGTGCATTGTAAAATATTTTGGGAAAATTTCAATTAACTTCTTTGTATCTCTTGAAATCTAGTAACAAATAAATATCCAACTATTTTTTGTGAAGTAATAAGTAATAGTGAAACATCTCAATAAGTGTCTTGGATCATTCTTTTTACAATATTTAGAAGTTGTATATGCTTGGAGTGATAATGGGTCGTGATACTGATTTTGGACACGTAAAAGGTTTTTGCGGTCATTGCCAAAGTTTGGGGCTAAGCTTATTTAGGATACGCATTGTATAGATATGACCAAAATATGTTATGGTGTTGTCCAAAAACAACACTTAATATAACTAATGCGCAAAGACGAATAATTTCTAATGGCAGTTATCTTCAACCTTTCCAATTCGAAATACACCTTATGAACCCTAATTTTCTTCAAATTAAATAAAAATATTAAGAACCCTAAATGTCTTGAAATTAAATAAAAGTCACTATTAGTGGAGGAACACTATTTTGTAATTACTATGCACACACATTATGTATGCGTTTGCGTCGCCTAGGCTAAGAGTAGTTCAATTTTCTTGACGCCCTGTATATTCCAACTAATTATTCTCATATAAGAACATTCATTAAAGGGTTGGTGAGCAAGTCACCTATGTGCCATAGAAGATGATCAGAGGCATAAGAAAAAGAGAGAGCTCCATAGTAGTTGCGCATACTAAAGTTGGAAGGGTAAAGAAGAAACGTGCATTGTAAAGAAACAGGTTTTGGCTATCCAAAAAAAGAAAGAAACAGGTTTAATGATTACCAAGTTTCAAAGATCCTACATGGCTTTGAAGTAAGATAACACAAAAGAATTTCTTTAACACGGCCTTCAGAAAAACCTGATCCATGGTTGGTATTATTTCTCTCCAAAATTGCTCCACATTTCCCATCATGTCCAAGTGGTCTGTGAATTTAACATATAACTAATGACTGTAACAACAATTATATTTCAGGCACTAAAACTTAAGAATAGTGTTTCATCCCTTGTATACCAGCATTACTATAGATAAGAAAGAGTCTTATCCCCTCCTCACTGCACAAATCTCGCCATGTAAGATGTTCCACTAGTATGTAAGTCTCTAACATATCATCAGCTCCTGAATTAATTTATGATTGAAAAATTTAAAACCAGCCATCTCAACCCCCAACGTCAACTGGCAATGCGACTGTTTGCCTCGGTATCTGAGTTGATATCACTTCTGTCATCATGCCCATCAGCTTAGACCGTCCTGCATCAAAACACACATTGTTAGTCTGCATGCATTGCAGTGAGTTACCAGTTCCTTGAGAGTCTCTTCTCTGAATAGGAGTCTCCATTTTTCTGGCACAGTTAGTACTATCAAGCCCACTTTTGATCCATGCAATGTTGTTCAAATCTGTGGCTATAACTCAAGAAAGGCCACAAAATTCGGCCTAACAAAGTTTGGGTCAACACCAGTTGGGAGCAGCATCCATGTCCACAATCAAAGAATAACCCACAAACTCCACGAAACTGAGAACAGGTCGGGTGAAAGGCATAACCAAAGACCCTCACAGGTACGGGCTTGGGACGGAGCAGCAGGCGTTAACTCATGACTGGAAAAGGAAGGAGGCTCTCCATATTTCAATTGAATTAGTTCCAAACTGAGCGACAACATGGTTTTATCCACCATATTTACAACTTGTCTTCCACAAAGTCTTAATGTTGGTTTCGCCAGAAACTGTTTCTTCTGATGATGCTTTGTTTCTGACAATGCTGGTATCTCCTACTGACCTCCCAAAATCATACCTCCGTCTCAGAGTTGAATTCCAGTGATTCTTGATAGCATTATCTGTTCTTCCCGGAAGAAGCTTTGCTATGCATGCCCATTTGTTTCCATGAATTGCATGTGCAGAAATTATAATCTGGTCTTCCTCTTCTGCAGTGATATATTTTCTTACAATGGCCACAATTACATAATTACATCACAAATATGCTGCACCACAATTAACAAAACGGCCAAAGGAATAGCTTGTACTAAGTACACAAGCAGGTAATCGTCCCAATAATAAATTGACATTAAATGGGATTTAGACTCAGAGAGATTGAGGTGGTGAAAGCATATAGATTATAGATATAGTCATACTAATAACAAAATTGAGATAAAAAGACAGACAAGTAATTATCTCATTAATCAAGCAGAAATTCCAATCGAATTGCACTATCGAAGTAGACTTTTGAAATCGACCATATAAACAGGATAAAATCAGATCAAGAAAATGAAGGAATATGACGAACAATTGACTGTAAATATAAGTTAATCCGATAATTAGCGAACTACATGGGGGAAAAAACTTAGAATTATTGAAAGGAAAAGGAGACTTATCTGGAGATCGATGCGGCCACATGAGAAACTGACCCAGCAACAAAAACTCCGATCAGTTGGGCTGATATGAGTCGGCGAACAAGAGATTGTCGGCTTGGATTGTTGGAGTGAGCGATTCTTGTTGCATTTGAATTTTGAAAGGAGATTGTCGGCTAACAAGGGTCTTTTTCTCTCTTTTGAGGGATGAACGTAGAACTCAATTGACTGAAAAAGGTTCATCATTATTGACTAATTGGTAGGATTTGCTTTTGAAATAAGCTAATTTGTGGGAAAAAGATGGAAGTTCTGAGTGAGGAATTGGCAGCAAGGAAGGCAAAGAGGAGGTGGTGTTCTTTAGGTTTTTCCTTTGGGATTTCTTGGGGAAGGCACTCAAGGCAGTAGGAGGGTCTTTTTTTTTTTTCTTTCTCTTTCTCTTTCTCTTTCTCTCGATGACCTTATAAGTTTGTATATTATGCAGTATAATTTTGTGTATTGCATTGTATACGTTATTAAATCACAAATACAGAAATAAAACAATTAAGAATTTAATATATAATAATTTTGAAAGTTATATAAACTGCTGAAAATATAAATATAAAAAAAAGGAAATTGTCTATATTTAACGTCATCCAGTCACTACTGATATGGATGAATTTGTGGCTCTCATTGCTTCTTTTCAGTAGCCTTTTTAGAAGAATGCTATTCTAAAAATTTTAAAATATGACTATCCCTTCCCTTTGTTTATTTTCCTTGTTTTAACTTTTAACCACGGTAAAAAAAAAGGTAACATTAAAGAGTTTTTGTAGGATATAAGCTTTTGTGTATACACAACAACTAACCTGATTCACAAAAAGTTCTCAAGAATATTTCAAATGTTAATTGGTCTGGTAAGTGTTTTAATATCACTTATATATTTCACATGCAAGTAATTATGAAAGAATCATGATTATTAAGTTTTCAGTTCTCAAGGATAGTATGATAATTATGGTGGAAAGATGATTGTTGTATTATCATGTAGGAGTAGATAAGTTAAGCTAGTCGATTTTACTTCTCTGCTTTAATTATGGTTTTCTTTGTGGTATTATTGGATCTTTTAGAGCTATATTGCTCAACATTTCTAAATCAGGATGTGTTAGAATCTTTTTTGGTGTTGCTCAACATTTCTAAATCAGGATGTGTTAGAATCTTTTTTGGTGTTGGAAATTGGATATTATAATGTATTGTATCCTTCTTTTAGAGCTACTATTTTTCAGCATTTCTTATATAGCAGATGCACCAAGGACCCTTGGGTCCAATGGTATGGCTTCCAATCTCCCACATGGGAGACCAAGGTTCAAATCTGGGTGAGTGGCCCTGTGCGAGGGCAGCCCAGAGGAATTCATCTTACCACGGGTTCTCGAAAGGGGCCCAAAAAAAAATATAGCAGATGCAACAGTTGTACATATCTTATTTAACTTTTGTGTTCAAGCTACTTGAACTACAAAATAAACTGCTAATGGTACACAATATTCTGGCATATTGAGCTAATAAAACAGCTATAAAGAGATATATTCTAAATTCTTTGTGATAGAAAATCAAATTAAATTGAATGAGCCTATGTAGGAGTCGAACCTACGTCTTTGTGTTGCTAATGGTACACAATGCTCTGTCATATTGAGCTAATAGACTAAAAATGTTTATTTAATAAACACTTTTCAAATTGGAACATTTATCAGAGAGCTTCAATTCTCTAAAATATTGTAAAGCAATCAATCTTCGTTCACAAGGTGTACTCCATTGCCATGACATTTACTCTGTTAGTAATTAAAAATTGAAAATGAAAATTCTCTCTCTCTCTAATATCCTCTCAAAACCCTAACCCTACAAAAAAAAAACCCCGCCGCCCCCCTCTCTAGGCTCGTCGGGGACTGGCATCTCAGCCTTGTCGCCGGCGAGCCTAGCAGCCTAGCCCCTTTTTTTAGCCAGTAGTTTCTCCCCCCGTCGCACCTGGACGCATTTCCCCTCGTGGTTTTCTTCTGTCGGTTTTACCCACCTTCAGTCCCGTCGTTGGTTTTCCCCCTCCCCAGTCGTGCGGTGGTTCCGGTTTCGGCTACCCATCGCCAAATTGAATTTAGTTGCGCTAGTTTCTCCCCCTGGTGTCGCGTTTTTGGGCCTCCCTACCCCCTCCCCACGGTGTCGTGTTTTTGGGCCTCCCTACCCCCTCCCCCTAGTGTTGCGTTTTGGGCTTCCCTTCCCCATCCCCCCGGTGTCGTGTTTTGGGCCTCCCTCCCCCCCTCCCCCGGTGTCGTGTTTTGGGCCTCCCCTACCCCCCCCCGCCACCCCTCCCCCGGTGTCGTGTATTGGGCCTCCCCTACCCCCTCCCCGTTTAGTGTAACGTAGGTGTCCCCTTCCCCCTCCCCGTTTAGTGTTGACTTTACCCCCTACTCTGGTGGTTATCCGTCTCCCCCCTCCCCTAGTGCGTTGTTGGAAGTGCGTTAAGTTGTTTACTTTGTAGGTGTGTTAGTATGGTTTTTTTGTTTGTTATAATAAGCTGCTTGATACTTTTGTTAATTGCTGAAGGTAGTTTTGGTCTTGATGTTGGATCTGGTTTAAGTGATTGGTTTGGGTTTGCGTGGCAAGAGATTTCATGGATGGAGTTTGTTTTGTCTGCTTTTTTCAATCAGACGGTTCTTCGAGATCTAACAATGGTTAGATTTCACTCTCGCTTGGTAATGATTTTATCAATCATTGCCTTGACAAAAAGAAATCTGAAGGCGGCTCCCCAATTTGTTAATTGGGTTTATAGCGCGTCAACTTATTTGAACTTCTCATTAACGGAGAAGCCGGAAATACCCTTCCAAAAGGGTATTGAGTCACAAAGGAATGTGACTTTTCGAGGAAATCTGGACGTAGAATCCCATGTGACAGCAGGTCAATGGGATTGGTCCTGTAGCGAGTTCCTATTCTCGCGGTTGCTTTGTTGCCCCATTTGTGAAATCAGCCCTGTCCTCCCACTCCGTTCGTCAAGGTTCTGGCGCTCGTCATCTACCAGCAAAAGAGTTTCTCTACAGTTAACTATCAACTCAGCCCTCCCGATCGAGCAGTTTTATCCTTGTTTAAGCTATTTATGCTTTTGTAATAGTTATGTAAGAGTGAGTTTCGCTCAGTTTAATTTATTTGTGTTTGTAGGGTTGTATTAGCGTTAGGTTGTACTTCCTTTTTTTTAATTAATGCACAATTTCCCGTTGTCAAAAAAAAAAAAAAAAAAAAAATTTGACATGAATCAACAGGGAGCACTCAAAGTCATCAATCACCAATTCCCAACACAACAAAAGAAACAAGTAGAGTTCGCAGTATTACTATTCTTTTACAAATCAGTAATATGTAAAATTTTATCAATAAGGTTTTGTGTGAGCTTAAGATTAAGATGCTATGAGTGGAGGTGCACACAACACTAGATAGAAAAGCAATAAACCTCATTTTTTGTCATCAGTTATGAGGCTAATATTACCTTTCTTCAATTTTGTGAAAACAAGCATACTCTGTAGTATACCTTTACGTGTAATGTATAATAACAACAATTTAGTCAACTGCTAGTTTGGGACCTCAATAATCACCCAAGATCAGAATTATATGCCCAAAACATCTATAACTCGTATTTGCAAACCCAGCAAAGTATTTGACAACCTGTACTTCCTACTACTTTTCTATTTAATATAACTTCCTCCTTAATTATGTAGAAGACAACCCGTACTTTAATAATCATATTTAGAGGCCAAGTATTAAGAAAAACCATGTAATTATTCTATCAAATTTTCAAAGTGACCTAAAAATCCAAATCTAATTGCAAGCAATGAATTTAGTCATCAAATGCACTTTTGGATTGCTTTTTAACAATTATAACAAAAGCATCCAAACGCAAGTCGAATATTGGGTTGCTTTCTAAGCAGGAAATTCAAAAATTGGTATTAATTTTGTAATGTGCAAACCCTAAAATTCATAATTGCAAAAGAACACCAAAAAATACCTTAATTAAGCAAATTGCCATATTGAATGCTCCTAATTTGATGGGGAGAACCAATTTGCAGTAGATCAATGGAAGTTTGTAGAGTTGCTTTGAAGTTAAGCTAAAAGTAAGGACATCAACTTTGCTAAAAGTTAGGGTTGAGGACCTCAAGTTTCAAAAGGTAGGGTTATGTTACTTTTTTTTTTGAGGGGAAATTCTGTTACTTTTCCTTGACACCTTTACTTTTAGACATTTTGGTGAATTAAAAATAGCTAAAAAGTTAAAAAAAAAATGCACCTAATTATTTTCTCTCTCTTCCTCCCTCTTTACAGTCTTCAACTCTAGAACTCCATTGATGACAAAATTAAATGAACAAATCCTCTATACCTCTAAAGGTGAGTATTATCTTGATTTTTTTTCTTGTGGTTAGTATACTTCGACTAAATCATTGAAGCCAGGAATCCAATTTTTTTTGTGGGAGTAGAAAAGAAGTCTTTTATAATTCTAACCCTCAATTACAATTATAATGCTCTCTCACCTCTCTAAATTCATCCATATCAACTTTGCACCCAAAAGTCATCCAATTAAACATATAATTTTAGATTTTCAGCATCAAATTACCTTCTTCGAATTTGAGAAGCAGATAAGAAGAGTAAAAGAAAATAATGATTGGGGCCAAATTAATCTTTTTTGAAGACACAAAAATTTTGATCTTCTAGAAAATTTGAAGGTTTGTTTAAAGAGTAATTTTTTTTGAGTCTTTGTTTTAAGAGTAATTTTAATATCTAAAACTTAGCTTGTAGCTTACATTTATTGATTAATAATTCAGAATATATTTATTAGTTTTCTTAGGTAAGCTAAAAAAGTTAAATTTTGAGGATTGGATGATAGTATAATTTAATATGTTGGTTGTTACGAATCATGGGATGATTTATATGCTCTAATGGGTATATGTGAGAACTAATATGTTTCTATGTTTAAGTTTCATTAATTTTGTTTTTGAGATTTTAGAGAATTTCATGTAGATTTTTCTTTTTTTAGTACGATTAGCTTACATGCAATTTCTAAAAAATGCAAAATGAAATAAAAGGCATAAAAATTCAAGAACTAGGAAAATCAATAATTTTTCAAAAAAAAAAAGAAGTGATACAATCATAGTTATATGAGAACATTTCCCTTTAGGTTTTTGGCAGAAAAATCAATAATTTTACGTTATATATTCTCGTTAAAATATTAGCCATTTTGGCTTTTGGCTTTTATGGAATTTTTGGTACTTGATAGTTGATATGTATGGTGGATGAAGATGATATTCCATTGTTAGAGGAGAGAGAAATTATAATAATAGGTGAGAGGAGAGGGAAATTATTTTTTTATGGCTTTTATTACTTTATTTTGCATTTTCTAAAAATTGCATTTAACCTAAAAGTAACGGTGTCAAGGGAAAAGTAACAGAAGTTACTTTTGAGGTCCTTAACCTTACCTTTTGAAACTTCAAGTCCTTAACCCTAACTTTTGGTAAAGTTTAGGTCCTTACTTTTAGCTTAACTTTGAGAAGATGGAGAGAGGAAAAGCTTGATTTTTTCTGCGAAGAAGTATCAAAAAGCATGATGATGAGTATGTGTTGTCTGTAAGCTTTAGAAGTATCAAGTACTTCCCTCCACAAAAAAGAAAGAAAAAAAAGTATCAGGTAACTTTGTATATTAACCGTGGATTTAAATAGAGGGCTAGGATTATACCAACCTAATGGACATTAGGATTAACTTAACCAGAATACCTGAGTTTATGCACAAGACCAAACCAGTTCTAATTAAAGAACTAACTTGAGATTGAACACTACTTGGTAGAGTTTTCACAATCTCTACTTAATCTGAACGCGCCTTATATGCACGTTATGTGTGCGAAGTTGAATGATGAGTGGTAACTTATTTGCATTTTGTTAGTGATTTCTCCTTTTTTATTTTTATCTTTAAACTAATAGAGCGGTAGGTATTGTTGAATTCTTTTCAAGTTAGGGGTATATTGGTCAAAAAGAGTGGACACCAAAGTCCTCAAGAGTTGTCATATATAATAGAGATTAAAAAAATAAAAGAAAGTATACTATGTAGGCCCTGTAGCAACACTATGGTTGAAAATAAATTTTACTAACAAATATTAAAACTTTTATCTGAACAACTATTTCAATAAGTCTCTCATTTTACCATGTTAGCAAATCCTTCAACTGAAGGTCTCCCTCTGAAGGTCTCTCATGAGCACACTGCTCACTTAGGAGTCTTAGAGTTTGAGGAGTCTCAAATTTAGTGGGAGGTTGTCAAATGAGTTTTATATTTGATAATATGCAAATGGTTATTTTTGCATCTCTTGAATTTCCATATTATTAGTTTTAGGCATTGGTTACTAAATTTGTCCCCTCGGAGATCGGGGTATCCCTTGGTCTACAATCTTGCATGCCATGTAACACCCGACCCATATAAAGTTGAGTCTCTCGTCACTAATGCGTATCCAGGGCCAACAAGGCAACAACTGTACTCAATAACCAACACAAGTTCTTTCGGCATATTTTTTCATCACTCATGTGCATCTGAGAAATTTCCCATGAGGTCACCCATCCCAAGAGTACTCCCAGCCAAACATTAGTTTCTAGACCGGGGCGACCCCCAGGTCGTTATGGCCGAATATGTGGAGTCCTCAGGCGCAACGAGGGTGTTGATGTCCTCAAGTGGGGGTGTATGAACCTCTCATGATTGCTTTAAAAGGATTTAGCAAGTTACTCACTCCAACAAGATGCATCAATATAATCTTTTAATGAGGGAGCCTATTTCCTTAGTTACTCCACAATTAAACGTGCTTGGCTGGGAGTAGTCTAGGGATGGGTGACCTCCCCGGGTAGTTTCTCGGGGTGCGCATGAATGAGGAAAAAATGCACCGGAAGAACTTGTGTTGGTTATTGAGGACAATTGTTGGTTATTCCAGAAAATCATTTTTAGAGAGTTTTTAGCTTAATCTAGTGAGAGAAAGTGAAACCCTAGAGAGAGAAAGTAGATTTTCATGGTTTTGTAGCGTGGATTATGGCAAAACTTTTGGTTTTTATGCAAGATCTTCAATTCTTATTCATGGTTTAAGTAATATCTCTTCTTCTCTCTACTTTTTATATTTTTATCTTTTTGTTTATTTAACTTTTGTTTACTTAGTTTAATCCATGTTTAGATTTTAGTTTCTTAACTTAATCTTGTGGTAAATCTTGTGTTGATTGCTTTAGTTGTTCATGTTTGATTTATTTTTTCCATTTATTAGTATTACTATGATGATTTTGATGATTAGCGAGTAGTTAATTAGTTGGGGGTTGGGGTGAAAACTCAACCATGATTGATTTGGGTGTTTGAATAAGAAGTTAAGGGTTTGATTGAGCTTATTAATTGATTAATAGCATGACTATTATCTACTTGCATTCTAGTTGATCACTTGGATGTTTGTTTATTGATGCCTTAGTCAAATTGAGAGAGGAGATTAAGGTTGACATTCATGCTATTATCTTGCTTAATTGCTCATGAGAGTGAGATTTGAGTGAGGATTTTGTAGATTGACAGTGTGCTTATCCTTGGATGTATATGTTTGAGACCATGAGAGTGGCTTAAATAGGTGACCTATGTAGTTTTATGCACCATTGAGAGAGGGCTTAGAACTAGTTAAGAGTCAATAACCTCAATTAGTTGCTTGGTTCTTTCCCCTATACTTCTCCCTTTTTATTGCCTAAACCATGATTAGATGGTGTTTATCCCCTTCTCCCAATGCTTTTATCAATTGATTTCTTGTCTAATCATTTAGCGTCTTCCTAAGGTCCTAATTAATTAGTTATTTTAGTTCTTAGTTTAGTAAACCAAACATCTTGCTAAATCTTCGACTTAGCTTGCAACAATTAGCAACATTAGTGTTCTTCTTGCTATTCCCTGTGGATTTCGACCCTTACTTATCACTTTACCAAGTTTAGTGATTTAGTTAGGTTTTGTTTGACGATTAGGAGATTTGTAACGACCAAATTTCCCTTTGTCAATCGGGTGTTACATGCCAAATAGTTTCAAGATTTTATCGATATAGTTCCTTTGTGATAACGTTATAATACCTAGTGATCTCTCACGTAGTATATCAATTCCTAACACAAAAGAGGTTTCGTCAAGATTTTTCATTTCAAAGTACTTTGATAGAAATCTCTTGGTTTCATGAAGCATATCTATATCGTTTGTGGCAAGCAAAATATCATCAACATATAAGTCCAAGAAACTCATCATGCTCCCACTGAACTTATGATACACACAATCATCTACATCATTTATCTCAAAACCATATGAGAGAATGGCTTTATGAAACTTGGTGTACCATTAGCGAGACGCCTGTTTTAGGACATAGATGGATTTACCTAATTTGCAAACCATTTTCTTTGGATGTCCTCATACAAAAAAATTCGGTTGCACCATGTAGATTGTTTCATCAATGTCAACATTGAGAAACGTTGTTTACACATCCATCTGATGATGCTTTATATTAAACTACACAACAAGAGCCATGATTGTTCTAGAGGATTCTTTCGATGAAACTGAAGAAAAGGTCTATTTATAGTCAATCCCTTCCTTTTGAGTATAGCCTTCAGCTACAAGGCAAGCCTTATACCTCTCCACATTACCTTTAGAATCCCTTTAGGTTTTAAAAACTCATTTACAACCAATAGGTTTTGCACCTTCAGGTAATGGGACAAGTTCCCAAACTTTGTTATCTTGCATAGACTTATACTCTTCATTCATTGTTATGATCCACTTTTCTGAATTAGAACTTTTCAAGGCTTTACGGAAGTTGATAGGATCATCTTCCATCAAACCAATATCTTCCTCATGTTCTTGGAGAAATACAATATAATCATTTGAAATTGCACTTCTCCTTTCTCTGGTGGATCGTTGCAAAGGCACTTGTTCTTGTTTCACGTGCTCTTGAGGATGTTGAGTTTGCTCATTATGAGCAACAACTTCAATTTGGTTGGAGAAGATACAACATGGTCTTGTTGAGGTTCTTCATATGTTTCATAAGGAACATCTGTATGAAATAGTTCAGGAATTCAAATCATTTCTTCCTCAAAGACAATGTCTCTAAGCTTATTTCTCCCCTAAACTCGATAACCTCAACAAATGTCGCAGGTTTGTCTCAAAAATTATGTTTTCCTTTTGGGTCAAAAAACTTATAGTCCCTAGATCGTTACGAATAACCAATAAAGTAGTCGCTTATAGTCTTGGGGTCCAATTTCTTTTCATGTGGCCTATAAGGCAGTGCCTTAGCTGGTCAACCCCACACATGAAAGTGCTTTAGACTAAGTTTTATTCTTGTCTAAAGCTTATAAGGTGTTTTAGCAGCTGCTTTAGACTAAGTTTTATTCTTGTCTAAAGCTTATAAGGTGTTTTAGCAGCTGCTTTAGATAGTTTTCACTTTAAAATGTACGCTGCAATCTATAATGCCTCACCCCAGAGTGCTTCAGGTAAGATTAAATGATAAATCATACTTCTTACCATATCTTTAAGGGTTCTATTTCGCCTTTCTGCTACACCATTCATTCTAGCTAGGTTAATCTGGCCTGGTGTGCTGAGGGACGACGATCCCACATTCATTTAGGTATTTGGGAAAAGGTCCTGGACGTTCTCCACCTGAACCGTCATACCTACCGTAATATTTACCACCGCGGTCGGATTTTACTTTCTTAATGCGTTTGTTAAGTTGATTTTCAACTTCAACCTCTTATGATCTGAGCACATCTAAGACTTGAGATTTTTCACATATAAGAAATAAATATTCCTATTTTTGAGTAGTCGATTAAGAAGGACACAAGATATTGTTGACCATTCCATGAAGAAGTAGGAAATGGTCCACAAATATCCGTGTGTATGATTTTAAGACATTTGTAGCTCTATATGCACCTAATATCTTATGTTTGGCTTGTTTTCCTTTAATGCACTCAACACAAACATTAAAGTATGCAGAATCAATGAAATCAAGTATCCTATCATACACAAGTCGCTGAACTCTATTTTTAGAGATGTGTCCAAATTACTTGTGCCATAAATCTCCTGATTCTGCATTATCAAATTTCCGCCTTAGTACCTCAGGATTCAATATTCAAACCGAGTTACTCCCTCCGTCCCAGAATACTTTTTACACTTTCCTTTTTCATCTGTCCCAGAATACTCTTTACACTTCTATTTTTGGATATGACCCACTATTATTTTAATCCTTCTACCTTTTAAACATTGGCCCACACTCTCTCTCCTCCAAATAAAATAATACCACTCCTATTACATACCAACTCTAACCGTGGCCCACATTCTCTCTCCTTAAAATAAAATAATACGTACTACTTTTACTAACTACAAACTCCTATCACATCTACTTTTCAATAAAATAACAATTGATAACCAAACAACAACTTATCATCTAAAACTACGTGCCTTGATAAGTGTCAAGAGTATTTTGGGACGGAGGGAGTATCAATATTTTCATGTTAAAAAAGTTGCATCTAATGTTGTGTAGTTCATTGGTTAGAACACTTTACTGTGTTAACTTGAGGTCACGTGGTCAAATTTTACAAGGAGCATGGCATGTTTCTAATTTTTAATTTATGTTGATGACATGGAACCAAACAACCAAAGGGACAGTGCATGTTGCAAGTAGACTTGCGTAATAACGCTTTTTAATATATTTGTATAGATTTTCATGATAAGAAACTATTGTATCAAGCATATAAAGATCGTCATCGTAAACTATATATGAGCTAGTTCCTACCAAATTTGAATCCAAAGACAAAGTAAATTGATAGTTTTCAAAAGAGCAACAACAATTTGTCCAAATCAGAAACAGAAACCACATTCCGCCTAAAAGACTGTACAATAAGCCACCTTCTTCACTCGGCATGCGCTACAAGGTCGGTCACCGGTCGGACCAACTCGCACTTAGCAGAGTCCTGTGTTTTTTATAAACAGTCGCTACCTCTTTTAAATCCAAATAGAAATTAGAAGATAATAACAATCTAAAATAATGCACAATAGCTTCTACCTCCACCGACTTGCCATCTCTCACATAGATGCATCTCTTAACATCACTTGGCTTGCGGTGGGTCACACAACCCTACATTAAAAACACTAATGTTAGAAGTTGCATCGGAATTTAATCACCAAGTGTCTCTACGTATTGAAGCTAAATTGTTATCAGAACAAACCAAAGTAAGAATCATACCCTTTTTAACCTTCCAGGCTTGATATTTGGTACAATCCTCTTGATATACCTAGGCTTCTTACAAAATAAACAAGTAGTTTCACCTTCCTTTTATTTCTTTTGTATTGGGACTTTAGCAACATCATTCTTACATGCATCATTTTTTAGCACTTTATGTCTTGTTTTGTGACATAGGGAAATTAGGTCGTTACTAATCTTTTAAAGTCAAACAAAACCTAACTAGACCACTAAACTAAGTAAAGTGGCAAGCAAGGGTCATTCTTCCACAAGGACTAAGGAACACCGAAATATGTTAATAAAATAATAAGCTAGGCCGAAAAAGAGTCGGAAGGTGTCAACTACCAACTAAAGTCTATTAAATTAAAATAATTACCAATGAACAAATAGGATTAGGGAAAGAGATCCAACACCAACCAATCATGATTTAGGCAATTAGAAGGGTGAAACATGGGGGAAAGAAAACCAAGCAACTAATTGAGGTTATTGACTCTTAACTAGTTCTAAGTCCTCTCTCAAGCAGTGGCAGATCCAGTGTGGGTTCAGTGGATTCAACTGAACCCACACGGATCCGGATAAAAAACAAGGAAAACTGGGAAAAAAAGAAAACAAAGTCGCGTTATATACAACACAAGGCGTGTTTTGTCATTGGAAAGTGTTGTAGCTCAGTGTTAATGCGTGTGTAATCCTTCGTGCTTCAACTTCAGGGGTCGCGGGTTCGAATTCTTGGATTGCTTAAACTTCATTGTCTTCTCTTTATTTTTTCCTTTTTTTGTCCTCCTTTATGATCAATTCATTGTCTTCTGATATTACTTGATTCACTGCACATATATTTATATGATTTACAATGAGAAGTGTGTTAAAATGAAAATGACTAATGTTCATACATTCTGACATTTTATATATGCATTTATAATAATTATAAACTGAATGTGCAAATATCAATTTTTGAAATGGAAGAATTTTATACATCATTTTCTAAACAAAATTCTTGACAGAGCTCATTATCACTCAAACTAAAATACAAACAACTTATTAGTGTTGATTCGTTGTTAATATTAGTCAACTTAGATTCTTTTTTGGAATCATGTAATCAAGAATGAAAGCTCCGCTAAGTACAATTGTTGAAAGTTTAATTTTTTTTTAAAAAAAAATTGTAACTCCAAATAGTAAATTTTAATTTGGAATTTATACTCAAACTACTCCGAACCCACGTGGCTCATTTTACGGATCCGCCACTGCTCTCAAAGGTGCATAAAACTACCTAGATCACATAAATAAGCCACTATCATGGTCTCAAACATGCAACCAAGGGATAATCACAATGTCAATTTACAAAACCCTCACTCAAATCTCACTCTCATGAGTAATTAAGCAAGATAATAGCATGAATGTCAACCTTAATCTCCTCTCTCAACTTGATTATGGTATCAATAGAACAAACATCCAAGTGGCCAACTAGAATGCAAGCAAATAGTAATCATGCCATTAATCAATTAAGAAGCCTAATCAAACCCCTAATTTCATATTCCAACACCCAAATCAATCATGGTTGGATTTTCACCCAAACCCTAACCAACAAATTACTCCATAAACACAAAAATGAGAAATTTAAAGAAATTACCAACTAATAACATGATACTAAGCATTAATCTAATAATAAACTAAATAAAATAAACCACAAATAATTAAACTAAGTATGAACAATTAATCTAATGAAAACAATTAAAATAAAGTAATAAAAGAGGAGATAGAGTAATAAATACTCATTGATTGGTTGTAGAACTTCAATACAAGTTGTCACTCCTTGGTAGGGGTGTAAGTTCGGTTTTTGGTTTGGTTTTGGGGCAAAACCAAACCAAACCAAAATAAATTCGGTTTTCATATTTCAAGTCCAAATCCAAACCAAAATTCGTCCCAAACCAAACCAAAAAACCGAAATTCTTTTATGATGCAATTTTTTTTCCCAAATCTTACAAATAATACGAAAATTATCAAGTTTCAAATCATCAAACATAGAAGAATTACTTCAAATTTCAACTAAAGCTTAAAATTAAAGTACTAGAACTAAAGATAATTGATAAAAACATCAAAACCCATATAGGATAGGTAAACTTCGGTTTGGTTTGGTTTTTTTCGGTTTTTGAAAATAAAAACCGAACCAAACCGAAAACCGGAAAAATGAAATTTTCCAATCCAAACCAAACCGAATTTTGAAAAAAACCAAACCAAATTATTAATTCGGTTTGGTTTTCGGTTTTTAACCAAATAACTTACACCCCTACTCTTTGGATTTACAGATTTCCAATCTCTCTTTGAGTTTTCTCACTTTTTCTCTCTAACCTGCATCACATGGAGGTTAATCCTTCCTAAAACCCTAAAACTAAGAGAGGTGAATAATATAAAACTTCACATCCATAAAAATAGACTTAAGGGTATCTATACTACTCCTAATAAAAAGGAAAGAAAATAGAAAAAGTGAAGATATTAAAAATAAGGGGAAAAGATAAAAAAAGGAGAAAAAAAAGGAAAAAAATGAAAAAGTAAAGGAAAGGTAAGTTAAACGTGTACAGCAACAAGGAACTAGGGAGAAAAGAAAAAGAAAAGAAAAAGGAAAAATGAAAAAAAAACAATTAAACCCTTCCTTCTTCTCGTCTTCTTCGCCTCCATATTCTCAAGGGCAAAGTTCCCTGCTTCGCCACATCATCACCAATCAACACCAACGTGTAATCAGAGGGTGGATCATGCTTCGATGTATCAAACCAATTTCTTTTGCTCTCGTCCTTTACAGTATCAAACCAAACCATGGATTTTTCTTCAATTAATCACAGCCGTTGGTTCATTTAATGAAATTTGTAGCACGTTTTATTGGAGCGCCCTGTCACGTACCGACTCTTCCCTAGTCGCTATACGTGGCCCACTTGCTTCACAGTCCCGTCGGAAGGCAAGTCAGGGCACCCGATTGCTTAGCTTGGTTAGCTTGGCTAAGCTAAGTGTGCTACGAAATTGGCTAAGTATGGAAAGATGGCCTGAGAGAGAATTTATAAGAATGCTCTTATATTGCTCTAGAGAGAGAATACAATGTTGGCTGCTTTGTACAAATGAGTGGGGATGCCTATTTATAGGCCACCACCCCCCCTTTCCCTAAATTCTAGAATATTCTACACCTCCTCATTTGGAGGGTTCTAGACAATGTACACCCTAGTACATTCTAGAGACTCTACCACAAATATTTACAGCAAGGAAGACTCTAGACACAATCTAGAAGTCCCTAGCCTAGAAGCTTACCTCCAAGGAGCATGCTAGGCCCTTCTAGAAGCTTCCATGCAATCCCGTAGAATGGCCGTGCACCATCACCTGATTCTGGGCCTCCAATCCAAAATCTGGCTCGACCATTCTCTTTATTAGCCCAAAATATGGCGGACCCCAAAATTTGAGCCCATTTGGAGCTCGTTTGGCCCACCAGATGCCTCGTCCCATTTTCTGCCTTCGTTGGGCCAGCGCAGGGCGCCCAGCCTGCTGCTTGCTGCCCAGCGATGTTGTGGGCCGTCGAATGCCACCCGTGACATTCTCCCCCACCCAAATTCTTGACGTCCTCGTCAAGATCGACCCTTGGGCAAGTCCCGTCTGCCCCCGTCTCGTGCTTGTCGCCTTTTCCCCTTGGCTAGCACTTGACGTCCGTTGCATGTGGCTCTCATGCTTCGCCTTGTAGCTCGTCCAACGGAGCTTGTTTCGATGCCGACCCCTCGACACCGAGGTTTCGATCCGTCCCTGGATCGATCCTGGACGCTTATCCCTTAGCGCCCATGTTGCCTTCAAGGAAGAGATTCTTACGCCCACTTCCTTGCCCTGTGCGAGATGGATGTCATACTCGCACCCCTTGTGGGTGATCGATAACATATCGTCACCTACCCGAAATGGCATGACGGTGCTAAGGAACTCCATGCCTAGCACAACGTCCTCATCATCAATGTCGACTACCAAGAAGTCGACTTTTCCTCTCCACTTCCCCAAGCGGACAGGAACATCCCACGCTCTCCCATACACCGGCGTGGCTCCCGAGTTGATGGCTTTTATCTCGCCATCCACCTTGGTGAACTTCACACCTAGGTTATTGGCTTCCCGCAGCGCAAGAAAATTGTGCGTCGCCCCCGTGTCGACCAGCACCCTAGTGTGAACCTCATTCACCGACCCGTTTACGACCATCAAGCTGCCTCCTTGCTTGATGCTCGTCCCTTGCGTTGTCGTGGATGCCTCCCTCTTCGGCTCCTCTTCCACGACTTCCGACGCATTGAGGAGTCGTACATTGGCGAGCTGGACTTCCTCACCCAAGCACATCGCCCCCATCGACGCTCCCGTCGTCGACTCCTCACCCAGAGTTGCGATGATAGCACTCAACTTTTGTCGCTTAGGGCAAACACGAGCCATATGCGGTCCATCGCAAAGAAAGCATTTAAGTGGCTTGTGTTGCTTACCTCCATCGCGACTATCCCCCTTGGACTGGGCCTTGTCCTTGCTGCTATCCGCGTACTTGGCCCTCGGTTGAAGCGATGCTTCCTCCTCCTCGGGGTCGTCCCCTTCGACCCATTTGCCCTTGTCCCGTCTCGACTCCCTCGGAATCTCGATCAAGGACTCCGCCACGGCTATGGCTTCCGCAAGAGTCTTGACTCCCCGTCGCCTCAACTCTTGCTCCGCCCACCTTTGCAGACCGTCCATGAAGAAAATGAGGCGAGTCTTTTCCTCCATGTCGGGGATCTCGAGCATGAGCGACGAGTACTGGCTAATGTACTCCCGAATCGCCCCCGTCTGCCTTAGCCCTCGGAGTTTCTTCATCGCAAGCTCCTCGGCATTCTCGGGGTAGAACTGCCTCTTCAAGTCCCTCTTGAAGTCGTCCCACGTCGCGATGCTGCATAGCCCCTTCTTGATATCCTCCTGTCGCCTCCTCCACCAAAGGACTGCGTCGTTCGACAAATACATTGTGGCGGTGCAAATTTTGGAAGCATCGTCTTCCACGTGCATGGCCTCGAAATATCTCTCGACGCTCCATAGAAAATTGTCGAGAGCTTTCGGGTCACGCTTACCCTCGTATCTTGGCGGCTCGGGAACCTTCATCCGAGGTCCTTCCCGCATCGTGACTCCCACGGCCACTGCCGCCTTGCAAAGCGTCATGTCCGCTTTGCACGAGTTCAGGTCCCCCCCGGACCGAATCAAGTTGCTCCTTCATGGCTTGGAGCTGCCCCATGATGGTTCCCTTGAGTTGCGCCAACTCTGCCCGTATTGAGTCGGCCACCTCGTTCACAAGAAGTTGGGCAACCTCCCTGGCTTCCGTTGCCGTTGCACCAACTCCCAGTTCGAGCACTTGAACACGGCTATCTATCCCGTCGATACCTTGTTCAAGAGTCGACATGCCCGATTTGAGCTCCGCAATGCCTTGCTCGGCAACCCCCATGCTGTCGACAAGGTCCCCCATTGCGAGCTCAACCTTAGCAAGACGACCATCAAGCTCTGAGGTCGTTTGCTTCTTCTTCCGTAGGGTCTCATCCACGACCCCTGATGCACCAACACTGTCCTTCGCTTGTGATGCCATCACTCCGACCCTTACTTAGGCTTCGTCCACACAACAGCACCAACGCCTCACCAAAACTCGATCACACACCCCTAGTGATCGTCCCGCTCTGATACCACTTGTCACGTACCGACTCTTCCCTAGTCGCTATACGTGGCCCACTTCCTTCACGGTCCGTCGGAAGGCAAGTCAGGGCACCCGATTGCTTAGCTTGGTTAGCTTGGCTAAGCTAAGTGTGCTACGAAATTGGCTAAGTATGGAAAGATGGCCTGAGAGAGAATTTATAAGAATGCTCTTATATTGCTCTAGAGAGAGAATACAATGTTGGCTGCTTTGTACAAATGAGTGGGGATGCCTATTTATAGGCCACCACCCCCCCTTTCCCTAAATTCTAGAATATTCTACACCTCCTCATTTGGAGGGTTCTAGACAATGTACACCCTAGTACATTCTAGAGACTCTACCACAAATATTTACAGCAAGGAAGACTCTAGACACAATCTAGAAGTCCCTAGCCTAGAAGCTTACCTCCAAGGAGCATGCTAGGCCCTTCTAGAAGCTTCCATGCAATCCCGTAGAATGGCCGTGCACCATCACCTGATTCTGGGCCTCCAATCCAAAATCTGGCTCGACCATTCTCTTTATTAGCCCAAAATATGGCGGACCCCAAAATTTGAGCCCATTTGGAGCTCGTTTGGCCCACCAGATGCCTCGTCCCATTTTCTGCCTTCGTTGGGCCAGCGCAGGGCGCCCAGCCTGCTGCTTGCTGCCCAGCGATGTTGTGGGCCGTCGAATGCCACCCGTGACAGCCCGCTCCTTTGTCGCTCCTAGGTCGCTCATACTTCCTGCAACTCTTCTGTTTCGGGCAAAATCGCACAGAGCGTCCACTCCGTTATACAGAGGAGCGCCCGCTCCATGGCTAAGACGAAATCGATGCTGGTGCTGCGGTGGAGGTGGCATTTGGTAAGGTGGAGCGCTGGTGGTACTGACAGATGGTGGTGGTGATGTATTGGGCATGGGTGTGGTGTAGGTTAAGAGTTGTGTGTGGTGAAGATTAGGGAGCACAATGGCTTAGCTTGGCTTGTGATGTGGTGTAGGATAAGCTTTGAATGACAACTCTAAATCGTGCGCCCATATCTCCAAAACGTTCCACCTACAAGCAAAACCAAACACAAAGGGGAGAAACAAGACATAGAAAATAGAAATAATATAAAAATAAATAATAAAAATAAGAGTAACTAAAAGGAAATAAATAGAAAATAGATTACGAAAATTAAACTAATACGACTAAAAAACACTAAAACAAGGAAAATAAAATAAATTATGAAATTAAGAGCTACAAACTAGCAAATAACACTAATTAAACAATTAAGCTACAAAGTATAAAAAGAAGAAATAAAGGCTAAAATAGATGAAAATGGATAAAATAGATGAAGATAAAATACAAAAATAAGCTAAAAACTACCAATAAAAGTGACATAAATGTTACTTATCCTTTTGTTCCAATCTTTCTTCCTCTTGAATAGAGCTCATTAAGAGACCATTTCTCCTTTTAACAGCTGTAACTGACCTTAAAAGATTCAAAACTTTTGTTTGGAAGAGAGGTCAAGACCAAATGCACGATAATATCTTATGATAATCAATCATTAGAATCTTGAGCCTTGACACAATGTGAGACATTTCCATGATGTACTCCCTTATATTTCCTTTGCCTTTATACTCTTTGGAAGTTAAGCTGCTCAATAGCATGCTTATATCCGCTTTATGCAAAGGGCTTTTCAATTTCGGCAAGGAAATCCTTGGCACCAGTAACCTCGTCGGATAATGCACTCCTAAAAGTTTATGAAATGCAACGTTTTATGATCATAAGACTTATACGATTCAAGCGATCCCACTTCTCAAAATATTTCTTCTCATCAAGAGAACTAGTGTCCATAAGAGAAGGGGGTCAACTCTTAAAGCAATATCTAGATCCATGCAACCCAAAATTATCTGAACATTTTCCTCTCGTTCCTTAAAGTTAGTGCCTTTGAGGATTGGAATTGAATTCAGATTAGCACATAGGACAACAAATTAGCTGTAAAGAGAACAACGCAAATATTATAAACATATACTCACATCATACTGAAAAAATTATCTTTTTACTAGAATTCAAAAAATAGAATAACCCAACACAAGATACAAAATGCACTAATAAGAGGTTTTTAGTGTGTCATTAAGGCACCAAAAATCGTTTTTCAAACAATATTTATGAAACCTAACAAGCAATTACTAAGAACGTAGTAAAGGCAAGTCAAGGGTCGATCCACGGGGAAAATGCGATTAATCAAAGTCTATCAAGTCTAAATTACCTAATTGAGGGGTTTTTTGGGGAGTTTTAAATGATTTGGTAACAACTACGACTAGCTACTATCAAAGGACTAGCAAATAACACGAGATGAAAATAACAATAAGGAAGACACTAGAGTTAAGGTTACTAGTATAGATCAAAGTGGAACAACGATCATTAATGCAATTGTGATTCAAAGGCGACGATTATGCAAGGTTTAGTTTTCCTCTAAAATACTCGAGTCCTCTCTCGAATGGTCCTCAAGAATAATCACTTAATCAATCAACTAAATCCTCTCTCGAATGGTCTTTAGTCAATTGATTAAGAGATTCAATAAGTACGGAAAACCCCTAATAAAAGATCCCCTAATTTTTACCCAATATCTTGGCCTAGAAATTAAGTTGATTCTTGGGGATGATAAAAGAGTTCAAAATTTGATTAAGAACATTTGAAACCAAAATACCAAAGCATAAATGTGATCAATATCTATCCTAAGGCCTCAAAACACTAAGATCAATGCATAATCATCTTTAGATCATCGCAATTCACAATCACATTAACAATACATTTAAACCCTAATTCATACTTTCACCCTAACCCTAGATAGGAGACTACTCACTAATCATGGATTCTAAGCATAAAATCATGAAATCTATAACTAATCTAGGGCTAAACATGAATAAGGGATAATAATTCTAGTAAAAATAAGCAATTAAAAAACCACAATATATGAGATCTAATAATAGGAAGAACAAAGAATAACAATGAAAAGAGAGAATAAAAACTGAAAACTTTGAAACTAATTGAATAAAAAGTACCTTCGATGTGTAGAAATCACAAACTTTGATCTAGAATCTTAAATCTTAAACAAAACTACGGTGTTTATCTCTCTAATATAAACCCTAATCATGCTCTCTAAAACTCTAGAATAAAACATAATCTGAAAACTAATCAACTCCCATGTTATTAAAACACAACACGTTTTTCTTCGCGAATTTTAATGGTACGGGCGCACCAAAATCAGGTACGGACGCACCATTTCTTCTGTTCTTCAAACATACATCAAGCGCTGAGAGGTGCGGGCGCACCGTTGTGAGAGGTGCGGGCGCACCAAGGTGGTGCGGGCGCACTACATGACTGGTGCGGGCGCACCAAAGCTCCTGACTGGTGCGGGCGCACCAAAGCTCCTGACTTTGGGGCTTCCAAAGTTCCAGATGGTGTGGGCGCACCACTTTGGCGTGCGGGCGCACCAACTTGTGCGGGCACCTATAGAGTGGTGCGAGCGCACATATGCCCCTGCCCGGCTTCTCCAACCCCTTCCTTATGCCGTATCTCCCAACTCTCGACCTCAGAAAAGGTCATACTTGCAACCAAAGCACGGGAAAATACGGTGAAAGCAAATGTACTAGAAATCCAGTCAAAATTGACCGAAAATCTAGCAAAATGTCACTATGATCAACTATGATCAAGTGAAAGAAATAGAGAAGGAAATGAGGAAGAAAGAGGGAAGAAAAGGGAAGAAAGAGGATCAAACCAAGCTAAAATGAGCTCATAAAGTGCGTTAGAAACGCACTTATCATGCACCAATATAACATTGAGTCTTTGGACAAAAATTATTAACTGCTAGCAGTACTCTTGTTGTAATGATCAAACACTAACAATAATGTATGTAAGAAATAAACCCACCTTTAGGTTGCATGGTTTATCACTCACATATTTGTCCTTATAATTGTTACATATTTAACATCACAAGTGTATATATAACTGGCCAAATACTCACCTTCCTTTAGGTCGGCTAATACTCGCATATACATACATACACAAGATTTAACATTTTCTCATGAGCTACTAGGGATCACTTTGGTAATATTTTGCTTCAGTAAACCCAATCAAAATTATTATATAATACTACCCATTATTTGAAAGCTGTAATTATATAGTTTTAATATATACTTCTGTTAGCAAGTATTAACTGCATCTAGAGCAGACTTTACAAAGACAAAGTCATGAAGTACTCGACCATAATACAAAAAAGTGGTGACATGATGCAAAAATATTAAAACATAGCACACATTTTTTTTTCTATGAACAAAAGATGGGGCCGAATCTCTATTATATATGGTAACAAGGGTGGGACACGAAAAAAAAAAAAAAAAAGGAAAAAATAAAATGAAAAAGGGATGTAACTACCAAATTAAATAAAAAATAAAAAGATAAAAATAGGCACAATAAAAAGAAAACAGTAAAGATTTACAAGACAATCAATTACTTCCTTCTCAATTAATTTTTTTTGAAAAAATCCAAAAATTCCTGATTTAGTGGGATAAACTGATTGAAAATTTTAAAATTCCTGATTTATCAAAATATAATTTGAAATTAATTTAATTTTCTACATGTTTTCGCACGCATTGCGTGCATATAAGACTAGTACTTTAAAACAAGAAGGAGAAAGCAAAAGTAAACGGATGAAGGATTTCACACACTAGAAAAGACATAAGTACTACTCATTCCAAATCAAATTTGCAACAACATGCCATTTCAACTTGTAGGCGTGATTTTATTTTGCCTATGCGGTGTGAGTGCGTATTTGACTACCCCATTGTTAAGGTTTTATTGAAATACGTTTTCGAAGTCGCCAACAAGTCATTAGAGGAGGACTCATAAACCTAATTGGATGTTTATTAAACTTAGGGACATCTTTGGGACTTATCCAATGTAGATTTCCTCGTCATGACTCCATAGATGGTCAGGAACTAAAAAGTGAGTTCGGGGGTGAGGGTACGAACACGGTCATGAACCACGTTCGCCCATTGCTGGCCTCTACTTAATACCGATTCATATCAAAGTTTATGCAGAAGAATAACCAGATAATATTTTCATGCACCCTAAAAATAAATTAGTCTAGGTTGGTTCATGAAACACATAAAAGACTATTTTTTAGTGATATGTTATTAAACAATCAAATTATTGGGTTCCTAGCAGGTTGTTCAAATTATCTGATTAATATTAGAACAACTCCTTAGATCTTGATTAACAATAATAACATGTGAGGTGATGAAAGCATAAACAGGACAATCATAACAATATATATGTATATATGAAAAATAAATAAAAAGAGAAAAAGGCTAGAATATACAAAAAGAACTGTTTTTCTATTAAAGATTTACACAAGTAAAGAAATAGTTAGTAACTTCAATAAATAAAATAAAAGAGATTATTCAACGACCCTCAGGAGTATAACGATGCGACTTAGGTCAGAGAGAGTAACAACCTTCAGGAGGAGCAATCGTGAAGCCTGAAGATCAATCGAAATAAGAACGTGTGTATGTGTGAACGTGTGCATATGTTTGGAAGTATGTGTGTTTTTTGTGTTTGAAAGGGTATGATAGTATAAGAGATTTTGCATTTCGGCGCAAAGAGTACGACTAAAGTGTACGAAAAGTGTATATGAAAAGTGTCTTTTCGATTCGGGAAATCGAGGCATATTTATAGGAAAATATTAATTAAAAAAAGTTAGAAAAGCATCCTACGCGTTGCGCAGAGAGTGCGCTAGGGCGGCTAGGCGCACATCTCTGTGTGACGTACAGAGACACGTGTCAGGCGCAAAATGGTGCGCCTGACGCGATACAACCAATGTGTTGCGCGCACGTGGCTCACTTTAAAAAAAAGATAAAAATACCAGCCTACACGTCGCGCTGACAGTGCGCTACGCGTACGTCTCTGTGTGACGCACAGATACACGTGTCAGGCGTGGGTCTGACGCGACACAACCAATGTGCTGGGTGCACGTGGCGCGCTTTAAGAAAAGATAAAAATACCAGCCTGCGCACCGCGTAGAGAGTGCGCTAGGCGCACGTCTCTGTGTGACGCACAGAGACACGTGTCAGGCGCAGATTGGTGCGCATGACGCGACACAACCAATGTGTTGGGCGCACCAATCGCACCGCCTGAGTCAGACACGCTTTGACAGCCTTTTTCTTAAATGCGTTTTTGAATGATATTCTTTTATCCTTTAAATCCGGATATCAATTTTACTAGATAAAAATGTGATTTCAATTTTAAAAATATATCTTTGAAAATATTTATTAAAATAATAAATAAAAATAATTAATTATCATTGAATAATTAATTGGGCTTTTTCAATGGATTGGGCTTCAAATATTTTAAATGGGCTCAAAATACTTTTATGGGCTAAAAAATACAATTAATCATCAGGAATAATTAATTGGGCTTTAAAAAGAAGACTTTGGATTATTATTGCAAATAAACTTTTACATATTTAAATAGTTTTGGGCCTGGCTCTTCAGACTGATCTTTCCTTGGGTCGGACCAATTAAGACCGCGGTATGTTTCATCATTGGGCCCTCAAATGGGGAGACATGATTATGTGTCTACAAAACTCAAGGAAGAAAAATACGACATATATGAAGCACAACCTCAAACCATTGACATTTCACATCCGAAAATCAATAGGAATTAAACTACATTTAATGCGATAAATATTGCAGTTGATAGCCTAATCGCTCCAAAAGTCAGCATTGCAACAAAAAAAATATGCGAAAAACAAATTCACGTTTTTCGCCACTAAAAACTCTAGCATAATTCATGAATCTAACATGGTCGGCTTTGATACCAACTGAATGAGATTGCTAACCATAAAAATACAAAAATCCATATGTAAATCCATGAGATATATTTAATTAGAATTAGCTGGAAAACTTACCTTGAGTTTCCATGCCAGCCATAAGAGATATTCTGATTTTATCCTCTCGAATACCCAATTTATGTACCCAATAAACGTTCCAGTGTAATGTGATATGCATGGTTTCTTTAGCTCAAAAAGGGGATTAAGACAAGGGGATCCTATCTCCCCCTTGTTGTGTGTCATTTGTATGGAATATTTGTCTAGGATTCTGAGGAATATTGGTGAAATGGAGCAGTTTAAATATCATCCTAGATGTCATGAAGTCAAGCTCACACATATGTGTTTTGTTGATGACTTGATTCTCTGTAGTAGAGGTGAGGCTTCAAACTCTTCTTTGATTCCTCTGGCTTACAGGAAAATAGAAGCAAGTCTTCTTTCTATGTTTGTGGTATGAAAGAAACTGATGTTCAGAGGGTAAAAGATATCTCAGGTTATGCTCACAGCCATATGCCATTCAGATATATAGGTGTCCTAATTTGTTCAAAGAGATTGTCTGCTCCTCAATGTGAGATTTTGATTGAAAAAATGTCTGCCATGATAAAAATAAGGAGCTCTAGAAATCTCTCTTATGCTGCTAGGATGCTACTGATAAATTCAGTTCTCATGAGCATCCACATGTATTGGGCTCAAGTTTTTATTCTTCCTAAGTCTATGCTGCAAGGTATCACAAAAGTTTGCAGGACATTTTTATGGAGTGGTCAAAGCTTCAGCCAAAGACCTGGTTATGTTGCTTGGGATAAGTTATGCTGTGATAAAGCTCATGGTGGGCTTGTTTTAGGAATGTTTTTCTTTGGAATACAGCCACAATGGGCAAATATGTTTGGGCTATATCCACCAAGCAAGATAATGCTTGGATTAAATGGATTTCTTTTGTTTACATTAAATATGTTGATTGGTGGACTTATACTCCTACTCAGGGAGCAAGCTGGTATTGGAGAAAATTTTGCAGCATTAAAGAACTCATGAAACAACATTATACAGCACCAAACTTACAACATATGAGTAATTACTATGTTAAAGAGGTTTATCATAAACTTCTTGGTGATCGGCAGCAGGTGATGTGGAGAAATGTGGTTTGGACAAGACTCAGCACTCCAAAACATCGTTTTGTTTCTTGGTTGGAAGTCCAAGATAAGCTGCAGACTACTGAAAAAATTCACAAAATTGGCATTGTAAATTCTTCCTCGTCTCTTATGTTCTGACAGTAATGAGAGTCATGAACATTTGTTCTTTCTATGTCATTTCAGCAAGAAATGTCTGCAGCAAATTAAGGAATGGCTGGGTATGGATTCAACTAGCTATAATTTGCAAAGGTTGTTGAAGTGGATTAACTTTGCAAAGGTGTCAAAATTCAAGAAACATGTTTGGTCTGCAACCATATGTGTTGTTATCTATATGATTTGGCACAGTAGAAATCGAGCCTACTGGGAACATCAAGTCCCTACAATCAGTTCCATGATCCAATAGTTGAAGCAGATTATTAGAAGCAGAGTTCTTACTGTGATGCCTAAGAAGATTTCTCGACGAGATTTTGCTTGGTTTAGTAGTTTACACTAGTTTGATAGTTTTGTTGGTTGTTTTTGGCTTGTATAGCTTTTGTTGTGTTCCCTTGGGTTAGGGGGTCCAACCTAGTTGGTTCGCCTTTCCTTGGGTTTAGCTAGGTTGTAAATTGTTCCGTTTCAATATACATCTCACTTAGCAAAAAAAAAATGTGTTCTTCTGATTTTTTTTATGCTCAATTGAGTCTCCATAGATGGGATATAAAGACCTAGAAGATATGGTTGGGGAAGATGGAGAGTCCTTCTTTATTGCACTGCACTTAATACTCTCCCTTAAACTCCTCATTGACCATGAAATACTTTGTAATCATACACTAATAAAACATGCATTGCGGGCCATAATCGTTGTCTATTAAAAAAAACTTAAGTCACCAAATTAGTAAATATTTCGATATCTATACGATAATTATTTCGTGACAATTATAACTTAAGTCAAATTAAATTATTTATGGACCACTTTAGTATTTGCTTATTTATATGAGGATTATCATATTTTAATTATTAACATATTTGGCTCAATAATTATTATTCTAACATCATATTCTTTTTTTTAAAAAAACATGTTTAATATTTGAGGTTGAATTATGATTGTGGATTATCACTCCAAAGCATATTGATAAAAAAATAATAAGAAAGAGATACTAGAAAGTGTTTTTTTAAAGATAATCTTTATTATTTTTACCCATCATAAGTGATATTAATGATCAATGTAATATTTTTAACATTATGTCACTTTGATAGAAATCGAAGGAGTATTAGATTATTAGTTAAGCCCAAGTTGATTTTTGATCGAATTAACTTTAAATGAATGGATACTAGTTGCTTACAATATAATAGAAAAAAATTCAATGCTTATGTGAAGGGACCGCAATAGGAAGAGGAGAAACTCAAAGGCGAAACTTTGAATTGGTCCTCATTATTCAAGCCCATACAAGGTCCAACAAAATGTTAGAATGGGAAAGATAATTTGGCCTGCGAGAAACTCCGGTGGAAGACAATTGGTCCTCATGATTCAAGCCCATATAAGCCCAATGTCAAAACAAAATAGGGATAAAAAACGTCTAGACTGTTATTTATGGTAGTGGAACTAGTCAAATGCTATAGCTAGTTTGGTCTGGATCGTCAAAAATTGGCAAATTAATTTTATTTATATCAAACTTGGCTTAAAACATAATCACATTGATGAGGGTGGTTGGAGTTGTGTTGGGTTGAACATATTGGTAGGTTAGAAACTTGACCCATGACCCATCCGGGCCATGTTATGCCCATGTCAAGACTAACTTACCCTAAATACTAAGTCGAATTGGGTGGACTAAAAAAACCTCTATCTGACTATCTATAAGCAATTGTAGTAACTATAGATGCAAATCTTGTTGAAAAAGGAAGACTAAGGCCCAGTTCTTTTGAAATTATTTTCACTTCGGTTTACCCGCCCGGTTCGATTCGACTCTCTCTACGTTGTTTAACTTTCTCACGCTGATTCACGCAGTTCGGTTCAATTCGAGTTCACAAACTTTCTCATGTTCAAATTTCTCGTAGTTCAGTTTAGTTCGGTTCGGTTTCTTCTTGTTCGGTTCGGTTTCACAGTCCAAAAGAACGGGGCCTAACACCGCCAAAAATTGACAACTTGACATTAACAAGCAACCAAAAGAATTCATTAATAAATACTCTTTCCATTCCAAAATAACTGTAACACTCCTCTATTTTATGTGAATTTTTTTTTGAGAGAAGTGTTACATTTATTTTGGCACTGAGGAATTTTATTTTTTAAAATTAATTAAATTACTTACTCACCTAATCTTTTATAATTTTATCAGGTACAAAACATATTGTGTTTGGAATATTGCTCGAGACAACTAGGTATATAAATGATCAATAGTGGAATACTTAGTACCTTATTATGGACCTAAATCAGGCCCAACTTTTATTATACCAACCGATTGGGTCGATTTGAGGTATAAAGTTTAGTTCGAGTCAAAACCAGGTCACGTACTTTAGGTATAATTCGAGTTTAAACCAAAGTAATTAGAATAACTGTATCATGCCTTACATTATATATGGAAAACTTACAAATGGAAAATGCATGCAATAACTTTCCCAATTAAATTAACCTACTTAACTCAAACGAATACTTTTGTTATTCTACTAACCATCTACAACATTTCCTTCTATTTGGCATAATAATCATCTTGATCTTGCACCACTTTAGCCTCCTTTTTGTAAACATAAACGTTAGATGCCCACATAAAGGCCCCCATATTTAAAATAGCCAACCCAAACAAGAATAAGTAGTAGTAGTCCAAGTGACAATCATTCAAATTGTTCCCTATCCAACTCTTCCCACCATTTTTCCAGTCATCTTATCTATCAGTGTAATAAGTAGACTATTTAGGAAATTTCCAACTCCAATCGCACTCGTAAAGAACGTTGTTCCTAGGCTTTGCATGTCATCTGGCGATTGGTCATAGAAAAAACTCAAGCAAGCCAATGGAATTGAAAACATCCGCGACACCAATTAGTGCATATTGAGGCAATAGCCAAAAAATGCTCATAGGAACAAGGGCATTTTTTCCTAAGACATGCTCCACCTTAATCACATGCATTCTTTGCATCTCCACCACATACGCGATTGCTATGGCCGCGATTTGGATGATACAACCAATGCCAAGTCTTTGGAGGAGGGTAATCCCCCTAGGATTGCCGGTTTTGGCTCGCATGAATGGCACGAAGTAGCGGTCGTAGATTGGTACACTAAGGAGCATTGATAGAGTAACAAAGCTCCCTAGGGAGGCTGCCGGGACTTGAAAATGATTCCCTATGTGACGATTTAGGGTAGTTCCTTGTTTGACAAAGAGTGTATTGATTTGGGCCCATATTGTGCTAGGAATGAGGAGTACCAACCATATTAATATCATTCCACAAACTTGCTTTGTTTTCTCAACTTGTGCTTCTGTGCATGGGAGTCTTGAACTGCCTTCTTTTATGGTAGCCTTGTCCAGAAACCTAAACAAAATTAAACAATAAGAACTTTTATTTCCTCAAAGTCCAAAGATGTTCATGTATCGAACAATCATAAACTACTATTACCTCTGTTTTTTTAGTTGCAACATTTACTTTTTTGCACTGTTCATCAACCAACTTTGTTAAGTAATCTCGCACCATTATATAAGAAAAAACATAGTCAAGTGGGGTCTTGTTAGATTCGTCTCAATGCGATGATTCCAAATATCAAATTTTTATAATTTTTACTTACACCCAATATGAGATATTAACGTTCAAATAAGTGTCTCGGTAAATGTAAAAAGGCAAATGTTGCAACTAAAAAAACAGAGGAAGTATTTTTGTGTAGCAAAAGTCCCACATGGACATGATTATAACAAGTAAATATTATAATATATTCAAATTTAAGTTTCAACAATAGGCAACATTTGATCGATATCTATATTCATAAAATTGAGCTAGAAAGCTACTTCATAATATTATTTTCCGAATCTTAAATATTTACACTATGTCGAGCTACGAGGTAATGTTGAATTAGAGATTTGGATTTTTTAAAAAATTCATATGTCGACTTACACTGCTAAAGAAGTGCGTGGTCTATTACTATGAGAAAATATAACACAAAATATAAATATGACATACTTTCAAGAGATCAATGGTGTAATAGATATATAAATTCAAAATCCTTTTCATGTATAATAGAAGAAAAAAATTCTGCAAAAAATTATATATGACACTCGTAGTCTACCTAATCAGTGCCAAAGATCAATGGTTCTTTTAGATTAGTTGAAGGGCAGTATATATTGCTTCGTAATAAGACTAGCTAGCTCATTTCTTTAACACCCTCGTTCGATAACAATTGTTTTGGAATTAAATCGAACCAAGCCACCAAGATATAGTCGTGTCGTGCACTTAATGAAACGATGTTAATCAAGTGGCTTATATATTAGCTCCTTGACAACTTGCAACTAACTCTATCGTACAAAATTTTTGGCGGTTCGGAGCACTTTCAATATGTTTTTTTAGCAATATTCTATTTTATAGTTTTGGAATCTTTTTAGGTAGCCATCCAGTTTTTACACTTTAATGTGTTTAGATAAGAGGAAGTGCAGAGAATGGGAGGAAAGGGGAAGGAAATGAACAAACTCCCTTGTTTGGATAAGAGCAAGAGGAAAGAAAGGGGAGGGAGAATTCCATTTTCGTCTCTCTTTAATAAGCATCATCCCTTCAAAATCGAAGAGATTTGGAGAGAAAATTGAACTCCATTTTCCTCCTCTCTTTCTTTCCCTTCTCCTTCTCTTCTTTTCCGTCCCTTCATTTCTCTTAGTTATCTTTCTATCCAAATAAGGTGCCAAAGATTTTTGTAAAACCTTTTAATTATTTTGCTATTTTTATCCTTTTTTTGTTTAATTAATTAATCAATACTTACGGTCATACCGTCTTCTTTGAAACTTTAGCAGACTTGTTATGAAGAAGGGTTTAATATTACATTAGATAAGGATTGAAATTATAATGTGGTCATAATAACTAATTACTGTAACTATGAAAATCTAATAATCTAAATTGGTTGCAAAATAAAAAATTGTGAGTTTAAACCATCACATTTTGATCATGATTATATTTAATTAACCAGCTTAACTAAATCGGAAAGGAATATTCTTCCACCGTACTGCAACATAGCATCAAATGAACCGAAATTCAGGTACGACTACGAGTGTCATTTCGTGATATAAATGATGACATTGACACAATCAACTTGATCTTTGGCACTGATTAGGTAGACAAAACTATTCCATTAGTCGTGCTATGTACTCCGAGTCTCCGGATAGGGCATCCGATTCCAAAAATGACTACTTGTACAAACACAAAAAGCCAAAGGAATGGAAAAATGTAGTTGCACGAAGTAATTTTGTAGATCCCCTCAAAAGAGAAAAAAAGAAGAAAATAAATAAACCTTCATAGATCCCCTAAAAAAATGAAAAAAAACTTCAAAGATTACTCTATAGAAATGTAAATGTTTTATATGGACGCATTTTACACTAAATTTGATGTGAACATCTTGTCAATATGATTTATGAAAAAAGGGTTACTACGTTAAAAAAAAATAGATATAAAAGTATAGTATAGATTGTAAAGGGGACTATGTGACGAAAAAAAAAGTTATAAAGTGTAAAATTTCGATAATAACTAATATAAGAAAAGCTTATTGTATGGAAAAAAGCGGTATTATATAAGATAATGGTAGATTAGTGTAAATTTATATTGTAAAAGGTGACTATGTGAAAAAATGATTTCTTATGTTATATGGGTGAGCTTTTGGTCCATACTAATATTAGTGAGGACAGGTCCATGCAAGACTAACTCCATTATTTAATTTCGTGTTTCTCCTTGCGACAAAGCTAAATTTGATGTCATATTAGCCAACTTTTCATGTTTGTGCATAATTTAGTGAGATTAATGTTGGTATCACATACCTTAACTTTTTATTCCGTTTTAGAAGGTTTTTTTTCAAAAATCCAAACTAACACCTAACAAGATGACTAATATTTACACTTTCTCCGTTTCGTTTTAAATGCAACAATTGGAACTTTTCCACTATTCACACTTATCACTTTGAGTCTTTGACTAAGATTTGTGATTTGGACATAATGAAAAACATAGTCAAGTGGGATCTTGTTAGATTCGTCTAGTGACCCACTTTCATAATAAGTAATTTTTATAATTTTTACCTATATGTAATTTTAGATATTTATGGTCAAAGTAATGTCTCGTTGTGCGTGAAAGTGAGATTGTTGCATTTAAAAACGAAACGGAGGAAGTATGTAAAATGAAAACGAAGTTAACAAAAAAATATTATGAGAAAGTTGTAATTAGTATCTACATATCTAAAGTCACAAAATAGGTGTAGAATACCTTGACTTTTACATGTGTAAAATGAGAGATGAATATATAAAACCATATAAATTAAGAAAATTAGAGGAAAAGAAGTGGAAGGAAGAGGAAAACAAAACATATTTATATAATTGGACGGTACGGACTTGGGATACACCCCAAGTTACATGTATCCAAAACTATTTATTCAACTTATCTGTTTTTTTGTTTTTGTTTTTTGAAGTTATCTAATTAAATAAGCAAATGAATACAAAACCTAAAAAATTGTAGGGAAACAGCTAGTAGATGAAGCAGAAAGCATTTAATATGCAAGGGGCATGCACATGAACTAACAAAATTCGGAATGGGTGACCTTAAAATAGTAATACTTAATAATAGACCTTAGCTTTAACCTTTTTCACAATTTTCTAATAGTAGTAAGATATTCCTATAGTAGTGCCACTCCCGTCTCCCAGGCCACCATATTGATGTCATCAATGGAACACCAATGTTGTGGAATAATGGAATCTCCAACTCCAATATCTAGGAATAAATGAGCCTCAACCAATAATCTTGGAAGTAAAGATAAAAACATAGCTACAAGCCTACAAGTTGCAAGAGTCCCTTCCCCCACGATACATCATACATGCTACCCCTCTCACCATAAGGTCCACATAGATTTGAAATATCAATAGTTATAGTAAAATTGTACTAACAAATCCACCAACTTCTAGTTTGTAGACCAATGATCCAATATTATCCACAATTTGGTTGAAAAAATGTCAAACCATAATTTTGCGGTTTGGTTTAGTTTGGAGTTACATCCCAAACCGTACTAACCAAACCCACGAAACGATCCTAATCTTAGCTGACGATCTTTCTATAACTATGCAATAAAAAACAATTAATGGTTTTTCTAAAGATAAGAATATTATTTGCATACAAGATCATATTTTTTTCAAAGAAAATGTTTTCAAAAAAATAAATAAATAGAAAAAATAAATAAATACATGACTTGGTTACATAAGATTTAATCACAAAAAAAGTTTTTCAAATAATTATCTTACTACAAATTGAAATGAATGTAGAATTAAATCAGCCTAAAACTCATCTCAAAATCGAGGATGTGGATCATCTATCTCTTATATATGTGGTTTTGCACTATTATACATAATATTGTAAAGGAATAATTCTTATATTAGTTTTCTTCTTCATTTAAGAGGTAACTAAAATAATAAAGATTGTACATATATAATAACCATTAAATATCTCCGAAAAGCCATATTAAGAAACAAGAAAACATGCCTCAATATATTCTCAAAAAAAAAAAAAACATGCCTCAATAATTTGGACCAACTACTAGAAATTCAGTAAAGAATAGTGCACAACTGCACATGCATAAATTTATGAACGGATGGCCTAGAAATAATGAAGATGGACCATGCACTTTTTCTAAGCTTCATAGTAACAGAATCCTAGTAGTGCTGGACAATTGTCCCCATCTCAATAGTACTATTACTTACCAATGTCATTCAAGTAAAATGTACTAGTCTACAGTCCTACAAACGAATCTTTACACCAAGGTATAAATAACCCCCCAACGAACCTAAGCAAGATCACTAATAACCTACAGCTTGCTATCATGATACATCACCCCTCCACCAAAACATGTTTCCCTCACTCTGGGGTCGGTATTTATATAAATTATTTATGTGAATATTCTCTTCAATTTCACAAAATATCCATCTCAGTAATCTCATGTAATGTAACATAAAATGGAGCCATGGATCCAAAATGTATAGAATTCAAAATAGCCAAAAGAATATAAGAGAGAATTGACTCCAACTCTACAATCCATATGTGCAGGTGTAGATTGTCATAAATGATCTTGGAGGTACATTTTCCGCCTAGGTACTAATGTAGCCATCTCAAACTTTCTCTCTAAAACTCTTCTTTTTCACGAAGAAATATGAAAATGTTCCTGGAGAGTTAAGAGGTATCGCGAAAAGGTACCTCCGGCGTCATTTATGACCCGCACCGCACCCAAACCAATAGTTTATGGTGTTTTGGGCTCTTAGTCAAAGTTTGGGGTGTTGGGTGCACCCAAACCATGGGCCATGATGTTGAGGCACATTTTCGCTAAAAGATATAGTTAGAGTAACTTACTTGAAATTTGAAGGTTCATTTTCCTGGGGTTTTCCACTGGTGATGCAATATTGTGGTTGAACTTCTTGGCACTTCCTGGACTCATTAGGAACCTTAAGTTTCCAGTTAGCCATTGAAGTGAAAACAACCTTAACAATATCTGTTGTAGGGCTTTTTAAGTTTTTAGCCTTGTGCCTGTAAATAGGAGTTCCTAAATAAAAGACCACCAATGATAATATAAGGGCAGCAGTAGGAATTCCATAACCTAACCCCCATCCCAAGTTTTCTTGGATATACACAAGCCCTAAAGTGGCAAATAGACCACCTAGGAAGGCACTAAACATCCACCAGTTGAAGAAGGAGACTTTCAACTCCTTCTCAAGGGCATCGAAATCGTCGAATTGATCCGCCCCCAACGTCGAAATATTGGGCTTCGTGCCTCCGGCACCTAGGGCAATGATGTAGAGGGAAGTGTAGAACAACCCAATTTGGAGTGAAAAGCCATTGTTGCATATTTCATTTGTGCAACTTGGTTTCAAGGACTTGAGTGAAACAACTATTGTCAAGAGTAGCATGCCCTGTTCAATAAGCATATATAGTTTAACATCAGAAATGATGTGAAAATGTTGCACTAAGTTATAATGTGAAAATTAACTATTAGAAATAATTAATTAATTATATATAATATATAGGAATAGGATCATGTGAAAACTATTTTTATACTCAAATCTGAAAATAGTAACATAAATTGAGCAAAAACATCAAATGAGCAAAAATTTCTTAAAATGAGCAAAAACATAAAATGAGCAAAAATTTGTAAATGAGCAAAAGTTTCTTAAAATGAGCAAAAACATAAAATGGGTAAAAAAGATAAAATAAAAATTTGTAAAATGAGCAAAAAGATAAAATGAACAAAAAAATTTGTAAAATGAGTAGAAGTTATTTAAAATGAGCAAAAATTCCGGTTTAATTTTTAGGTTAAGCCTTATTTTCATTGAATGCTACCTCAATCATGATAGTATCATTGTATCAAGTGATAAAAACTAGGGGTCAAACTTGAAAAAGTGTGGATATGTGACCAGAATATTGATGAAGTTTAATAAACAAATACTACAAACTGTTCAACGCATAAGAAAATTATGCAATTTTTGTTATATATTTTAAGGACGGGGCTTAAAAGTCATAACCTTATAAAAGTCACAAATTTAATTTGTGAATATTGATGACTGTATTCTTTTTTTTCTTCTTCGTCAATTGCCATTTTTATAATTTTTTATATAGGAGAACTAACATGGAATTCGTGTTTAGGTAGTGATGTTTCATATTTGAAGTTGTGAGTTAAAACATTTTAATGAACATCTTTTAAAAATGTATAGTTTAGATGACGTGAATAAGTGAAATTATGTATTGAACTATTATTAGCACCATGTGGTTTGTACCAAAAAAAATTATTAGCACCATGTGGTACATAAATTAGCTAGAGAAGATCTTTCCAAATATATGTATAGTTCTGCGTAAAGACTCATAAATCACAATCTAGTCTTTAGAAAATAAAATTATTATTGAATGATATATTTTCCTTAAAATAATGTATTATGTACCAGTACCGTATATCCTAGTTATTGATCAATAATGTAAAAATAAAAATAAAATAAACCATCATAATCTACGCCTAATGGAACATGCATTAAACATATAAAATGCATTATTTATCACCGAAGTCGTAAAATGGCTAACCCTACCAAGAATCATGGCCTCTTTCACTACCTAAACTCCTTAAGCTTCATTCGCGGAGAGCAATATTGCAAATCCACATCCATTAATATCCTAACCGTGTCCTATCCATTTATTCTGAATAAGACATTCCTCTATGGCCCCACTGTTTGTTCAATAACATACTAAATTCAGTTGATGAACTAGCAAGTTGACGTAGTGGGGAGAGAACACCACAAGGTCACGATTAATAGTTTTTGAGGACGTATATGAGGCTCAAAACATGTGTTAGTAGAATGAGTATGAACATAGACATTATCATGGAAGAAGTTCAATCTCTTGTTCTATCAACTCAATCCACACACAATAATTCGACTTTTATTTAAAATTAATTATCACGATGATATTGCGATTTGAACTGGTGACGCGACAATTAAATTTTGACAACCGCAGTATACGTTCATTGATGCAACTTACAAGCTAATAGTATTATAAGAAAATTTACCAGGACATAGATGAGGGAAGAGATGGTGAACGTCCAGTATCGACCAAGATAAGCATCCGCGATATAAGCACCAATGATTGGTGTCATCCATACCACTCCATTCCAATTATTCACATTTCGACTGACGAAACAGTGTCTTCATGGAGTTGGGTTGTCAAGTAAACCACTAAGTTTGATGCTATGCCATAGAAGGCCATTCTCTCACATGCTTCATAAACTATATCAAGAGTACAAGGAAAACAAATATATGTAGCTAGTCTTAGTTATGTAAGAAACGTAACTAATTAATTCATGTTAATGGAAAAAAATCATGTTTCTTAGAAGAAATTTATAAATTTACCAAGAAGAAAAGCACAAGCCTTCCATTTGCCCGTCTTAGAAGCAATTGCAGGGCGACCGCGAAGATCCAAAGTTCCATCATGTGTGTAGTCGTTATGGTTGGTTTCTAAATCCATTTTGGATAGAACTAGAAGAGAAGCTTGTAGTTATTTATTACTCTTGTTTTCCCTCTTGATGTTTTTTTTTCTTTGTTATTTCGTTTGGGTTGAGAAAGGAAAGTTGGGAAAGTGAGAACTAAGTTTGCTTGAAACAGAATGTAGGTAGGAAGATAAGTCACACAATATAGGAGAGTAGAGGTTGTGAGAGTTAGAATATAAATAGCTAGTTTAAATTATAATTTCCCTTTTTTTTATCCTTTTTAAATATTTAGTATGATGTTTAACTACAGTTTAAGACTGTTTTCGAGTGTCCTTTTCTAACCCCCCAAACTTTATGGAACAGTTGTTGGGTGTACATTGTTGTAGGATACTGCCATACTGGATATGAAGATCTGCAAAATGATATTGGGTCTAGTACATTGCAAGTTACACGAGTTCAACTGGAGATTCTAGTATCGATAAAAAAAAAAAACTTGAGATTTTAGTAATTTTATTATTGAGTCGAGCCATATATACTATTGACTTTTTTTTTTTGGACTCCCTTTCGAGAACGTGTGGTAAGATGAATTATCTCTGGACTGCCCTCGCACAGGACCACTCACCCAGAGGCCCGATGAATTTACTCTGACTTATAACTTTTAGTCTATTAGATATACTTCTACTGGAAATCCGTAATTTATTGTCTGAGTATAGCTTTTTTTTGAGACGTTGAGTATAGCTTATTTAATATATTTAATTTGTATACTTATCTTAGAATTGTATATACTTTTGTTAGATTATTTATATACTGATTTTTATGTTTCGAGAGAACGGTGTGGTTATCCATGTATGTATGTGTGTGTGTGCGTGTGTGAATAAATCCTCTAACCTTCCCTCACACTAGACTCGTATTTAGAGGCCCATTACAATTCAGATACCCCCAACCCCTCCTCACCCCTCACATACCAAACAAATGTGGGGGGTAGTAATTAGCTCTAAACTTTGGTAAGGAAGATGAGAAAGCTCATACTTGAGTCAACCTCAATTTACGTATGTGTGTGTATGTGTGCATAATATATGTATGTATTTATACATCCTCTGTTTTGAAATACATGACTCTCTTCTTTTGACACACTTGGCAATGCATATTTTCAACCATTAATATCTCTAATTCCTTATATGTAAAAATTATAAAAAGTTGTTATTTTGAGAGTATATATGTCGAGACGATTCTAAAGAGCTCCTTATTTTTCATTACATACAAATCACTAAACATAGTCAAGAAAGAGTATGTGTGTATAGTAGAAGTCAAAATGTGTCGTGTACGTACTTTGAAACGAGATAAAGTATATGTAAAAGCTTAACTCCAATAAATAAATATTTAAAAAAAAAAGAAGTATATGAATATGATAATACTAAAATAGTATAAAAATAGACATATTTAATTTGATTGTGCAAGTCAAGTGTAACCTTTACAAACATGTTTTAGCTTTAAACTAGTTATTTGGCTCGAGAGATACTATGGGAAATTTTGTTTCTTAGTACTAATCATTAGTTTAAATAATGTCATTAATGAAGTTGTCTATTATTTTGGATGGTCTCAAAGCTCAAGGCAATGATAGTGTATCTTGATTACGGATAAAAAATTAATTTAAATTTATGATCGTTTAAATTTTTTAACAAAGCAAATGAAAAACTGTCATTAGAATTTTATTACAAATAAATGTTCGTAATTTGATGGTATGATTTTAACATCAAAAATAAGTGGTTAGGAGTTCGAGACCTCTTATAAAACATTTTGATAATTTTCCAGAGAATCGCCATAAAAGAGATGGTGTGGCGCCATTTCAACACTTGATATTGAGTGACACATGGCGGCTTGTGATTCTTTGGGCAAGCGTTTTCATAATTTATATTGATATTGATAATAGATTATTGGGTCATAACCTAAGAATCAACTTGTATTCATCCTTTGAACAAAAAAATTATTTCCATTATTGGTGTTATCTATTAAGACATATTCGAATCCTCCTACTCTTTTATTTTTTATAACTTGCAACTGTGCTCCTTCCTTATTTAGAGTAAAACTACTATTGTTGCTACTATTACTAGTTCGCCATCATTATTTGGATCACCTTCTTCGTCATCACCTTTATTTGTTATGTTTTCAGTTACATCCAACTAGATTCTCATTTCTGAAACCCGCAACTTCGAAAACAACTCCTTCTCCAACAACAACATGGGTTTCTGTTTAGGGTAAATTTCACACAAGGATCAATTTGCTTGGAGAGGGGGTTAACAATTAAGTTGCAATACTTGGCAAAATAAATGAGCAAAATGTAGTGCAGAAATAAAGAAATAACACAAGGCAATTTTATGTGGAAACCCTTTAAATGGGGAGAAAACTACGGGATAATCGGTGTTCCGCCAATCCACTATAGTAATATCAATTTGCAGTACAAGTACACTGGTTTTGCCTGATTGGCAAGACTGACAGGCAACTTAGGTTAGAGAGAAAGATAGATGGCAAATTAAGAATATGAAAGAAAAATGATGGAAAGAGAGAGAGAGTGATTGAGTTAAAGTGTTGGTGTGATGAGATGATGTTTACATGCTATGTAAATGAGCTATTTATAGTGTAATGCTATGTTGCCGTTGGAGGGTGTAACCACTTTCCTATTAGTAAGCTCTAGATCCTCTTTTCTAGGGATTCCACCATATCTTTGCTAAGTTGTTGTAACCTCTTTGTTGGTATTCCCCATGATGGTACTAACTTCCTTCTTATTAGGAAGGTCAAAACTAACCTCCTGATACATCAGCGATCCGTGCTTCTATCTTTAAACCAATCGCTTGTCGCCACCGTACACATATACCGCCACTATATTGCTGCCACGTGGATTGGAATTTTACCTCATAACAATAGCCCCCAATTTCCTAATTTAGTTGAAGCAATGATGACGAATTAGGAAATTGTGCTTTGAAATGTTGCTTGGTTGCGTATGAGATCGTTGCAAGATGCATGTTGAGATGACGCTTTGCAAATTTCTTATGTGACAATTTGAAAGTGAATATGCCTCAATACTTTGCCATTTGTATGTATTTCTTTGGAAGCACTTTGTGTATGCTTTTTGTTTGCTAGAAGCATTTTGTGTATGCTTTTCGCATGTTGCTTGCTAGAAGCAATTTGTGTATTTAGTTTGAAATTTGCTTTTGTTTTACTCGTCATTTCGCTCGAAATGACGTGTTTCATTTATATCATGCTTGCATGTTGTAGAAAACTAAAACGTCGACCCATTTTGAAGTTGCTTTTCGCACTCATTTGTTTTGTAATATGCATATGCATTGTTCCTTTTTTTGAAAGGTCATACCAATAGTTTGCGCGTGTTTTGTTATCGGGCGAAATTGCCATTGGACTAAGGTTTTCAAGAGTCTTGCAAAACAAATTTAGTTAAAGGATTGGTTGTTTGCTTGCATAAAAATAAAAATGAAATTAAAAGACATAAATAACATGTTACTCTTTTTGCCTATGAATACTTGATTTGCTATAGGAAGATGCCTTATTTGATTTGCCATGGGAAGGTGCCGATTGAGTTTGCCACGAGAAGATATTATTTCTTCTTTGGGATCCGCTTATGAAGTGGTTCGGAATGTTGCCTAGGAAGTTGCCTAGGAAGTTGTCCGGAAAGTTGCCTAGGAAGTTGCTCCCTTTCCCGGTGTCAAAATCTTCCTCAAACCGAATTTGCGCAAGAGCTTTGGCTTGGGTATCTTCAAACGTCGGACAAAAGTATTTTGCCAATTCCTTGTACAAATATGATTCTACGAGCAAATCTCTCCCGAAGGCCTCTATGGTTGTAGGAGCATCACATCTTGGGATGGAGAATTTTTCGCAATTGAACCTATTGAGGTAGTATCTTAATAGTTCATCATACATTCGGTAGGGGTCGCTGGTTTGCTTCTCAAGGCGTCTGCTACTGGCAAATTGAAGGTTGAACATGTCCACCAAACCTGCAAAACTAGAAATAGTACCAATAGGTAGATTAATGAACCATTGAAGCGAGGACCCGATAAAGTCGACCCAAATCCCTTGCACATGCAAGCTTCGCGCATCTCACGGGATATTGGAATGATAATCATTATCTGTTTATATTGCGCAACATGCTCGCTAGGATCTCGTCGTTCCATCATATAGCTTCGTGGTAGGGACGACAAAAACGCTTTGGAATTACGACTAGAGCAATGGCATCTACAAATGGCGAATCTGCATAGCTAGTTTTAGAGGTGAAATGATAATAATTCTTTGTTTATATATATGTTTAATTTCAGCAAGGGAGATGAAAGGTGGAGCTTCACGTTCCCTCCAAAATTCTCTAGTTTTAGGGGGGTGAGGTTTACTAAAGAGTGGATTTCTCCCTTTCTCCCCCCTTCCTCCCTAACATCTTTTTGTTCAAATAAGGGAACTAGCTTTGATCCCCTTGCTATTCCTTCCTCCATTTCTCGCTAATTCCTCTTACCTAAACAATGTGTTAGAGTAAAGTAGAAATGTAAAATTAAGTTGGTAAAAATGGAAAAAAGGATTTAAATCGGAGTGTACAGATGTAATATTGTAGAAAATGACAAAATTGTGTAGTTGTAGTAATTTGGATATGGAAATTGGAACCCATATGTTTCTCACCCCCTAAAATTCTTGAATCCCATACCCATGAATCCTGAGGATTGAGATCCTATATATACATCTTAGGCTTTGAGTAATATAATGAGTTCTAAATTTGTACTTATGCGATTTTCGTTTGCATGCATTCAATTCCTATTATTTGAACAAAATTCCTTGGTTAATAATAATGAAGTATGGATACAAGACGTAAGTACAATATGAATAGTTAATGGTACTCACCTACTTGATATTTTATTGATTGTAATCCGATTTTGTTTGTCTTGTTCATGTTAATTCGGATCTTAAATTATACTTGAATTCTATTTTATGTAAAACATTTTGTAAATTGGCGGTGATCCCTTTCCTCCACCCAGAAAGTTGGAATATTCCCTTCGAATGTTGTACTCCATATAATCCACAATAACATAAAAATAATAAAATATTTTATATAATATTTGATCTCATGATTTCAAGTTTTGACTTAACCGCTAATTCAAGTAATATACGGTGTAATATTAAAAAGTAAAATACTCCTCTCTCGTCCAAATTATAAGGCATTTTACCTATCACCTTTGTATTATCAATGGAATATCTAATGCCAATTCCTATTACCTATGTAAATCTAGTTAAAACTAACTACATTATTAATATGTGTAAAAGTGGTTTAGATGTCTTATAATTTGAAAAGGAGGGAGTTTTGATAAATAAAAAAATTATAAGTACGCGAGGTAGGGCGCATTCTCCCCAACTTATTTTCGGTTCGGTTCAATTCAATTCGCTTTAGTTCGAATCACTTCAGCTTAATTCGGTTCGATGCAATCGGTTCGGCCCATTCGATTCAATTCGGTTGTTTTATATCGAATAGAACAGGCCCGTATAACTTGAACCTAAAAACTAGGAATTAAACAAAGTAGTCCAAGGAATTAGAGAGAGCTCAATTACTAAAACTAACTTGTCAGTTGTCACCTAAGAGTAATTAGTTAATGATAAAAAAAAAAAAAATTTGGCTAACCGCGTATAATAATAAAAGTTAATAACCTTCCTCCTCAAGATACAAAAAAAGACCGTTGTAGAATAGACGCTCCTAATAACCGCGTTACACAGACTGTCACAAACTCACAACTCACAAACTTAAACCACCGCCTCATAAGTCATAACTCATAAATCTAAATCACCCTTCATAAAGAATTTGCTCTCTGCGATTTCTAAACCCTAATGAAAAATCCCCCATTCATTTTCTCCTGAAATTCATGCTTTAGAATATTCGGCGACAAATCAAAATTTCGCTCCTTTTCCAACCATTATGAATTTATGATGGAATGTGAAGTTCCAGAATTCGATTTCTAGGGTTCCACATTCCGTAATTGAATTCGTATAATTCAAATGAGTGGTAATCGATTTCGGAATTTTGAGTTATCACCTTTTCAAGATACAATATCGTGGAGATTTAGGTATTTTTATGAATTTCGTTTAACATTTCAATTTCTCCCAAATAATTGATGATATTGGATTGCGAAGAACGAAATTTGAAGTTGAAGGTTATTCAAAGCGAAGGTACATTCTCTCTAGATTGCGTACTTAGGGCGTCACTTTTTGGTGTTTCATAGGCAAGTTTAGGTTTTTTTTTTTTTGCGATCAATTTCTTGCTCTGAAAATAATTATTTTGCGGAGTTTATTATTACTTGTACAACATAACATGAATTTATTGTTTCTGAGTGCATGATGTGTTTTCCTGAGTATGATATGAATTTGGTATTAACTACTTGTGTGTAGATTTAGGAATATATGTGTTTTAAGTAACATTAGGTATTTGTTGTACCTGTTTTCCGTCTGGATCAATTGATGCATGGTTAGCGATTTGCAATTTTAGAGAATATAGGGGAGTAATCTTGCAATTTGAGAAATTACTTGTAGGTATTCTAATAAACTGATTTTTTTTTTTTGTTTTCAACTTGGTTTTGCTTAAATATGCTTATACTTAAGAGTTAGAAAACTAATCAAAAGCCTTAGGTAGGTACCATGAGATGCATGGATTCGTGGTATGGGTGTATGTGAGTGCTTGTTATTGTCTAGCTCATGGAGGGCGGTTTATAGGATGCTGAGTTTTGTATACTTTTGCAGGTCTTTGGCGAATGTGATTTGGTTTGAGTTGTTGAATGGACAGATAACTTCCTTTGAAAGAGGGTGGTCATGCCAAAAGGGGCCAAAGTGATTGTTTATTTTGTGTAGTCTTCTCTCCTTCCTATTGACTTTGGGATCGTGTGCTATCGTTGAAGCTTGATCATATAGCCTTGCTGTTAAATGTCTTTATAGGCATATAGTTGACAACAAATGTAAACTACAAATATTATGAATTTAGCATAATTGAGTTGTCCCCCCCCACGGTAGTTTTTAGTAAGCAAGAGGAAATGCTTTGAATTTATTGTATATCGCACGGGGATAAAAAAACAGGTGACATAACGTTTGAGGTTATTTAGGTGATGTGTATATCATGTGAAGTGTCAAGAAGGTGCAGTGACTTAATTATATTGTATATCGCACGGGGATAAAAAACAGGTGACATAACGTTTGAGGTTATTTAGGTGATGTGTATATCATGTGAATTGTCAAGAAGGTGCAGTGACTTAATTATAAGTTGAGTTATGTTCTTAAGATTATGGAAACATGTTTAGCCTCTAGGGACCAATTGGTCGTCGAGTTTTATGATTTATTATGGTTGTTGTCGTGAATGAGATTTGTGAGACTTGTTCATGAGAACTTTGTTGACGAGCTAACATTATTGGAAAAAATGGGAATTTGGATCTGATTATGTTCTTTCATATTAGTATTGTTATTTGATTGACTAGGGAAGTTATTAGTGATATTCGAGGAGGGAAAATGGTGTTTATTTTAAAATTTAATAGTGGGTATGCGAAGCACCGAATAAATATGGTTTTTGGTAGGATGAAGCGAGTAAGAGTGTCATGTTTAATTGAAATTCTTCGTGCAACCTGATTTGGGAAATTACTTGCAGTTATTCTAATATTAGTATTCACATTAATGTTAATAATACTTAGTGTTCCTTTAATAAATGGGTATCAAATTTTTCCTTTTTGGATGTTTTCAAAGATTACACACTTCTTTTCCATCTTTTCTCTCTTGATCTCATTTACCCGATGTTTTTCGTTTATCCCAACACTCTTTGTTTTTACTGTTCTCTCGTTTTATATTGTTTTTTAAATTGCATGTAATAACTATTTTTAATCTTTGTTTTTGGTAATCGTATGATCTGTCTTTATTTCCATTATGTACCAAGGATTTATTAGAATTACTATGGCTTCTGGTAATAACTATCTCTAATAACTAATTTTAATCTCTGTTAACTATGATCTCTAATAGGATGAAGGGAGTGAAAAGAGACCCTGATTTGGGAAACTAAATGACAGTTGTTCTCTATGTTAATATTAGTATTCACATTGACTATAATAATACTTACTGTCCCTTTCTTATATTGGTATCAAAATATTATTTTTTGGATGTTCTAAAAGAAACTATACATTTCTTTTTTCATATTTTCTCTCTTGGTCCCGTCAGCGTAATGTTTTGTGTTTACTTAATACTTACTGAGGTTCGTAGGATACCGAATTTTGTATATTTCGTGCATCTTGTTGAGAATTGTGTATGACAATGCATGTAGTGAGATAGTTTTGTTTTTGTATAGTCCTCCCTACTTTGGATGCTATTGTTCAATTTCATAGGCCTTTTCTTATATCTTAGATTTTTGTAATGCTCTTTAATGGATCAAGATAAAGCAAGCTTTTTGTCAGATGTCTATATGGGCAAATAGTTGACAACAAATGTGAAATCAGAGTTTACAATTATGAAATTAGCTGAATTGAGTTGTGTCCTTGCCCCCCACGGATTTGACAAAATATGAGGAAATGATTTGAATTAGTCACATACTAGATATGGTCATAAGCTTATGAGGCTCGAGGTTATCTAGCTGATGTGTATATCATGTGATTTGTCGAGGATGATGCTCCTATCCAGGTTTGTAGATTTCCAAGGTGCACTGTAAAATATGTTACAATTTTTTCAGGAGTGAGGTGTTGTTGAGTTTGTGGCTGCTGTCGTGAATGAGTTTGTGAAACCTATTTATGAGAAATATGTTGACTAGCCAACTTTAGTGAGGAAAATCGGAAAGGTGACTTGAGTGTATTTGATTATAAGTGTCATCGTTGCTATGGTGGATTTGGGATCCGATTGACTAGGGATATTATTTATGATATAGTTTGAGGCTGGAATATAGTGTTGAGTAGAAGAAGAATAGTGGGCATGGTGATCATCCAGTAACCTTGGTGTCGTGTACGATTATGTGAGTGAAAGTGAGTCTTATTTAGAATAAACATTACACGCACCTCATCTGGGGAATTACTTGATGATATTCAATTAACGATAATGAAGGTGAATGTTGTCTTAAACTTATTTTTCGGTTGTTTTAAAGAAACATTACACTTTTTGCGATGCTAAGTTTAAAGCTGATTAATAATCAAAGCCTTAGGTAGGTAGCATGGGATGTGAATTTTTGAGGCGTGTGAGGATCCGAATGCCTCCTGTAGACTAGCTTGCTTATGGTGGTTCATAAGATGTTGAGGTTTGTATATTCCTTTTGGATATGTGGGAAGTTGATTTGATGTGAGCGTTGAATAGATAAAAAGCTTTTGTTGAGGGAGTAAAGTCTTACTCGAAGTGAAGTGATGTTATTATTATCCGCATCATATCAGACTTTGGGAATTGGTATTATGAAACAATTGAAATGATCCTAGTATTGAAGCTTTTATATCATATGGCCTTGTTGTTGATGTTTATACGGGAGTATTACTTGCTGATGACAATTGTGAATTAGTGCATAGAACAATTTTTGAAATTTGTGGAAATGAGTTGTGTCCAACTAGTTTCGATTCTAACGAAGTGAGGGGAAAGGCCTTGAATTAATTGTTTACTACTTTGGTAAAAATAGGTGACATAAGGATTAAGGCGTTTATGTCATGTCTATATCATGTGATGTGTCAAGGAATGCTCCCATTAAGGTATAAGTGGATTAATGTTTTTGGGGTTTATTGTAAACATGTTAAAAAAATTTAGGAAATGATGGGTTGTTGAGTATTGTGATTTATCATGGTTGTAGCGTGAATGGAAGTTGTGAGACATTTCAATGGGAGATATGTCGGGGTTCTAACTTTATTGATGGAAATCGTAATTGTGACTAAAAGTATATTTGGATTTAATTGTCATTGTTGCGTTCTGGTCTTAGAAACTAATTGACCAAGGATTTTATTAATGGTACGTAACATGAGGTTGGAATATTGTGTTGAGAACAAAGAACAGTTGTGGGCTGGTGATCATCCAATGACCATGGTCGGTATTGCGGATGAGATTCGTGTGACTTATTCATGAGAGTTTTGTTGACAATTGGGGAGAAATGTTAAATTGGATCGTATTGTCATTGTTGCGTATTGATTTGTGATCTGATGACAATCAATGCTATTTAATAGGAGGAGGCTGGAAAATCACCAAAAAGTGTTATTGTGTAAGGGAGCACCCAATAACAATGATTTCTTTTATGATGAAGTGAGTGAGAGAGAGACTTGTTTAGATGAAATTATACATGAACCTTTCATGGGAAATTCCTCGCAGGTTTTCTTAGTAACATTGGAGATTGGAACAAAGATTCAGGAGAGAAAGAGATAGTGGGTGGGTGGGTATATTTTTGTTATTGTAATAAGTTATGTTAAACTAAATCACAACTCTTTATTTTTTTCCTATACTAGACTTATTTTTAAGCTAAAAAATAATTAGAGTCGTAGCTAGTTACCATGTGATGTATAATTTTCAGGTGTGAGGAGATGTGAGTGCTTGTTGTAGTGGAGCTGGGTTACGGGTGGCTTATTGGATTCCGAGTTTTGCATATCATGTGGGTTTTCAGTAAATTTGACTTGATATGAGCGTTGAATTGATGGAAAGATTCCCTTGAAACACTATGGTCATGCCTAAAGTGGTTGAAGTAATTGTTTATTTCTGTGTAGGCTCGTGTGCTTCTTGTCTATATTAGGATCGTGTAATATGGGCATTTTGCTCACAACATTTGGGAAATTAATACTTGTAACATATATGAATCAGCCTCGATTTCTAGCAATCGAGTGGAAATGCTTTTGAATTAATGGTGTACCACTTGGGGTAATAAAACAGGCGAGATAAGGTTTTGAGGCTATTTTTGGGATGTGTATATCTTGTGATTTCGTAATGAGGGGGGCTACTATAAAGGTATAAGTACACTGATGTTTTTGGGGTTTATTGTGAACATGTGTAGCATTTTGGAAACGATGGGCTGTGGAGTTTTGTGATATATTCTGTTGAGTTGTGTGAATAAGATTTGTGTCTTTTCCATGAGAGAGATTTTGTCAAGCTAAAATTATTTGGGAAAAATGGTGATTTCAATTAAATTGTCATTGTTACATAATGGTTTTTTGATCTTATTGACGAGGGATCTTATTAGTGATGAGTCAAGGTTGAAAATAACAGGAAACACTTTGTATACCAGTTGGGGAAGAAATTGGTGGTTTAAAGTTCGATACTGCTTAGGTGATGTTTCATATCATGTGATGTGTCAAAGAAGGTGCTCGGATCACGGTGTTAGTGGAATAATTTTTCTGGGTTTTTTTGTAAAGAGCTTTACTATCTAGGTGTGATGGTTTATTGAATTTTTTTATTAATTATGTTTGGTGTTGTGAATGAGATCTGTGGGACTTACTCATGAGAGATCAGTTTATAATGTGATTAATGGTTTCTTTAATGATGAAGTGATTGAAAGAGAGAATTGTTTAGATGAAATTATACATGGTCTTGTTTTGGGAAATTACGTGTAGGTATCTTAATAATGTTAGTATTTGAGACTGGAATAAAGAAGAGCTAGAAAGTGTGAGGATGTTTGTTTTAGGTGATGTTTATATCATATGATGTGTCAAAGAAGGTGCTCCTAGCAAGGTATTAGTGGAGCAATGTTTAAGGGTTTATTGTAAAGAGCTTTACTATTTGCGGTGTGAGGGGTTGTTGAATTTTTATGTATTATGCTTGGTATCGTGAATGAGATTTGTCTGACTTATTCATGAGAGATCTGTTTATAATGTTAACAATTGATTCTTTAATGATGAAGTGAGTGAAAGAGAGTATTGTTCAGATGAAATTATACTTGCTCTTGTTTTGGGAAATAACATGTAGGTATTCTAATGATGGTAACATTTGGGACTAGAACAAAGAATCTGAAGAGATAGAAAGTGTGAGCCTGTGAGGGTGACCTTTTTTTTTCCTTTTATCTTAGCTAATCATGTTGTAATAAACTGAAAGTTTATCGCTGTCAACTTTTATTTGCTTAACTATGAAAGTTAGAAAAACAATCAATGCCTTAGGTAGGTACCACAGGATGCATGAATTCTTAGTAGGGGTATATGTGAATGCTTGTTATCATCTAGCTCACGTAGGGTTGTTTATACTATGCTGAACTTTGTATATTCTTGTGGGTCTTTGGCGAATGTGATTTACTGTGAGTTGTTGAAGGACAAACAACTTCCCTTGAAAGAGTTTGGTTTTTCCTAAAGGGGTCGGTGTTATTGTTTATTTTGGTTTAGTCTTCTCTGCTTCCTATTGACTTTAGGATCGCTGTCAACTTATATTTGCTTAACTATGATTTTACTTAAAGTTAGAAAAATAATCAATGCGTTAGGTAGGTACCACGAGATGTATGAATTCTTAGTAGGGGTGTATGTGAATGCCTGTTATCGTCTAGCTCACCGAGGGTTGTTTATACTATGCTGAACTTTGTATATTCTTGTGGGTCTTTGGCGAGTGTGATTTACTGTGAGCTGTTGAAGGACAACAACATCCCTTGAAAGAGTTTGGTTTGCCTAAAGGGGTGGGAGTTATTGTTTATTTTGGTTTAGTCTTCTGTTCTTCCTATTGACTTTGGGATCGTGTGCTATAGTTATTATTTATTGTGAAATTAGCTGAATTGAGTTGTGTCCTTGCCCCCTACGGATTTGCGAAATATGAGGAAATGATTTGAATTGGTCACATAATAGATAGGGTCATAAGCTTATGAGTTTCGAGGTTATCTAGCTGCTGTATATATCATGTGATCTGTCCAGGATGATGCTCCTATCAAGATTTGTAGATTTCCAAGGTTCACCATAAATATGTTACAATTTTTTTTGAGGAGTGAGTTGTTGTTGAGTTTTGTGGCTGCTGTCGTGAATGAGTTTGTGAAACCTATTTATGAGAAATCTGTTGACTAGCCAACTTTAGTGAGGAAAATCGGAAAGGTGACTTAAGTGTATTTGGATATAAGTGTCATCGTTGCTATGATGGATTTGGGATCCGATTGACTAGGGATATTATTTATGATATAGTTTGAGGCTGGAATATAGTGTTGAGCAGCAGAAGAATAGTGGGCATGGTGATCATCCAGTAACCTTGGTGTCGTGTACGATTATGTGAGTGAAAGTGAGTCTTATTTAGAATAAACAATACACGCACCTCATCCGGGGAATTACTTGATGGTATTCAATTAACGATAATGGGGAATTACTATACACGCACCTCATCCGGGGAATTACTTGGGATAAAAAACAAGTGACATAACGTTTGAGGTTATTTAGGTGATGTGTCAAGAAGGTGCATTGGATTAATTATAAGTTGAGTTATGTTCCCGGAGTTTATGGTAAACATGTTTAGTATCGAGGACCAATTGGTTGTTAAGTTCTATGATTTATTATGGTTTGTATCGTGAATGAGATATGTGAGACTTGTTCATGAGAACTCTGTTTACAAGGTAACATTATTTGGAGAAATGGGAATCTCGATTTGATTATCTTATTTCAATTGGAAGTGTTATCTGATGACTAGGGAAGTTATAAATGATAATCGATTCTGGAAAATGGCGTTCATTTTGAAGTTTAATAGTGGGTATGACGAGCACTAAATAATTATGGTTTCTGATAGGATGGAATGAGTGAAAGAGAGTCTTGCTCAATTGAAATTCTACGCGCAACCTGATTTGGGAAATTACTTGCAGTAGTTCTCTACTTAAATAATAATACTTATTGTTCCTTCCCAAAATTGGCATCAAGATTTTCCTTTTTGCATGTTTTAATAGAAACTATGCACTTCTTTTTTAATCTTTTCTATGGGTCATATAAACTTAATGTTTTGTGTTTTTCCCAACACTTACTGAGGTTTGTACAATGTGAGCTTTGAATATTTCGTGCGTCTTTAGAGAATTGTGTATGGCAATGCTTGCAGTGGCCGAAGAGATACCTTTGTTTATTCATAGTCCTTCGTACTTCGTACTTCGTATTGACTTTGGAATAATTTATTACAAAGCCAGTGAATCTATGCTATTGTACCAAGCTGTCATCATGCCGTCATTCTAGTTGGTTGTGAATATATTTGATGATCTAACTGAGTGTCGGGCAATCTATATCTTATTTGTTTGTGTCTCTATCTCTAGTCAAACGAATTGGAGTGACCTTGTACTCTTATCTTGGTTATAAATTTGGGATTCCCAGTTTTACGAATATGGAGGGTTGTCTAAATTGATATATAGGTGTAGTGGGTTTTGGAGACTGGAAATTGTGCTGATAAATAAATAATAGTGGGTCAGTATGCTGATTCCTCATGTGGCTATCTTTGTAAATATATAAGTTCTATAGGCTTTTTAATCTTAAATTTTTTAACGTTGTTTAATGGATTTGGATAAAGCAAATTTTATGTCAGATGTTTCTATTGGCAAATAGTTGACAACAAATGTGAAATTAGAGTTGACAACAATTGTGATATTAGTTGAATTGAGTTGTGTCCTTGTCCCTCACGGATTTGGCGAAATATGAGGAAATGATTTGGATTCGGCGAAATAGGGTCATAAGCTTATGAAATTTGAGGCTTCTAGCTGATGTGTGTATCATTTGATCTGTCCACGATGATGCTCCTATCAAGGTAAATGTGAATTTCTGAGGTTCACTGTAAATATGTTACAATTTTTTTCAGGAGAGGTGGTGTTGTGTTTTGCGTCTGCTGTAACGAATGAGATTGTGGAATTTTTTTAAGAGAAATCTGTTGACAAGCTAATTCTAGTGAGGAAATTGGAAATGGTGTCTCTGAGTGTATTAGGATTTAATTGTCATCGTTGCTTTGGTGGATTTGTGATCCGATTGACCAGATTAATGATATAGCTTCAGGCTGGAATATAGTGTTGAGTAGAAGAAGAACAGTGGGCATGGTGACCATCCAATAACCTTAGTGTCGTGAACGATGAAGTGAGTGAAAGTGAGTCTTATTTAGATTAAATTATACACGCATTATACGCGCACATGATCTGGAAACTACTTGGTATTCAATTAACGATAATGAAGGTCAAAGTTGTCTTAAATTAGGGTCAAACTTTCTTTTTTGGTTGTTTTAAAGAAAACATTACACTTTAAGATAAACTCGTTCTTTCTTTCCCTAGAAAACTGTTTTTTTTTGTGCTCGTCGCAACATTTTGTCTTCCCTTTTTTGTCTTCTGTTCCCCTTTTTCTAAAAATACATGTATTAGTTATTTTTATATTTATTTGTTTGTTATATTTTATCTTCTATATCTCTACTTTAAGGATATAGAAAGATTTTTATTTGAAATAAAAATATTGAAGGAATAGATTGTACGTCCCAATACAATGCTAACATTAGAGATTGCAACAAAGATTAAAGCAAAATAGAAATTGGGTGGTAACCTCTGAATATTCTTGGTGACTTAACTTACTTTTGCGATGTTAGTCTTAAATTTAAAGCTGATTAATAATCAAAGCCTTAGGTAGGTATCATGGGATGTGAATTTTTGAGGCGTGTGAGGATGTGTGAATGCCTGTTGTTGACTAGCTTACTTAGGGCGGTTTGTAAGATGATGAGGTTTGTATATTCTTTTGGATATGTGAGAATTTGATTTAATGTGAGCATTGAATGGATTAAAAGCTTCAGTTGAGGCAGTAAAGTCTTGCTGGAAGTGAAGTGATGCTATTATTCTCTGCATCATATCAGATTTTGGGAAATGGTATTATGAAACAATTGAAATGATGCTAGTATTGAAGCTTTTTCATCATATAGCCTTGTTGTTGGATGTTTATATGGGCCTATTACTTGCTGATGAGAACTGTGAATTAGTGAAGAGAACAATCTTTGAAATTAGTGGAAATGAGTTGTGTTCAGCTAGTTTTTGATTCTAGCGAAGTGAGGGGAAAGGCTTTGAATTAATTGTTCAGTACTTTGGTAAAAATAGGTGACATAAGGATTAAGGCGTTTATGTAATGTCTATATCATGTGATATGTCAAGTAATGCTCCCATCAAGGTATAGGTGGATTAATGTTTTCAGGGTTTATTGTAAACATGTTAAAAACTTTTTAGGAAGTGATGGGTTGTTGAGTTTTGTGATTTATTATGGTTGTATCGTGAATGAAAGTTGTGAGACATTTCAATGGGAGATATGTTGGGGTTTTCTAACTTTATTGATGAAAATCGAAATTGTGACTAAAAGTATATCTGGATTAAATTGTCATTTTTGCGTTCTGGACTTGGAAACTGATTGACCAAGGATATTATTAATGATAATATGAGGTTGGAGTATTGGGTTGAGAACAAAGAACAATTGTGGGCTGGTGATCATCCGATGACCATGGTTGGTATCGTGGATGAGATTCGTGTGACTTATACATGAGAGTTTTGTTGACAATTGGGGAGAAATGGGAAATTGGATTGTATTGTCGTATGTTGTGTATTGATTTGTGATCTGATGACAAGCAATGCTATTTAATGGGACGAGGATGGAAAATGATGTTTAGGCCAAAAGTGTTATTGTGTAAGGGAGCACCCAATGACAATGATTTTTTTTTATGATGAAGTGAGAGAGAAAGAGAGTTGTTTAGATGAAATTATTCATGCACCTAACATGGGAAATTCCTTGCAGGTTTTTTTAGTAACAACAGAGATTGGGAATATAGATTCAGGAGATAGAGAGATAGTGGGTGGATGGGTTTATTTTTTTTATTGTACTAAGTTATGTTATACTAAACCGCAAATCTTTTTTTTTTTGCTATACTATACTTTTTTTTAAGCTCAAAAATAATAAAGAGCTGTAGTTAGTTACCATGTGATGTATAATTTTCATGTGTGAGCAGATGTGAGTGCTTATTGTAGTCGAGCTCAATTCCAGGTTTTTAGTATATTCATGTGGGTTTTTAGTGAATGTGACTTGATGTGAGCGTGGAATTGATGGAAAGATTCCCTTGAAGCTCTATGGTCATGCCTAAAGTGGCTGAAGTAATTGTTTATTTCTGTGTAGTCTCATCTGCTTCCTGTTTATTTTAGGATCATGTATTTTTGGCATATTGCTGACGACATTTGGGAAATCATTACTTACAAAATTTAAGAATTAGCGGAATCGAGTTGTGTCTCCCCTCGGTTTCTAGCAATTGAGTGGAAATGCTTTCGGATTAATGGTGTACCACTTGGGGTAAAATAACAGGTGAGACAAGGTTTTGAGGCTATTTTTGCGATGTGTATATCTTGTGATGTCGCAATGAGTGTACTACTATCAAGGTATAAGTAGAGTACTGTTTTTTGGGTTTATTCTAAACATGCTTAGCATTTCGGAAACGATGGGTTGTCGAGCTTTGTGACTTATTCTGTTGAGTTTTATGAAAAAGATTTGTGTTTTTTCTATGAGATATATTTTTGTCAAGCTAAATTTATTTGGAAAAAATGGTGTTTTCAATTAAATTGTCATTGTTACGTATTGGTTTTTTGATTATTGATAAGTCAAGGCCGAAAGTAACAGGAAACGCTTTGTATACCACTTGGAAAAAAAAACTGGTGGCTTAAAGTTTGAGGCTGTTTAGGTGATGTGTGTATCATGCGATGTGTCAAAGAAGGTGCTCCTATTACGATATTAGTGGAGTAATGTTTCAGGGTTTATTGTAAAGAGCTATACTGTCTGGGTTGTGATGGTTTGTTGAGTTGTTGATTTATTATGCTTGGTGTCGTGAATGAGATTTGTGTGACTTACTCATGAGAGATCTGTTATAATGTGAAGAATGGTTTCTTTAATGATGAAGTAAGTGAAAGAGAGTATTGTTTAAATAAAATTATACATGGTCTTGTTTTAGGAAATTACTTGTAGGCATCTTAATAATGTTAGCATTTGAGGCTGGAACTAAGAATCAAAAGAGCTAGAAAGTGTAGAGAGTATCGTTTAAATAAAATAATACATGGTCTTGTTTTAGGAATTTTTGTGTATGTATTATAATAATGTTAGCATTTGAGACTGGAACAAAGAATCAGAAGAGCTAGAAAGTGTGAGGATGGCTGTTTAAGGTGATGTGTATATCATATGACTTGTCAAAGAAGGTGCTCCTATCAAGGTGTTAGTGGTAATGTTTAAGGGTTTATTGTAAACAACTTTACTATTTGCGGTGTAATGGTTGTTGAATTTTCAATGTATTATGCTTGGTATCGTGAATGAGATCCGTGAGAGATTTGTTTATATTGTTAACATTGGTTTCTTTACTGATGAAGTGAGTGAAAGAGAGTACTGTTTAAATGAAATTATACATTTGTTTTGGGAAGTTACATGTAGGTATTTTAATAATGGTAACATTTGGGACTAGAACAAAGAATATAAAGAGATAGGAAGTGTGAGGGTGACCTTTTTTTTCCTTTTATCTTAGTTAATCATGCTGTAATAAACTGAAAGTTTATCGCTGTCAGCTTTTATTTGCTCAACTATGAATCTATGATTGTACGTAAAATTGGAAAAACAATCAATGCCTTATATAGGTATTTATCCCAACATTTACCGAGGTTCGTATAATGTGAGCTTTGTGTTTCGTGCATCTTTGGAGAATTGTGTATGGCAATGCTTGCTGTAGGAGGTGATAGTTTTGTTTGTGTATAATCGTCGCTACTTCATATTGACTTTGGAATAATTTATTATGAAGCCAGTGAATCAATGCTATTGTAACAAGCTGTCATCATGTAGTCATTCTAGTTGGTTGTGAATTTATTTGATGATCTAATTCAGTGTCGGGCAATCTATATCTCCTTTGTTTATGTCTCTATCTCTAAGAAACGAATTGGAGTGACCTTGTACTCTTATCTTAGTTATAAATTTGGGATGCCCAATTTTTATGAATATGGAGGGTTGTCTACATTGATGTGTAGGTGTAGTGGGTTTTGGAGATTGGAAATGGTGCCGATAACTAAGAATGGTGATAGAGTATGTTGATTCCTCATGTGGCTATCTTTGTAGATATTTAAGTTCTATAGGCTTTTTCTTATATCTTAGATTTTTTAATGTTTTTTAATGGATTAGGATCAAGTAAATTTTATATCAGATGTTTATGTTGGCAAATAGTTAAAAACAAATGTGAAATTAGAGTTGACAACAATTGTGAAGTTAGCTGAATTGAGTTTGTGTCCTTGTCCCTCACGGATTTGGCGAAATATGAGGGACTCGTATACTTCCACAGGGTCATAAGCTTATGAAGTTCGAGGCTTTCTAGCTGATGTGCATATCATGTGATCCGTCGAGGTGATGCTCCTTTCAAGGTAAATGTGGATTTCTAAGGTTCAATGTAAATATGTTACAATTTTTTTCTGGAGCGAGGTTTTGCGTCTGCTGTCGCAAATGAGATTGTGAAATCTAGTTATGAGAAATCTGTTAACAAGTAACTCTAGTGAGGAAAACGGAAATGGTGTCTTTGAGTGTATTTGAATATAATTGTCATTGTTGTTTTGGTGGATTTGTGATCCGATTGACCACAGATATTATTAATGATATAGTTTGAGGTTGGAATATAGTGTGGAGTTGAAGTAGAACAGTGGGCATGGTGTTCATCCAATAACCATGGTGTCGTGAACGATGAAGTGAGTGAAAGTGAGTCTTATTTAGTTGAAACTATACGCGCACCTGATGTGGGGAATTACTTGATGGTATTTAATTAACGATAATGAAGGTTGATGCAGTTGTCTTAAATTAGGGTAAAATTTTCTTTTTCGATTGTTTTAAAGAAACATTATAGTTTAAGATAAACTTGTTCTTTCTTTCTTTCCCCATAAAATTGTTTTTTTTGGTGTGCGTCGCAACTCGCAACATTATGTCTTCCCTTTTTGTCTTCCGCTCCCCTTTTTCTAATGGTACATGTAATAGTTGTTTTTATATTTATTTATTATATTTTATCTTCTATATCTTTAATTTACAGGTATAGAATGATTTTTATTTGAAATAAAATTATCGAAGGAATTGATTGTCCGTCCTAATACAATGCTCACAATAGAGATTCCAACAAAGATTAAAGCGAAATTGAAATTAGGAGGGTAACCTGTGAATATTCTTGCTGACTTAACTTACTTTTGCGATGCTAGTCTCAAATTTAAAGCTGATAAATATTCAAAGCCTTAGGTAGGTACCATGGGATGTGAATTTTTGAGGCGTGTGAGGATCTGAATGCTTGCCATAGACTAGATGCTGAGTTTTGTATATTCTTTTGGATATGTGGGAATTTGATTTGATGTGAGCGTTAAATGGATAGAAAGCTTACGCTTAGGGAGTAATGATCTTGATGGAAGTGAAGTGGTGCACTATTAATCTCTGCTATCATATATATCAGACTTTGGGAATTGGTATTATGAAACAAGTGAAATGATGATAATATTGAAGATGTTCATCATATAGCCTTTTTGTGGATGTTTATATGGGCTTATTGCTTGTTGACGACAACTGTGAATTAGTATAGAGAACAATGTTTGAAATTAGTGGAAATGAGTTGTGTCCTCCTAGTTTCCGATTCTAGCGAAGTGAGGGGAAAGGATTTGAATTAATTGTTTACTACTTGGGTAAAAATAAGTGACATAAGGATTAAGGCGTTTTTGGTGATGTCTATATCATGTGATGTGTCAAGGAATGCTCACATCAAGGTATAGGTGGATTAATGTTGTCAGGGCTTGTTGTAAACATGTTGCAATTTTTTTTATTGTACTAAGTTATGTTATACTAAAGCGCAACTCTTTTCTTTTTGCTATACTACACTTATTTTTAAACTCAAAAATAATTAGAGTCGTAGTTAGTTACCATGTGATGTATAATTTTCAGGTGTGAGCAGATGTAAGTGCTTGTTGTAGTCGAGCTCAATTACAGGTGGTTTGTAGGATGTCGAGTTTTGTTTATTCATGTGGGTTGTCAGTGAATGTGACTTTGATGTGAGCGTTGAATTAATGGACAGATTCCCTTGAAGCACTATGGTCATCCCTAAAGTGGCTGAAGTAATTGTTTATTTTCGTTTAGTCTCATCTGCTTCTTGTCTATTTTAGGATCGTGTATTATGGGCATATTGATGACAACATTTGGGAAATTAGTACTTACTAAATTTACGAATTAGTGGAATCAAGTTGTGTCCCCCCTCTGTTTCTAGCAGTCGAGTCAAAATACTTTTGGATTTTTCGTGTACCACTCGAGGTAAAAAAAACAAGCGAGACAAGGTTTTGAGGCTATTGTGATGTCGCAATGCGGGTGCTACTATCAAGGCATAAGTAGCGTACTGTTTTATTCTGAAAATCGTCGTCCACAATCCGGCAACCAAACGTCGTCCAAAACCGTCGAAAACCGTCGTTGTCACCGGCAACCAATCGTAGTTGAAACTCGCACAAAAAAAATCGCCGGCAACCAATCGTCGTTGAAAATCGTCCAGATCTGAAAATCCAACCAAAATTGAGAAAATTCGAAAACAAAAATGAAAAAATGGTGGAAAAAAAAGACATGAACTCACCCGAAAAACCTCTCGCGAAGGAGAGAGAGAGCAGAAGAGTGAAGGACTAAACTGATGGTAACCTCGCGCCGGAGAATAAGAGTGAGAGCGAAGAGAGGCTGGTGATCGGAGATTGTCCGCGGCAGGTGGAGGGTGTTGTTGTGGTGGTGCGGAGGTGGCAAACGGTGCACCGGAGAAGAAGAGTGAGAGCGAAGAGAGGCTGCGCTTTTCGGCCGGAATTCCGGCAACCCTTTTGAGGAAGGAAGTACTGGAGATGGAGAATGGTGAGTGAGGGAAATGAAAGGGAGAGGGAGAGGCATGAGGCTGAACTGATGAGAGGGAAAGGAGTGAAATGAGGCTGAAACCCTAAATAAACTCTTTTTATATTTAATTTAAAAGCCAATTGCTGCGGTTTTTTGTAGGAACCGCAGCAATAGGTCCAAATAATGTTTTTTTATATTATTTTAATATATTGCTACGGTTTTTGACAGAAACCGCAGCAATATGTTTGGTCAAATGATAAAAAAAATTCTCTAAAACCATATTGCTGCGGTTTTCGGAATATGGGTATTTTATATTTTTCTTTTTTTTTTACGTGATATATTGCTGCGTATGGGTAAAACCGCAGCAATATCACCGCAGCAATAAACAATTATTCTACTAGTGAACATGTTAACATTTAGGAAACGATGGGATGTCGAGCTTTGGGACTTATTCTGTTGAGTTTTATGAATAAGAGTTGTGTCTTTTCTATGGGAGAAATTTTGTCAAGCTAAAATTATTTGGAAAAAATGGTAAATTCAATTAAATTGTCATTACATATTGGTTTTTTGATCGATCAGGGATATTGTTATGTAATGAACTGACTATTTTGGCAAGGAAATAAAGAAGGAAGATGATGATATTTGATTGATAACAACGAAAATAACAGAAAATAAAGGATAGATTGCCAAGTTTTCGAGTGACTTGGTCACACTCCCAAACTAACCACTACAATAAACTTCTCCAATATTTTCTTCATGATCTTTTCTCTCCCTAATCTCCTCTATTTATAGTCTACTTGCCTTACTCCTCAAGCTAACATAATAACTAGTGTTTATTACCAATATTGCCCTTGCCCCCTAGGCTAGTCTATTACAATACCGGCCGCCTAAACTTTCACCTTGTCCTCAAGGTGGATAGAAATTTGCACTGAATGCTCGACAATTGCAGCAGCGGTGACTTCCAGCTTCCGAACATTGTTCGCTTTGTCGTTTGAGCTCCTCTGTGTCTAGTGTTGATTTCAGCAACTTAAGTGACTTGCCCAGGACCGAAGAATTCAGCAGCTCAGACAGGGAAAAAGTACAAGTATGAGTGAAGTGGGTAGAGGTTGAATTGTGAAGGGGAGTGTGCGGATTACAGGTTCTTGAAAGGAAGTTTGGTGGGAAGGTTTTGATGAGATTAGTAAACAAATGGTTGGGTGAAGTAGTGAGTTACTGGGTAGGGAAAAGTGGCAGTAGAATTTGGTTAAAAGTCTTTACGTTAATGACTGAATAAGCAACTTTGGGTCCAAGTTCATATACCTCAAGAGGGTTGAAGTAAAGAGAAAATAAAGGGGAATAAATGGGTTTGAAAATCTGGGTAAAAAGGCTAGGCTTTGACAGTGGTAGAACTATGGGTTTAAATGTTAAAAAATATGTGTTGAAGAATTGGGTGGGGTGTTTGGGTTTTAAATTAGGTTGATCAGATTTGAGTACTTTCTCTTTATACTCAAGTGGGCCGCAGCTTTTTGGGTACAAGAAATTAAGAGGGTTTTGTTGTAAAAGTTTGGTGAAGAAAATAGAAAGTGAGTGAGGCTCCTTGATGGGTTTTACAATTGGTAGGTTGGAAAGGGAGTGGTCAAACTTGGCCCCCAACTCATTGTTTAAAATTGGGTCGAAAGTCTTTTGAAATGGAAATGGGGAGTTGGGCTTAGGTTTAATGGGCTCATTAAAATTTCGGACTTCATAAACTGCATAAGAGGTGGGTTTAAAATATAAGGATCTAAGTATCCTGAACTCACCTGAAAAATTATGTGCCAGGTCATTGAAATGAACTGGGCTATTTACTAGATTGCCCTTAATAGCAGCCTAGAATTGCCTTCCTCTCCAAGGCAGTAGCCAGTAAGGAACTCAGCGTGGCTTCTCCAAGCCAAATACCACTTCTGGAAAATCTTTTTGCACGCGCCACCCTTCAACAAAATTCCAACAGCCCCCCTTTGACCGCCAGCACCACCAAATCTACCTCTAGCGAGAGTACCTGGACCACCTCCGGATCCCGCGCCACCAGCACCACCTCGCTCAAATCTTCTAATAGTTGCTTCACTATGAGACCCACCACTAAATCTATCATCTCCACCCATGATCTGGCCACCACCAGTGGCGGTTCCACCACCAAGGTCACATTTGTAGGCCAAGTCTGGACCACCACCAGATCCCGCTCCTCCGGCTCCGCCTTTCTCAAATAATCCTCTCTTTGGATTAAAATTAGATCTGCCACCAGTGAGTTCACCATGAGATTGGCCGGCGACACTACCTTGTTCTCCTCCGGTATGACTACCAGCTAAATCTTCCCTTTGTTCCTCGGCAACCCAGCCCTGAAAAATGGCCAAATAATTTTCAGATCTACTCTTCTCCACCTCTATTTTTCCTGCACTACCTTCGAAACAACCACCAATCTTAGAGATGGTGGTGCAATCCTCCAGAATCTGCCCCTCTTTTTCTACAACCTCCACCTCTGTTTCATGTTCTCTTGGCACCACCACACTACGGCTGCTATAATGACCGCCGAATTTCGTGAGAGGTGATTTCCACGTAAGTGAGGATGCCGAGTCAAATCGTCTCATTACATGACCTTTCAATTCCGGCCAATCGTAGAATCGCAGTCGCCGGTTTTCCGATTCGAACCACCCCAGTGCGTCTTTGTGAAGACCTATGATGGCAGCTTCTAACTTAGCTTTCTCACTTAACTGGAAGAAATGGAAGAAATCCTCCAAATCCTCAATCCAGTTATCATAATTTCTTCCATCAAACTCCGGGAGTTGTAACTCTTGCCGGATTCTCCGCTCTTCCTCGGGGTCCGAAATACCTCGATCTCTTTTGCTTGTGATGTGAGCAAACTCCTCTTGGATCCATATGTGCATTTGTTGTGCAGCACTTTTTCCGGCAAACTCCATTGCAGTTTTTTTTTTTTTTTTTTTTTTTTTTGGCTAAAGCTGAAAATCAGTGGGTTAATCTCCCAGGATTACTGCTCTGGTACCATTTGTAATGAACTGACTATTTTGGCAAGGAAATAAAGAAGGAAGATGATGATATTTGATTGATAACAACGAAAATAACAGAAAATAAAGGATAGATTGCCAAGTTTTCGAGTGACTTGGTCACACTCCCAAACTAACCACTACAATAAACTTCTCCAATATTTTCTTCATGATCTTTTCTCTCCCTAATCTCCTCTATTTATAGTCTACTTGCCTTACTCCTCAAGCTAACATAATAACTAGTGTTTATTACCAATATTGCCCTTGCTCCCTAGGCTAGTCTATTACATGTTATTGATAAGTCATGGGTGAAAATAACAGAAACGCTTTGTATACCACTTTGGGAAAAAATGGTGGCTTAAACTTGAGGTTGTTTAGGTGATGTGTATATCATGTGATGTGTCAAATAAGGTGCTCCTATCACGGTATTAGTGGTGTAATATTTCAGGGTATATTGTAAAGGGCTTTACTATCTGGGATGTGATGGTATGTTGAATTTTGGATTTACCATGCTTGGTGTCGTGAATGAGATTTGTGTGACTCACTCATGAGAGATCTATTTATAATGTGAACATTGGTTTTTTTAATGATGAAATGAGTCAAAGAGAGTATTGTTTAGATGCTCTTGTTTTGGGAAATTACATGTGATGTTAACATTTGAGACTTAGTCTGGATCAAAGAATTTGAAGAGATAGGAAGTTCGAGGATGGCTGTTTTAGGTGATGTGTCAAAGAAGGTGCTCCTATCAAGGTGTTAGTGGAGTAATGCTTCAGGGTTCATTATAAAGAGCTTTACTATTTGGGGTGTGATGGGTTGTTGAATTTTTTATGTATTATGCTTAGTATCGTGAATGGGATTTGTCTGACTTATTCATGAGAAATCTGTTTATATTGTTACAATGGTTTTTTTAATGTGAAGTGAGTGAAAGACATTTGAGATGAAAGACATTTATATTGTGAACAATGGTTTTTTTAATGATGAAATGAGTCAATTAAAGAGAGTATTGTTTAGATGAAATTTTAGATGCTCTTGTTTTGGGAAATTACATGTGATGTTAACATTTGAGACTTAGACTGGATCAAAGAATTTGAAGAGATAGGAAGTTTGAGGATGGCTGTTTTAGGTGATGTGTCAAAGAAGGTGCTCCTATCAAGGTGTTAGTAGAGTAATGCTTCAGGGTTCATTGTAAAGAGCTTTACTATTTGGGGTGTGATGGGTTGTTGAATTTTTGATGTATTATGCTTGGTATCGTGAATGGGATTTGTCTGACTTATTTATGAGAAATCTGTTTATATTGTTACAATGGGTTTTTTAATGTGAAGTGAGTGAGAGACATTTGAGACTGGAACTAAGGATCACAAGAGATAGAAAGTGTGAGGATGGTTTTATTGTTCTTTTATCTTACTAAGTTATGCTGCGATATACTGAATAATTATACTTAAAAGTTAGAAAAACAATCAATGCCTTAGGTAGTTACCACGAGATGCATGAATTCTTAGTAGGGCTGTATGTGAATGCTTGTTATCGTCTAGCTCTCGGAGTGTTGTTTATACGATGCTGAACTTTGTTTATTCTTGTGGGTCTTTGGCGAATGTGATCTATTGTGAGCTGTTGAATGGACAGATAACTTCCTTTGAAAAAGTTTGGTTATGCCTAAAGGGGCCGGAGTTATTGTTTATTTTTGTGTAGTTTTCTCTGCTTCCTATTGACTTTGAGATCGTGTGCTATTGTTGAAGCTTTAATTATATAGCCTTAGCTGTTAAATGTTTGTATAGGCATATAGCTGACAACAAATGTAAACGAAAACGATTATGAAATTCGCAAAATTGAGCCCCCCCGCCGGGGTAGTTTCTAGCAAATAAGAGGAAATGCTTTGAACTCATTTTATACCACACATTCGGGAAAAAAAAAGGTGACGTAACGTTTGTGGTTATTTAGGTGATGTGTATATCATGTGACATGTCAAGAAGGTGCATTATATTAATAAGTTGAGTTATGCTCTCAAGGTTTATGGTAAACATGTTTAGTATCTGGGGATCAATCGGTTGTCGAGTTTTATGATCTATTATGATTTGTATCATGTATTTAGATTTGTGAGACTTGTTGACTTGCTAACATTATTGGGAAAAATGGGAATTTGGATCTGATTGTCTTCTTTCATATTGGAGTTGTTATGGTTGATTATGGAGGTTATTAATGATAATCAAGGCTGGAAAATAGTAGTTACGACGAGATCCAAATAATTATGGTTTCAGATGGGATGAAATGAGTGAAAGAGATTCTACGTGCTACCTGATTTAGGAAATTACTTGCAGTTATTCTCTATTTCAATCATAATACTTAGTGTTCCTTCCCAAAATTGGTATCAGAATTTTCCTTTTTAGATGTTTTAAAAGAAACTATACACTTCTTTTTTTTTATATTTTCTCTCTTGGTCCCATCAACCTAATGTTTTGTGTTTATCCCAACACTTATTGAGGTTTCTTGGATGATGAGTTTTGTACATATCGTGCGTATGTGGAGAATTCGTGTGTTGCAATGCCTGCAGTGGCTATAGTTTTGTTTATGTATAATCCTTCCTATTTTGTGTCGAGCCACTGAATTGATGTTATTGTTCTAAGCTGTCATTATGTGGTCACTCTAGTTGGTTGTAATATATTCGATGATCTAACTCAGCGTCGCGCAATTTATATCTCATTCGATTGAGGCTCTAGCGGTGGCAAAACGAATTAGAGTGATCTTATACTCTTATATTGGTTATAAATTTGGGATATCCGGTTTTATGAATATGGAGGGTTGTCTAAATTGATATATCGGGGCACTGGGTTTTGAAGATTGGAAATTGATATATCGGTGCCTTATGTGGCTATCTTTGTAAATATTTCAGTTCGAGAGGCTTTTCTTATATCTTAAATTTTTTAATGCTATTTAATGGATCAAGAATAAAGCAAGTTTTGGGTCAGATGTTTATATGGGCAAATAGTTGACAACAAATGTCATAGTGGAGTTGACATTAATTGTGAAATTCGAAATTGCGTTGGGCCCTTGGCCCCCACAGATTTGACGAAATATGAGGAAACGATTTGAAATAATATGTAGTATATAGGGTCATAAGGTGCTATAAAGTTCAAGGCTATTTAGCTAATGAGTATATCATGTGATCTGTCCACGATGGTGCTCCTATCAAGGTATATGTGGATTTCCAGGGTTCATTGCAAATATGTTGCATCAAATTTTTTAGGAAGCGAGGTGTTGTTGAGTTTTGTGGCTGCTCTCGTGTATGAGATTGTGAGACCTATTTATGAGAAATGTCTTGACAATTAACTTCAGTGAGGAAAATTGGAATGGTAACTTGAGTGTATTTGGAAATAATTGTCATTGATGCTTTGGTGATTTGTGATCCAATTGACCAGGGATATTCTTATATAGTTTGAGACTGGAATATAGTGTTGCGTAGAAGAACAGTGGGCATGGTGATCATGTTAATAACCTTGGTGTCTTGTACGATGAAGTGAGTGAATGTGAGTCTTAGTTAGATCATATTATATGTGCATTGTATTGGGTTACATGATTCAAGGAAAAAATGAAAAATATTACTCTATGCGTTCCAATACAATGCTTAACATTAGAGATTGGAACAAAGATTAAAGCGAGATAGAAATTGGGAGGGTGTGTATTTTAATTGCACTAAGTTACAATCTATTATACTGTAAATATTTTTGATGGTATAACTTGTAAATGCGAAGCTATAGGATGTGTGAAGTTAGGTAGGTACCATGGGATGGGATGTGGGATGTGAGATGTGTGAATATTTGAGGCGTGTGGGGATCTGAACATTTGCTGTAGACTAGCTTACTTAGGGCGGTTAATAAGATGCCGAGTTTGATCTGAGCGACTGACCGTTGAATGGATAAGCTTTGTTTGACAGTGCAAAGTTCATGCTGGAAGTGAAATGATGCTATTATTCTCTGCATCATATCTGACTTTGGGATCTGTTATTATGAAGCAAGTGAAATGATGCTATTATTCAAGCTTTTAGTCATATAGCCTGTGTTGGATGTTTATATGGGCATATTGCTGATAACTAATGTGAAATTAGTGCGGAAAACAATTATGTAACTAGTGAAATTGAGCTCTGTCCACCTAGTTTCAGTTTCTTGAAAAATAAGGGGAAAAGGCTTTGAATTAATTGTATACCACTTATGGAAAAATAGGTGTATGTTTAAGGCATTTTTGGTAACGTGTTTATCATGTGATGTGTCAAGGTCATCCCATTCAATCCAAAGGGGATGACATGTCTCTTGGTAAGAGGAACATAGAGCTCAGAATTATGGGTGTATTAGATACTCCCAAAAGAAAAGGAAATTGATCTGTGGTCGATTAAGAGACCATGTTGGCCTAACCCTAGACACTTTAAGATCCTTTCTTGCTCCCATTTCGAGTCAAGAGATAGATAATTAGACACATCCCGTTCCAGTGATTGGGGGGCGCTCGCAATAAAGAAGGTGCTCCCCGTAAGGTAGATAAGTCGGGTAATGTTTTGAGGGTTTATTGTAGTCATGTTACGAAATTTTAGGAAGTGATTTGTTTTGAAGTTTTGCGATTTCTTATGGTTGGTATCGTGAATGAGATTTGTGAGACATGGTTTGGCTTTGGTATGATGTCTTTATTGGGAAAAATGGGAATTAGATTTAATTGTCATTGTTGTGTGTTATTGTGTTCAGGGAAAATCTAACTAGTATGATGGTGTGAGAGAGAGTTGCCTAGATGAAATAACATTGGAGATGGGAACGAAGATTGAAATATACAAGTCGAATGGTAGGCGTATATTTTTCATTGTACTAAGCTGAAAATATTCTTGCTGACTACTTATTTGGTTGTACTGTAGTTGATACTCAAAGCTGAAAAATAATCTTAGTTAGGTACCATGTGATGTATAAGTTTTAGGTCTGGCCAGATATATATGAATGCTTGTTGTAGTCTACCTCACTCGGCTGTTTTATAGGATACTGAATTTCTTGTGGGTATATGCCAAATGTGATTTGAAGTGAGTGTGGAATGAACGGAAAGCCTCCCTTGAAAGAGTATGGTCATGCGAAGAGATTTTCTCTCTAGTCTTCTCTACTTCCGATCGACTTTGGGATCTTGTATTAAAGCAAGTGAAATGGTGCTATTATTCAAAATTTTTCATCATATAGCGTTTGTGTTACGTGTTTCTATGGGTAATTGCTGACAACAAATGTGAGATTAGTGCAACAACATTTGTGAATTAGTGAAATGTGAGATTAGTGCAACAACATTTTATGGGCTTGCTAACTTTAATGTAGAAAATGATTATTTGGATTTAATTGTCATTCTTGCGTATTGGATTTGTGATCTGAATGACCATGGATGTTATTTTTAATGATAGTTTGAGGTGGAAAATTGTATTTAGAATATGTTTTAATAGTGGGTATGCGAGCACCTAATAATTGTGGTTTCGTGTGATGCAAATGAGTGAAAGAGAGTATTGTTTCGATGAAATTATACGCGCACTATTTTTACTTGCAATTATTTTTGATTCTTTATATTAGTATTCACATTGAAGACTACAATCTGTCACTAAATTGGTATCAGATTTTCTTTTTTTGGATGTTTTAAAAGAAACTTTACGCTTCTTTTTTCTCTTGAACCCGTGAATGTAATTGTTTGTCGTTTTAATCTAATTCTTTGTCCTTTTTTCTCTTCCCACTTCATTTTTGTTTGTTTTTTTATAGCTAAATATGATAACTATTCTTGATCTTCTTCTGTTTAACTATATCTTCTTTTACTTTTAAAGTTTTTTACTGGATATCTTCTTTGATTTTAGTTTGATGATATGGATGAATATTTATTAGAAATTACTAGCCAAAGAATACATGGCAATATCACTCGATCTGAACATCCCTATTTTTACAATGTTAATATTAGAGTCTGGAACAATGATTGGGATCCGATGAAAAATGGGAGGGTGGGTGTTTTTTTCGTACTAAACCATTGTTTACTAATATGGAAATAATCTTGGTGGCATAAACTTATTTTTGCTAAACTACTAGAAATTAAAGTTGAAAATTAATCAAAGGAAGGTACCATGTGATGTTTTAATTTTTGAGGTATTGGAGGATGCTGAGTTTTGTGTATGTTTTTTTGTGTCCCTGTGATGAAGGAATATAAATTAGTGTATAATGATGCCTAAACTGACTGCAGAGAAAGTTTATCTATGTGTAGTCCTCTCTACTACATATCGACTTTGGGATATAAGTATTCTGAAGCAAGTGGAATGGTGCTATTATCAAGACGGTTGTGAAAAATATTTGATGATCTAACTGAGAGTCGTACGCTCCATATTTGATCTGATCGAGTCATTAGCTCCAAGACAATATTTTAGAGTGATCGCATACTCTTATAACTTGAACCTTATCTTTCTCCCATTTTGTTATCATGGAACTTGGACTGATATAATGCTTGAGATAGTTTGTCGAGTTGTTGCTCATTCTTTAAGATGTGTATGTGTTATAAGGTAAGTGTGGATAAAGTGATCACTGTCTATTTTTGTGAGGAATTCGAATTTATGAACCAGGCTTTATGGTGGTGTTTTTTCTAGTATTTAGTGCAGACCTTTTGTCTGAGAGGTACGGTTTTGGTCTATGTTACTCGCGATTCATGGTAATAATCTGTATGGACTATGGAGTTATCTATATTCATTTGGGTTACATGTTCTCTATGTTCGACAGGGAAGCTAGAAGGGTGGAGTTAACACAGGTGCATTGATGAACAATGGAATATTTGAGAGTTTGTGATATATAACAGAGTGAGTTAACTGAAGCTAAGTTTGATGTTGCTACAGCTACATATAATGGAGAGGCCTTTCAGCTTTACGTTTTAGTCCAGTTTAAGGATATCAACCTATATGTTGTAGTGTATGTAGAATGTAGTATTGAGCTTTATTCAACCTGGATGAAGTTTTGGCTTCTTTGAAGATAACTAGATTTCACTAATTCTGTTTCTTTTTTTTTATTGTTTAAAGAATCTGTATTAATTAGGAAACTACATTCAAGATTTTGATCTTTTTTTATATTTTGTGATTTATAGCAAGAAAAACTGCTATTGTTTTTAGGTACAAGATAAGTGATCTCGATTTCTAATTGCAAGGAAGCTAAGTAATATGAGGGATAATCTTCTATCTGTGGTTGCTCTATATTTGCTCAAGGATGGACTGGATGATTGAGGTCAAATGAGCATTTGAGGAGTCATATATCATAGAGTCAAGGGGATGTCGTATATTTACGCTTTTTTCAATACATTTGGAAGCAGTATAACGAATTTTAATTGCACTAATTGCAGGTAAGCAGTTGCTGCATTGATTGGTCATACGACTAGTGGAAATTACAGATTTTTTTTAGGGGAAATTTTTGATTGGAGATTGTGATGCATCTGCGAAGTAATAAGTGTGTGCTTTCGTTATCTTTTACTATTTGGTGTGGTTATTAGATCTGTTTGAAAGATTTTAGAAGTCATATAAATTGTTTTATGAGATTTGGATGTGTTTGTGGGTTTGGTTTCAAGGCTTTTCATGCATGGTTCAATTCTTAATTAAGTAGAGTTCACTTTAATTGTGTATTAAAGTATTTAAATATTTTCTCCGCTGTAATTAGAGTAATCTGAAAAAATAGTTTTCATATGCGGCTTATTGTTTAATTATTCTACAAGATTTTGATTAAAGTTATTATATAACTTTCTATGAGAAAATGTTTTTCATAAGCAAGAGAATTATTATGAAGCTGTAGGTATATTTTAGTAATTTTTTAATAGGGGTGTTCTTGTAATTCCTCATAGTATTATCTTAGTTTTACGTATTTGTAATTATATAGCACTGTACAAGTAATCTATATATTAGGAAAAGCTCGAATGACCTTCATCGAAAAGGTACTTGTGTCACCAAAACCGATAGGCAGGTAAAAAGTACTTGGGGGAGCGAGATATAGGTGTATTTTAGTAAATTAACAAAGTGTTATCCAAGTATTCACAAAGGGTATGCGTGTTCCTAAAGCTCCCAGTTGTTAGAGATAGCGACCCAGACCCGTTAGGACTCGATCCATTTATAAGGGTTTGAAAAATCTAGACTCGGTGATCAGGGTGCTGGGTTTGAAAAATCTTGACCCAATAGTTCAAGTGGACAAAGTGTTATCCACGCATTCACAAAGGGGTTTATATGCGATTTTGCTTGTAATTTTATATACTTTATATAATTTCATGTAGGAATATTTTTGTAAATTCACCTAGGGGTAAGTACGTAACTATACACAAGGGTAATTTAGTAATTTCTCATTGGAGTAATTTTGATGTCGAAAAGGGGTATTTATGTAACTTTACAAAAGGGTATTTTAGTAGCTTTATATAAGGGCATTTAATATAAGGGGTATTTTTGTAATTTTAGACGGCTAAGTATGTAATTATACACAAGCGTATTTTTGTCATTTCACATGGGAGAATTTAGTAATTTTGATATTACAAAGGGGTATTTATGTAATTTTATGAAAGGGTATTTTGGTAATTTTGTATACGGTATTTTTGTAATTTTCTATTGAGGGTGTTTCTGTAATTTTACAAAGAAATAATTACGTAATTATACACAAGGGTATTTTCGTAATTTCACATGGAAAAATTTCGTAATTTGATATTACAAAGGGGTATTTACGTAATTATACAAGGGCATTTTAGTATTTTTATATAGGGGGTATTTTAGTAATTTGATGTATGGGTATTTTAGTAATTTTATATAGGGGGTATTTTAGTATTTTTTTTTTATAGGGATAATGCTGTAATTTTACACAAGGGTATGTGCGTAATAATCATACACAAGGGTATTTTCGTAATTTTACATGAAAGAATTTCATAATTTTGATATTACAAAGGGTTTTTTATACTGGGTTACTTTTGTAATTTATAAAACGTAAATGCCCCTTTTCAATATCAAAATCACGATCCTATGTGAAATTATGTAAATACCCTTGTGTATAATTACAAAAATATTTCTATGTAAAATTACATAAATACCCTTATATAAAATTACTAAAATACCTTTATATAAATTTCGAAAATACCCTTGTGTAAAATTACGTACCTATTCCCGTTTATAATTACAAAAATACACCTATTTGAAATTACTAAAATACACCTATATAAAATTACAAAAATACCCTTTTGTAAAATTACGTAAGTACCCCTAGTGTAAAATTACAAAAATATCCATGTATAAAATTACCAAAACACCTTTATATAAAATTACGCAATTATTCTTTTGTAAAATTACGTAAATACCCCAAGTGTAAAATTAGTAAAATATCCCTATTTACAATTACTAAAATACCCTTATATAAAATTACACAAATACCCTTTTGAAAAATTACGTAAGTACCCCTAGTGTGAAATTACGTAAGTACCCCAAGTGTAAAATTACAATGATATCCCTATATAAAATTAGTAAAATATCCCTTTGTAAAATTACGTAAATACCCCTTTGTAGTATCAAAATTACAAAATTCTCCCATGTGTAATAACGAAAATACCCTTATATATATATATAATTACGTAAATACCCCTGTGTATAATTACAAAAATACCTCTATTTAAAATTACAAAAATACCCCTATCTAAAATTACAAAAATACCCCTATATAAAATTACGCAATTACCCTTTTGTAAAATTACGTAAATACCCCAAGTGTAAAATTACGTAATTACACCTAGTGTAAAATTACGTAATTACACCTAGTGTAAAATTACGTAATTACACCTAGTGTAAAATTACGAAAATACCCCTATATAAAATTACGCATTTACCCTTTTGTAAAATTATGTAAATACTCCTAGTGTAAAATTACGTAAATACCCCTAGTGTAAAATTACAAAAATACCCCTATATAAAATTACTAAAATACCCCTATATAAAATTACACAATTACCCTTTTGTAAAATTGCGTAAGTACCGCTAGTGTAAAATTACGTAAATACCCTTAGTGTAAAATTACAAAAATACCCCTATATAAATTACACAAGTACCCTTTGTAAAATTACGTAAGTACCCCTAGTGTAAAATTACTAAAACACTCCTATATAAAATTACGTAAGTACCCCTAGTGTAAAATTACTAAAACACCCCTATATAAAATTACGTAAGTACCCCTAGTGTAAAATTACAAAAATATCCCCGTATAAAATTACTAAAATACCCTTATATAAAATTACGCAATTACTCTTTTATAAAATTACGTAAATACCCTTAGTGTTTACTAAAATATACCCGTATAAAATTACGCAATTACCCTTTTGTAAAATTACGTAAATACCCCATTGTGTAAAATTACGAAAATACCCCCTAGTGTAAAAATTACCAAAATACCCTTATACTCCCTCCATCTCAAAATACTCTAGACACTTATCAAGACACGTAGTTTTAGATGATAAGTTGTTGTTCGGTTATCAATTGTTATTTTATTGAAAAGTAGATGTGATAGGAGTTAGTAGCTAGTAAAAGTAGTATTATTTTATTTTAAAAAGAGAGAATGTGGGCCATGCTTAAAGTTGATAGGTACTATAAGTGGTATTATTTTATTTGGAGAAGAGAGAGTGGGCTTAATGGTTAATAGATAGAAAGATTAAAATAATAGTGGGTCATATCCAAAAATAGAAGTGTAAAGTGAATTTTGGAACAGATGAAAAAGGATAGTGTAAAGAAGTATTATGGGACGGAGGGAGTATAAAATTACAAATACCCCTATATAAAATTACTGAAATACCCCTATATAAAATTATCAAAATACCCCTATATAAAATTATACAAATACCCTTTTGTAAAATTACGTAAGTACCCCTAGTGTAAAATTACGTAAGTACCCCTAGTGTAAAATTACGCAAGTACCCCTAGTGTAAAATTACTAAAATACCCCTCTATAAAATTACTAAAATACCCTCTATTAAATTACACAAATACCCTATTGCAAAATTACGTAAGTACCCCTAGTGTAAAATTACGTAAGTACCCCTAATGTAAAATTACAAAAATACCCCTATGTAAAATTACTAAAAACTCCTTTTGTAAAATTATGTAAATACCCCTTTGTAGTATCAAAATTACAAAATTCTCCCATGTGAAATAACGAAAATACACTTCTATATAATTACGTAATTACCCCTGTATAAAATTACGTAATTACCCCTGTATAAAATTACCGAAATACCTCTATATAAAATTACTAAAATACCCCTATATAAAATTACACAAGTACCCTTTTGTAAAATTACGTAAATACTCCCTAGTGTAAAATTACTAAAATACCCCTATATAAAATTACGCAATTACCCTTTTGTAAAATTACGTAAGTACCGCTAGTGTAAAATTACGTAATTACCCCTAGTGTAAAATTACATAAATACCCTTAGTGTAAAATTACAAAAATCCCCCTATATAAAATTACACAAGTACCCTTTTGTAAAATTACGTAAATACCCCCTTGTGTAAAATTATGTAAATACCCCTAGTGTAAAATTACCAAAATACCCTTATATAAAATTACACAAATACACCTATATAAAATTACTGAAATATCCCTATATAAAATTACCGAAATATCCCTATATAAAATTATACAAATACCCTTTTGTATAATTAAGTAAGTACCCCTAGTGTAAAATTACGTAAGTACCCGTAGTGTAAAATTATGCAAGTACCCCTAATGTAAAATTATTAAAATACCCCTCTATAAAATTGCTAAAATACTCCTCTATTAAATTACACAAATACCCTTTTGTAAAATTACGTAAGTACCCCTAGTGTAAAATTACGTAAGTACCCCCTAGTGTAAAATTACAAAAATACCCCTATATAAAATTACAAAAAACCCTTTTGTAAAATTACGTAAATACCCCTTTGTAGTATTAAAATTACAAAATTCTCTCATGTGAAATAACGAAAATACCCCTGTATAAAATTACCGAAATACCTCTATATAAAATTACTAAAATACCCCTATATAAAATTACACAAGTACGCTTTTGTAAAATTACGTAAATACCCCCTAGTGTAAAATTACTAAAATACCCCTATATAAAATTACTAAAATACCCCTATATAAAATTACGCAATTACCCTTTTGTAAAATTACGTAAGTACCCCTAGTGTAAAATTACGTAAATACTCCTTGTGTAAAATTACATAAATACCCCTATATAAATTACCAAATTATATATAAAATTACTTGAAATACCCCTATATAAAATTACTAAAATACCCCTATATAAAATTATTAAAATTTACTGTTGTAAAATTACGTAAGTACCCGTAATGTAAAATTACAAATATACCCATATAAAATTACTAAAATATACCCTATATAAAATTACTAAAATATTCTGTTGTAAATTACGTAATTACCCCTTTGTAGTATCAAAATTACAAAATTCTCCCATGTGAAATAACGAAAATACCCTTCTATATAATTACATAATTACTCTTGTGTAAAATTACAAAAATACCCCTATATAGAATTACGCAATTACCCTTTTGTAAAATTACGTAAGTACCGCTAGTGTAAAATTACGAGATATACCCCTATTGAAAATTACGCAATTACCCCTACATAAAATTACGCACTTACCCTTTTGTTAAATTACATACGTACCCCTAGTGTAAAATTACCAATATACCCCTATATAGAATTACAAAAATATCCCTTTAAAAAATTACTTAAGCACCCTTGTGTATAATTACAGAAATAGTCCTATATAAATTACTAGAACACCCCTTAGAAAATTACTAAATTACGTAAATATCCCTTTGTAATATCAAAATTACGAAATTTTTCCATGTGAAATTACGAACATACCCTTCTATATAATTACGTACTTACCCTTATCTATAATTACAAAAATAACCCTATGTAATACTAAAATACCCTTATATAAAATTACAAAAAAACCCTTTTGTAAAATTATGTAAATACCCTTTTAAATATCAAAATTACAAATATACCCACAAAATATCCTTGTGTATAATTACGTAATTATCCCTACATAAAATTATTAAAATACCTTTACATTAAATTACAAAAATAGCCTTTTGTAGATTACATAAATAACCTTTTCAATATCAAAATTACAAAATACTCCCATGATAGATTACTAGATTACCTTTGTATAAATTTACATAAAAAACCGTGTAAATTTACAAAAATATTTGTAATATCATAATTAACAATACTCCCATGTGAATGTACTAAAATACACTTGTGTTTAATTACGTACTTATCCCTCTACTTGAATTGACAATAACACCCATATAAAAATTACTAAATAACCTTGTATAAAATTACAAAAAATACTCTTTTATAAATTACATAAATACCCTTCTGAATATCAAAATTACATATACTCCCACGTAAAATTACTAAAATACCACTAGTTACTTGTAAACCGCTATATAAATTACAAATATGTAAATTAAAATATTCCTATGAGGAATTACAAAAACACATCTGGACGAAAATTAGTAAAATATAACTACAACTTCATAATAATTCCTTTTTAAAAACATTTTCTCATAAAAAGATACAAATTTATTTTGGTCAAAATCTTGTAGCATAATTAGACAATAAGCCACACAAAATCTTGTAGCATTATTCTTATTACAGCAGAAAAAATAATTAAATAATTTAATACATAATTAAAGTGAACACTACTTAATTACATATTGCAATTTGGAACCATGAAAAGCCTTGAAACCAAACCCACAAACACATCCAAATTTCATAAAACAATTCATATGACTTCTAAAATCTTTCAATCAAAACTAATAACCGCACCAAATATTAAAAGATAACAAAAGCACACACTTATTACTTCCCAGATGCATCACGATCTCCAATCAAAAATTTCCCCTCAAAAAAAAAAATCTCTAATCAAAAATTGCCATATGACTATCAATGCAACAACTGCTTTCCTGCAATTAAAATTCGTTAATACTGCTTCCAAATGTATTGAAAAAAGCGTAAATATAGGACGTCCCCTTGACTGAATGATATATAAATCCTCAAATGGTCATTTGACCTCAATCATCCAGTCCATCCTTGAACTAATATAGAGCAACCACAGTCAGAAGATTAGCAACTAACATTTCCCTAAAATTATAATATTCCGAATTACGTAGCAAAAGTTATACACAATTTACATAATATAATAATTTAGGTTGTTTATTCAAAACCAAACTCTAATTTTTGTTTATCCAAAACTCCATATATATAGAACTCTATTTTTATAAAAGATAAAAATAAAATTTGATGACGTGGCAATCCTACGTGGCGCTCTATGGCCTCGAAATCTTGAAGAGCTCCCTATGCTCCCGAAAAGTTTACATAATATAATAATTTAGGTTGTTTATTTAAAATGAAACTCTAATTACTCCCTATCTAAAACTCCCTTTATGTATTTAAATATATGTAGAACTCTATTTTCTAAAATATTTAAAATAAAAATTAATGACATGGCAATCCTACGTGGCACTCTTTATTTCATAAGTTGTAAAACTATATTGAAAATTGATCTTATTTCGGAGCATATTCCGAGCACTATATAATTATACAAAAATTATAATATTCCGAATTACATAGCAAAAGTTATACACAATTTACATAATATAATAATTTAGGTTATTGTTTATTCAAAACCAATTAAACTCTAATTTTTGTTTATCCAAAACTCCTTATATGTATTTAAATATATATATAGAACTCTATTTTTATAAAAGATAAAAATAAAATTTGATGACGTGGCAATCCTACGTGGCGCGCTCTATGGCCTCGAAATCTTGAGTAGCTCCCTATGCTCCCGAAAAGTTCCTCCTTTATATATATATATATATATATATATATATATATATATATATATATATATATATATATATATATATATATATATATATATATATATATATATATTGATTAGATAATTTATTGCGATATTATTTCAAAAAAAAGATAATATATTGAGATATTGATTGAAGAAATAATTAAGGATCGGAAGAAGAAAATAGAATAATTTTTGAAATTACGCTATATTAGCTTACAGCAATTTATTGAAATTTTAAACCGTTAACTAGGAGTATTTGAATAGAGGGTTTTGTAAGGGTATCCAAAGTAACAGTCTGATATATTGAGATTGTCTGACATACAAGCCTTTTGGTTTTTGCTTCCTTCGAATTCATACAGACCCAAAACCCTTCCTCTCATATGTAAAGAATTACACCGACAAACCGTTTCTTGTTTAAGAATTACATTGAAGAAGTACACCCAACAAACCCTTTCTTGTTTCTCCTGTTAGTTTGTACTGTTACCTTAATTACTCAAATCCTCCTTCACTCTTATCTTTCTCTTCCTTATAATTCATATAACGTTGACCCTTTTACTTTCTCTTTCTTACAGATTACACTTTTCAATAATTTTCCCTCGTTTCTTCTAAAAAATCACGTTCGTTCTTCCGATTCTTACGAGGTGGTATATAAGATATCAATTAGGGCAAAATTTCAATTCATCAAGTTGAAATTAGACAAGTGGATTAGGGTAAACTGGTAAAGCACTTCAACGTACGTAAGATCTTCCTCTCATGATCACACATTAATTAAAATTCTTGATTCATTCTAAGGTTCTTTCTCCCTATGTAAAATTTAACTTACTACTTGTTTTGCTGTCTTGTTGTTCTATACTATGGCGTGTTGAATACTGAATATTTGTTTGGTTGTTGTTATTAGTTGAGGTTTTTTTTTTCAGTATTTGTTCATGGGTTTGTGAAATTTCTGATTATACGAATACGGTTTCTTTAATGAATTACGGCAATTACATAAGTTAATTAATAGTAAAGAAGTTGATGAAGTTATTTATCTTGGCAGCATGCATGATTTAATTTAGTTTATGTAGAAGAAAAAGTGAAATTATAATTCGTGTAAAAATATATATATATACCCCTTCCATTTAGTACATCCAAATTGGATAATCATGTTCAGATCGACTTTAGGTCTTCAAAACCCCTCTCCTTTTGAAAGAAATCAGTTAGATAAAAGATAATGATTTGATTGTAATTAGTACCGCTGCTAAGATTGAATGAATCTTTTATATTCCTTATGTTAGATGATTTCATATTCCGTATGTTAGATGATTTCATTGTAAATTGGTAATTATCGCTGATTTCATTGTAAATTGGTAATTATCGCTGATTTCATTGTAAATTGGTAATTATCGCTTTACAGTGTTGCTAAGATTTAATCAATCTGTATGAAGGATTACCAAACAGAATCCTCTTGATCCATAATATTAAGCCACCAAACTTAACCTAATTATATATAGATGATTGGGAGAACCGTTCTTAATAAGTATAATCAGGGGCGGATCCAGGAGTTCGGTTGAGGGGTAGCGTAATTTCACAAAATTATCTAATACCAATTTTTTTTGGAAATTTTGGACCGATTTACAATCGGATCAACTTTTACATCTGAAAACAAATATTTCTCAAGACAAGTCACTAATAATTTACAAAAATTATAGTTCACTAACAAGTAATAAACGACAATTCACATAAACTATAGCTCACTAACAAGTAACGAATGGCAATTCGCACAAATTATAATTCACTAACAATTCCGCATACCAATTAAAATTCACTAACAATTTATACAATTAACAATATACTAACACTTCATCAACTATAAATCCATAATTTCTATTCACCAATTTACGAATTACAAAGTGAACCCAAGATTAGATTTATGAACTACTATAATTTTAAGAGAAAAAACTAATCAAATAGAAAGAGACCAAAATATAGCATCATACCCACTAACGCAATCAATCAAATATATTAACCATGAAGAAGCAACATATTTTATTTCTTATGAGTTGTCAAATATCTAGAGCTCTATTCCCCATCACTTTGTCTTCGTGTCATTGAAAGCTTAAGCCAAGCATATCATTCCCATCTCAATGAGGTATCACTATTTCCTTCATTATTAGCAAAGCTTCATGAATTGTAAGCTTGAAATAAAAACTCTTAGTGCCTTTCTAATTCAGGAGCCAATTTTGTGAATACCGATAACCCAAAACCCTCCAACTCACTCGTTCTCTCTCTTGCGAAAACCCACCAAAGTTCTAGTTTTTGACCTGCTGATATTAATTTAGTTGCTCTCTGTTCTCTATTTCCTCCGGAATTGTTGAAGGAGGAGACGAGGAAGAGAGGAGGAAAAGAGGAGAGAGAGGCGGAAAGTATTAGCGCTTGGCTTAGTCATTGCACGCTTTTTTCTCTCCTTTGTTTTTCTTGTTTTTTTTAAAAAAAAAATCATATATTTTTTTTTTGAAAAAAACAAGGGGTACTATCCCTTGTTACACTGTGGCTCCGCCACTGAGTATAATAATGTAGTTCTCAGTAAAGTGTTTGGATTTTAATATACTTTTTTTTTTTTTGCTTAGATTAGTGCATATACGTACTTTTTGTAATTATAATAATATCTTTTTGATGATGTGGCTATTGTCTGTCTTACTGCATGTCCTTGACAGCCATTTGCGAGTTACACATAAGCTGAGGCTGCTTGATAGGTTGTTTACATACCAATTACCAGTGTGAGTTGTTATGGCGGCACAGGATGAGCAGGTCAGTGCTTATTATTTCATTCTCAATATGTTGGTTACTGCATGCATAATAATTAATATAAGTGATCCTTGCCCTTTTTCTGAATGAAGGTTATATCCAATTTGGATGACTTTGAGTTCTTAAAGAATAGAAAATTATGGAACAAAATGTACAAAGCTAGAAAGAAATCATCTCCTGCAGTGGAATGGTATGTGTCGTGGGAGGATTTGAAGCCCAATCTCATGCCTATTCTTGAAGAATTTCAAGAGGTGGAACCAAGTATTCTTGTGCCAGCTTGCGGGGATTCAAAATTAAGCGAGAAGCTTTATTTGTGCGGCATGGGCATCCATCATATTACCAATGTGGATTATTCTGCACAATTGATCAACTTAATGAAGAATAAACACAAAGATAAAGGTGGGATGCAATGGCTCCCAAAAGACATCCTAGTGCCACTTGAGGTTTTATTCTTTCTTTCTAACCTAATAATCTTAATTTCAAATAGTTAGCCTTGTTTTTACTTGAAAAATACATACAAACAAAGAGTTTACGTGTATGCTGAAACAATAATATACTCGATCTATTTATTTGAATTTGTTTACTAGAACTTTTAAATTATATTTTATTTTAGATTAAGTAAGACATATCTATGGTTAACAAATGAGCATGATCTAAACTGATCAGTTTAGCTTTGTGTTTTGTTACTTACAGGACCCACCTATTGTCCATCCAAGGTCCTATGATTTGATAATAGACAAAGGGTGCTTTGACTTCCTTTGTGTATGGGCTGACAACGAGTCTGATAAGATTGGTCACCAATATCTTCTAAGGGTAGGTTATTTATATACTTGTACTCTACTTTTTTTTAGTGTATGTCTTGAGAAATATTCTAATTTAATTATATTATTTGCACTGATCAAGTTTATTTTTCTCAAATTTGAATATATAGGTGAAAGAAGCATTACGTGATAAGGGCAAATTTATATGCTTAATAAGGTTATATCGGGCCGTATTTGGGCCCGGGTGAGAGGGGCAGGTGCCTAAGGCCCCAAAACACATAGCTCAAAGCCCCAAATAAGTAAAAGCAAAAGAGAGAATAAAAGGAAAAGTTAAAAAAGGGGGAAATTAGAGAAAAAAAAGGAAAAGAAAAGATCACTGCAATACTGCAAATGCGGCTGAGAATTACACTTACTCTTTAACCTATAACGCCTTCAATCAAATTAAGTTTCTTATTCAATTCTCCCACTTGTTTTCTAATTCAATGCCAAACGCTAAGAAAATATTGTTAAATTAAATTTTTTATAGAAGTTATGTAAAAGCCAACAAAGAAAATTATTCCCGGTCCAGACCGATAATCAAAACTTCAAAAAATTCGGACCAAACAACTATTTATTTTTTCGGTCTGGACCGAAAAATCAAACATTCAAAAAACTTGGACCTAATTTGGGGCCCTAATATGTAGGTTCACCCTTGGACCTCCAAAATCTCGAAACGGGCCGAGTTATATATGGAGGATTCAATAGGTATTGAGCATATACTTCGCATAATTTTAGTTTTATATATTTCTAATCTATTTTGATTCGATCTCATATATACTCTCATTCATCATTCATCTTTAGTCTGTCGACGATTTTGGTTGGGTTGGAAAGTGAAAGTGCAAAAGGTTTTTCCACAAAAAGATGATGAAAAGGCAGTGATGTTGGTTGTCGAGAGATGTAGTTTGGATGGACTTGTGCCTGATATTATTGTTCAGGTTTAACATTTGTTTTGTGTGTTAATGACTTGTAAATCGTCCTTTTATAAATTAAATTAAATTTGGTATATTGGTTTTTTGCGGAGTTGATAAAACTTTAAGATTTTATTTGCTAAGTTTGGTATATTGGTTTTTTCCAGGTTGATAAAACTTTATCCCTTGAAAGTATAGGACGCGAGCAAAGTCGAATGAGGACCTTGAACATTACTTAAGAGACCAAGCCGGAAATTACTGTGAGGTTGATTATATCTTGCCAGAAAGGGATGTTGTTTATCGACTAATTGTTTTAACAAATAATAATAAGAGTCATGACCTTAAAAAGGTTGATGTTCTTTGGGTACCGAGAGGTAAGAATGAATGGTCGAGTCAATTTAAGAGATTCCCGAGTTTCTCTAATTAAAGTTGCATATGTATATACGGAGATAAGTATGTGATCATATATACTTTTTTATATGAATGGTTTTTTTCAGGATCATTTGGTGTTAGGTTCGGATGCATTAACTAATTCAAACCATTGGCAATTACAAGATTTCTTTTCCGCCATGTGTGAAGAATCAACAATGTGGCTTATGGTAAGCAATTTCATTTGTTGTAGTGCTTATTTTCCACAATTACATCAAATTGACATAAGGGATTATTAGCTTTTGTTTTGTTTTTGTTTTTTTTTTTTTTGGTGGCCAAAACTAGGGCTTATTAGCTTTAAAAAATAGCCTTTAGTTTAGAGCCTATACTTTCATGATGTTTCCTTTTTCCTTATAAGGAACTAGTTTTGAAGCCCGTGCGTTGCACGGGTTGTTGTTTATTTTACTTTTTTTCATTTTTTTTGTTAATATTATTGTTGATTTTCTCGTTCTTTGTAAAATGAGATTATTTAACACCATTGTATTTACATACTTTCTCCATTCTTTTTTATTACAACAATTACCGCTTTGGGTAGTTTCATCTTATAAAACCATTCCACTTTTGGTAAAAAAATCAACTGCAGTTGACAATATTGCCTTTATTTTACGTTAATAAAACCATCATTAATTACCCAAATTGCCTCATAAAGTTGCGTTTACTTTATTAAAGATTTTTTTATCCCCTACTCTAGTTAACTATTTTTTATCCTCTATGCTAAAATACCCATTTTTTATTTCCTTAAAAACCATGCCCAAACCAATTGCTTGCAAGTAGTTAAAGAACGGAGAAAGTATTTGTCATTATACTTGTAATTTCTAGATTTGTTATTGCGATATATAAATTTTATAATTTTTAATATTCAATTGAATATTGTAGCTAATTTTATTATTAAATGGTATCGCAATAATAGATATGACTAACAATAGCTAACACGAGTTTTAAAATATGATTTTGAAAGACATAATTACTATTGTCACATATAATACACTATTTTTATAGTTATTTTTATATGTATTTAAAATAAAGAATATATAATACGTTATTGTTCATCTAAATAAATATATTTTCATAAGTTTTAAAACTATATTGTATAGGGATCTTATTTCGAAGCATATTTCGAGCACTCTCCGATGGTAAAAAAAATTATACTATTGCGAGTTATGTAGCAAAAGTTATATTCAATTTACATAGTATAATAATTTAGGTTATTTATTTAAAATCGGTATAATCCGTACTTATCCAAAACACCTTATATGTATCTATATCTATGTTGAACACTTTTTTCTTAAAAAAATTAAAAAAGAAAAAGCATGGCATGCTTAGATAGAGCTCTTTATAATATTCTAAGGTTGTTTTATTTAAACAAACTCTAATTTTCACATAATCCAAAATTCTAATATATATGTAACTTTATCGCTATAGATTTTAGTTTTTCTTGTAACAACAAAGTTTCCTTAATAAATTTTGTTGTAATACTATATTTTTTGGTTTAGTTGAGTAAGGTTGAGGTTTTGAAAGATAATATGTTTAATCCTGTAAATTGAACCAATAATCAAATGTTATAATAATATATAATACACTATACTTAATACTTATAGCTATTATTATATTTATCTAAAAGAAAGACTAAATAATGTCTTATAATTCATCTAATTGAATATATTTTCATGAGTTGTAAAACTATATTGTAAATGGATCTTATTTTGAAGCATATTTCAAACACTCTCCCATGGTAAAAAAAACTATAATGTTTTGAATTAGGTAGTAAAAGTTAAACTCAATTTTTAAAAGTTTGATTTTAAAAGACATAACTGCTATTTTCACATATAATACACTATTTTTATAGTTATTTTTGTATGTATTTAAAATAAAGAATAAATAATATGTTATTGTTCATCTAAATAAATATATTTTCATACGTTGTAAAACTATATTGTATATAGAAACATATTTCGAGCACTCTCCGATGGTAAGAAATTTATAATATTGCGAATTATGTAGCAAAAGTTATATTCAATTTACATAGTTGAATAATTTAGGTTGTTTATTTAAAATCAGATTGTAATATTCACTTATTAAAAACACCTTATATGTATTTATATCTATGTTAAACACTATTTTGAAATAAAAATTAAATTAAAAAGAATGACATGTCATGTTTAGGTGGAGCTCTCTATAATATTCTAAGGTTGTTTTTTAAAATCATACTCTAATTTTTTCATCCAAAACTCTAATATATATAGATTTTAAGTTTTGTTCTAACAACAAAGTTTCCTTAATAAATTTGGTTGCAATACTAAATTGCTTTGGTTCAGTTGAGTAAGGCTGGTGTTTGGATCCTCTAAAGTTCTAAACGAACTCTACAATGTAGAGTTTGAGCAATATAAACCATTGAATAAAAAACCAATGGCTCATATATTATCTTTCCAAAACCCCATCTATTTTTCTCATCAAAATCCACCCCTTATTTTCCCCCTTCCACCAATATGAGCCTTTGATTTTAAAATGTATGGTTCATATACAACTCTACCTTGTAGAATTTGATTAAAACTCTAGAGGATCCCGAACTCGTAAGGCCGAGGTTTTTAAAGATTATATATATGTTTAATCCTGTAAATTGGACCTATGATTAAATGCTATAGTCACATATTTTACACTATAGTTATAGCTATTATTATATTTATCTAAAAGAAAGACTAAATAATATTTTACCATTCATCTAGTTAAATTTATTTTCATGAGTTGTAAAACTATATATTGCAAATGGATCTTATTTTGAAGCATATTTCGAGCACTCTCAAATGGTAAAAAATTATAATGTTTTGAATTAGGTAGCAAAAGTTATATTCAATTAACATACTTTACTTTATGTTATTAAAACCATCATTAATTACTCAAATTACCTCATAAAGCTGCGTTTACTTTATTAAGGATTTACTTATCTCATACTCTAGTTAACCCCTTTATGCTAAACAACCCTTTTTTTTTCTTAAAAACCATGCCCGACCCATTGTTGCAGTAGAAAATGACAGAGAAAATATTCTAGATTTGTTATTGTGATATATAAATTTTATATTGTTAATGTTCAATTAAATATTATAGCTAAGTCAATTATTATATAGTATCATCCAAATCTCCTTTTATGTATTTAAATCATGTAGAACTCTATTTTTTTTTTAAAAATAAAAATATAAATTGATGACGTGGCGATCCTACGTGGCGCGTCTATGAAATGAAATCTTGAGGAGCCTCCCTATGCCTCCCGAAAAGGTCCTCCTTTATATATATATATATATATATATATATATATATATATATATATATATATATATATATATATATATATATATATATATATATATATTGATTAGTATAGATAGCATTGGCTGAATTTAAAAGTCAGCATAATAAAGCCGTCCTATATTTGCAAAAATAATTTAAAAGCCTCGTGATATGGCGACTTCTTTGAATATGTTCGACGTTCGTAGAATCGTAGTTTGCTGCAATTTGCAAGTCAATGAAAAGAAAAGAAAAGGACTTCTAATCCCATACTTCTCGCTGCCTCTCTCTTTTGATTTCGTACGCTGTTACGCATTATAGATGTTCTTTGGTCATAGAATTATAGTTGGATTACAATAGCAACTCAGCAATTTTACCAAAAATCACTCCAATATTTAAGCAGGGCTACCTTGCAAGTTCAAATTGTGTACAACTAATCAACAGCTATGATATTCTCTCACAAACAATTTAATAAAGAGATGGCAAAGTTTAAGATCATTTTGTATTTTCCAAAACACGTTTTAACATGGAAAATACCCAAACGATACTTTTAAGAAAGTAGAGGGTAATAATTTAATAGGATGCAGGATAGAAAGAACGCAGAAAAAATATAAGACATAAACACTAACGCATATAGAATAGAAGATGGGAAAGTCAAAAAGAAGATCATAATGATGGTATCATGAATAAAATAAATTAAATATAAAACTAATCTCTATTAATAATCAAAAATACTATTTAAGAGAAAAAAATCTCTTCATCAATCATGAGTCATGCATGACCATATCAAGACTTATCAAACTTCCCCTTTTTATGATTTGCAACCTCAAATAGTCTAAAAACTCGAACCTTGATTTTCCAATTAGTTCTAGTAGAATTAAGTTCATTGAAAAACGAATAAGATCTAACATATAGATATATGAAAAAGAAACATAAATAATTATTTATACAACAAAAATTCTAGGAATAAAATAATTAGTCAATTGCATAATTCCTCTGCAATGTCGTTGACAAACTTTCATTTGATTCTTCATGTAATGTCATCATGGTATTCTATAGGTTCAAAACTATATTTATGTATTTTTTATCTTTATATAACTCAATTTTTAAAATTATGATTTTGATTTTTAAAAGTATGATTTGGAAAGACATAATTGCTATTGTTACATATAATACGCTATTTTTATAGTTAATTTTATATGTATTTAAAATAAATAATAAATAATACATTATTGTTCATCTAAATAAATATATTTTCATAAGTTGTAAAACTATATTGTATATGGAACTTATTTCAAAACATATTTCGAGCACTCTCCGATGGTAAAAAAATATAATATTGCGAATTATGTAGCAAAAGTTATATTCAATTTACATAGTTGAACAATTTAGGTTGTTTATTTAAAATCAGAGTGTAATCTTCACTTATTAAAAACACCTTATATGTATTTATATCTATGTTAAACACTATTTTTAAAAAAAATTAAAATTAAAAAGAATGACATGTCATGCTTAGGTGGAGCTCTTTATAATATTTTAAGGTTGTTTTTTAAATTTATACTCTAATTCTTTCATCATCCAAAACTCTAATATATAATGTTTTGAATTAGGTAGCAAAAGTTATATTCAATCTACATGATATAATAATTTAGGTTGTTTATTCAAAATAAAACTCTAATTTCTCGTTATCCAAAACTCCTTTTATGTATTTAAATATATGTAGAACTCTATTTTTAAAAATATTTTAAATAAAAATTAATGACATGACAATCCTACGTGGCACTCTCTATTTCATAAGTTGTAGAACTATATTGTAAATGGATCTTATTTCGGAGCATATTTCGAGCACTATCCAATGGAACAAAAATTATAATATTCCGAATTACGTAGCAAAAGTTATACACAATTTACATAATATAATAATTTAGGTTGTTCATTCAAAACCAAACTCAAATTTTAGCTTATCTAGAACCCCTTATGTGTATTTAAATCTATGTAGAACTTTTTTTTGTAAAAGATAAAAATAAAATTTGATGACGTGGCAATCATACGTGGCGCTCTCTATGACCTCGAAATCTTGAGGAGCTCCCTATGCTCCCGAAAAGTTCCTCCTTTATATATATATATATTGATTAACCTGGTATCTAATACTCTCCGTACAAGGATTTTAGCTTTTTAATTTGGTGAAATATAAATGTTCAATCTTGCAAATTCTTTCTTAATTGTTTCATCATTTTATTTCCATCTATGACATTTATTTCTTGAATTTCAAGAGTTTGATCTTTTGTTACTAAATCTGTTTGCTAATACTTCCCATTAGAAAAAAATAGTGTTAAATTAGGATTGGGCTAGAGATTCAATCTTTTCTTCCTTATTTTCCATTATTCATGGGAGAACATCATGGAATATATTCCATTGTATATTCCGTATGTATATTTAGTAGATGCTCATACGTTTGTACAGCATTTGATTTGTTGTACTATAAAATGTGTTTCTTGTCATTTCAGGCTTTGTCTCCCAAGTAGGGATGGCAATCCAGTCCGGATCCGACCCTACTCCGCTCCGATCCGAAGGAAAAAATCCGAGTCGACTCCGACAAAAAAATAATCCGAATCCGACTCCGTTTAAAAAGTCCGACTCCGAGTCGGAGGAGGGTCGGAGTCGGATCTCATAAAATAATCCGACATCCGAATCTGACTCCGACTTTAAGTGAATTAATCCTTTTTTCTGATTTATGTTAATGTATTATTTATGTATAACCTAACTTCAACTTTCAGCCAATTGTATTATATAAGATTTTCACATTGAAGAAATGATTGTTAAAAATAATAGTAATATTTAGATTATTTGTACTATATAAGATTTTCATATGATTATTAGAAAAAATTGTAATGATTAGATTATTGTATTATAGAAGACTTTTCTATTATAAAAAATGGGTGGAAAAATAAGTCATATCGGATTCGGATGTTCGGATTTTAAGTCGGATGTGCGGATTTTAAGTCGGGTCGGAGTCGGAGTCGGATGTTCGGATTTTAAGTCGGATCGGAGTCGGATTTTCGGAGTCGGATGTCGGAGTCGGACTCGGATTTAAAATCCGACTTCTTGTAGGGTCGGAGTCGGATTATGCATAATCCGGTCCAAGTCCGACCCGTTGCCATCCCTACTCCCAAGTTACAATTACATTTGCAAAGTAGTGACATGCTAATGGATAAGATTCGTTTGGTAATATTCTATTAAATTACAATCTTTGATTATATATTATTAATAGTTGTGTTACTTGAACAATTATGAATGATTATGCAGGATTTGAAGCCACTGTTGGATATTATTGATCCAAATATTCAAGTAGGCTGGTATGTAACTACAACCTAATTAGGTAAAGGTTAGCTAATGACATGCAATGATTGTCACACTCATATTATAATTAATATTTCTTATTATTTTATTAGGTTGAAGATGTGGAGTAAAGAACATCACAATAAACTCAAGGAAATTGAGTTCCTGCCTCACCCTCCAAGTCCAAAGCCTACCCCTCAAATTTCAAGGCCTACCCCCCAAAGTTCAAGGCCGCCTGCCCCTCAAAGTTCAAGGCCGCTTAGTCCTCAAAGTTGGTCTTCCAAGAAGAAAATTGGCACATCCAAGCCTGAAAAGGATGATAATAGCGATGGGAAAGAACGGAATGATGATACCATAGTAGGAGTTGGAGATTTGGATAAGGTAGATGAAGTAGTGGAGAAAACTAAAGAGAAAGTGGCACATCTTAAGACGTCTACAAAACCGTATGATTTTCCAACATTCTACGATGGTGATGAAATTCCGTACTACTCATCAGAACCGTTCACCTTTTCATCTTGGTTACATGATCATGAAGCAAAAGAAGATAGGTGGTTAGGTGAATATCTTGAGTGGGAAGATATATTACCCCCCAGCAATTCAAGTTGAGTATCCTAATCTCTTGAAAAGAGAATCTTTGAGAATCATGCAAAGCATCATAATAGGGGTGATTGACTATCACGAGACATATGGTGGTCATGGTCATTTGGATGATTGGACAAACATTATGATTACACAAGTCGTGTTCAATCATAATGGCTCAAAATTAGTCAGATTTGAGTCCAAACTATCGGCTCATCAAGATGTTGAAGTGGCGGCGGCGTTGGATTTTGAATCTTTGATGATATCAAAAAAGCGAGATGATATGCGTAATGTCTTGGAAATGTTGGAGAAAGTAGTTGAAGGAGGAGACAACAACTCAGAATTACAATACTTGGGAAATCTTCTCTTTGATTATCCCTATGAAGAGGACGACATATGGAAGGCTATTGCTAAAAAACTATCCAGCTTTTTGGGATGGGTTGGAAAGAGCTGAATTTTTGGTGAACCTCTATTTTCATTTGGTCTCCAATGTGAGAAGTAGCACCAATCTCAAACAGGCACTTTATGAATGTCAAGAAAGTAATCTACATTGTTGGAAGTCACGTATTCCACAGAGTACCATCTTTGAAAAGTGTAAAATTGACAATAACGGCTTGATCTTTTATTCACAACCCAAAACGGTATATATGTTACATACAACTCAAAAACCTAGAATAAAAGATAATCTAGGAATTTAAGGAAATAATTATAAATTACAAGATATTTACCAACTAAATTATCCTAAGTAAATCTTCCCAAAGAAGATAATATTATTCCCGTAATACCCCCCCTCAAGTTGGAGCATGGGGATCACGAATGCCCAACTTGGAGAGGAGATGATCAAATTGGGTTTTACCAAGTGCCTTAGTGAAGATGTCTGCCAACTGAGAAGATGTAGAGACATGAGATGGGGAAATCAAACCTTCAGTAATCGCATCACGAACGAAATGACAGTCAACTTCTATGTGCTTCGTTCGTTCATGAAAAACAGGATTCTTTGCAATATGCAAGGCAGATTGACTATCACAAAACAATTTAATTGCTTTTGGATGATTCACACCTAGACTCAATAACAGAGCCTTCAACCACTTCAACTCACAAGTAATGGCGGCCATAGACCTGTATTCGGCCTCCGCCGATGACCTTGACACCGTATGCTGTTTCTTTGTCTTCCAAGACACAGGAGATTGACCTAGAAACACGAGCCAACCTGTAAGAGAACGACGAGTAACAGGACACGCCGCCCAATCGGAATCACACCATCCCTGCAGAGTTAAGTCACAATCTGCACTCAAGAGAATACCTTGTCCCGGTGTCCCTTTCAAATATCGGACGACCCGTAAGGCCGCCTCCCAATGCTCAGTTCGTGGTTCCTGCATGAACTGAGATAAAATATGAACTGAGTATGCCAGATCTGGACGAGTAACAGCAAGATATATCAAACGACCAACAAGCATGCGATATGACTCTGGGTCTTGAAGTAACTCTCCATCGGCCAAGCCAAGCTTATGATTTTGCTCTATAGGAAATCCACTGGGCTTAGCACCCAACAACCCTGCTTCAGAAACAATATCCAGAGTATATTTTCTTTGACACAAAAACAGACCTGCAGAACTTCTAGCTACCTCTATTCCCAGAAAATACTTCAAAGGACCCAAGTCCTTCATCTTAAAACAATCACTGAGATAAGACTTGAAAGTACATAAAGCAGCGGAATTATTCCCAGAGACAATAAGATCATCTACATAAACTAAGACATTAATCTGGATATCGGTCTTAGTATATGTAAATAAAGAATAATCTAAATAAGATTGAAGAAAACCATACTCTTTCAGAGCCGTTACCAACTTTGCAAACCAACATCTGGGAGCCTGTTTCAAGCCATACAAAGACTTTCTCAATCTGCAAACCAATGTAGAATCAGAACTTTCAAACCCGGGAGGCAACTTCATGTAAACTTCTTCATCAAGATCACCATGCAAGAAGGCATTATGAACGTCCATTTGATGGAGTTCCCAATTCTTAGATGCTGCAATTGCCAAAAAAGTCCGAACGGTGGTCATTTTGGCAACAGGAGCAAAAGTTTCATTATAGTCAATACCTAGTTGCTGATGATTTCCGAGGACAACCAATCTGGATTTCAATCTTTCAACTTCACCGTTTGACAAAAACTTGGTCTTGTAAACCCACTGACTGCCTAGAGCTCTTTTACCGGGAGGAAGAGGCTCCAAGGTCCATGTACCATTATTTTCAAGTGCCTGAATCTCCTCCTTCATTGATTGTCTCCAACCTTCAAATTTCATAGCTTCCTTGAATGATTTTGGATCACTGTTATTAACTACAGCTGCAATAAACTTACGGTAATTTACAGAAAAATTATCACAATGTATATAATGTGCTAGAGGATACGGAGTACCTGAAGGTTGAGTGGAAACTGAAGCCGATAGAGACGGACTATTAGCAAAAATGGTGTGAGAAACATGATCACGAAGCTTGACCGAAGGATATTTAATTCGAAATCCACGACCCATATTTTCTTCGGCCGGATGTGGATCAACACTACCCATATTTTCGGCGGACACATGTGGGTCATCATGACCCTCAAAGGCAGCGGAAGGTCATGTTGCATCTTTGCCGAGAACACTTGGCGCTGGAAAGCCGCCAGGCCGGGCGAAGCCGCCGGAATAGGCGGCGGTTCGACCCGGCGCCGAGGCCTTTCCGGGCGGGTGAAGCAAAGAACTGGCTCGGCAGATCGCTGGGAAAGGCAAGCGCGCCCCACGGCCGGCCGCCGGGCATGGGCCGCCGCCGCCTATTCACGTGGCTCCCATGCTCACGGCTCGTACCAACCCCCCTTTGAGTACAACTATGCATCTCATCATCACATTCAACATCACAAACACCAAAATCCGCAAAATCCTCATGAATTTCACCAACATTATCCATAGCAGATTCAATATTCACATCATCGGGACAACCAAACGGAAAAACATCTTCAATAAACTTCACATCACGAGAGACAAAAAATTCCTTCGTATCTAAATCATACAATCTCCAACCCTTTTGCCCGAATGGATACCCCACAAACACACACTTCCGACTCTTACTAGCAAATTTGTCACCCTTGGTTTTTTGATTGTGAGCAAAGCACATACATCCAAAGGTTCGAATAGTATCAAAGGCGGGTAATTTATGGAAAAGGATTTCAAATGGTGTTTTATTTTGTAGGAGAGGAGTAGGAGTACGGTTAATCAGATGGGCCGCAGCAAGAACACACTCACCCCAAAAATAAATAGGCAATTTGGCTTGAAAACGCAAAGCTCTCCCCACACTCAAAATGTGTTGATGTTTCCTTTCAACCCGCCCGTTTTGTTGAGGCGTACCAACACAAGAAGATTGAAAAATGATACCAGTGGCACGAAAATAATCAAGCAAGCATATAAATTCAGTGCCATTATCACTTTGCACAATTTTAATGGTTTGACCAAATTGTCTATCAACCATAGCCACAAAAGTCATAAACATCTGAAAAACTTCTGTTTTATCAATTAATAAATAAATCCATACAGCTCTTGAAAAATCATCCACAATAGTCAAAAAATAACGAGCACCACACGATGACTCATGTCTATAAGGACCCCATAAATCACAATGAACCTTCTCAAAAATTCGAGAACAATTATTATCACTTAAAGGAAATTTGTCTCAATGATGTTTAGCCCGAAAACATACTTCACATCCTATATTCAAACTACTCCCAGATCTACTAACATGAGGAAGTAACTTAACTACTTGCTCGGATGGATGTCCCATGTGCCTATGCCATAACTCCACATCTGATGTAGCGTCAACTGCAGACACCAACTCCGGTTTGCTAAAGTAGTATAGTCCGTCCCGCCTAACTCCCGTTCCAATCAGCACCTTCATTTGGTCCTGTATCAAACACATATTAGAATTAAATGTGACAATTGACTGTAAATTATCATTAAGTTGAGAAACGGAAAGTAAATTGCAGCTTAAGTTAGGAACATAGAGAACTCGATGTAGAGTGATCGTATCTGACAAACAAACCGATCCCTCCATAGATGCAAATACAGTGTCCCCATTCGGCAAACCAACAGGACAATGTAAATTTTTAATATCAAACAACCACGATTTCTCACCCGTAACATGATGAGTTGCACCTGTGTCAATGATCCAAGATTGATTATCAAACTTACCACTGAGACGATTCTCCGGTATTTTAGCATTACCAAAAAATCCCATGATAGCCTGCCACTGATCCGCGGTGAAGACGTGACCATTTGAAGACGAAGGAGGAGCGGGTGTAGAGGAGGTGGCTGATGAGTGTGCTGAAGAAGAGCTGCTGCCTGCTGCAGCATGGGCACGGACCAGCCCACAGCCTTGGCCAGTCGGGGGTGGCTTGCTTCCACGATCTCCCGCGGTCCATCCTTCGGGATAACCAACAATTTCGAAGCAGCGAGTGACATCATGGCCTCGCTTTTTACAATGGGTACATACTTGCAAAGCAAAACAATTTGAAGCCAAATGACCCGGCTTCTTGCAATGAGTACACACGGGCTTTTCGGAGGGTGATCGGACGGTAGACCCGCGACCACGGCCTGCCCCTGTGCGAACAGCAAACCCCACGGCATGGGAGGGTTCTTCCTTGACCCGATCAATACCACGAACAAGTTCCTCTTGAGAAACTTGGTGATATGCTTTGTTTAATGATGGTAACGGGTCTTGAGCAAGTATGTTAGACCGAATTTGGGCATAATACTCCGAATATAAACCAAGTAAAAACTGTTGCAACATATCATCCTCTCGACGTTTTTCATGTTGTTTACCAACATCACAACTACATTTGCCACACTTACAATTAATTAAAGGTTGTAATTTTGTAAGTTCATCCCACAAAACCTTTAATTTGCCAAAATAAATGGCAACAGACATGGTTTTAGATTGCTCACATTTATTGCATGCTCTAATTTATTACAAGTATTAAGTATATATATCTTTTTTAAATATTTTTATACTTGTATTACACTTTTGTTAAGGCTTGCATGTTTTATAGATGCTTGGTGTTTTTTTTTAATTTTTTTTTAGGTTCTGTATGGAGATGATTTGAAGGAGGATCAATCTTGTATAGGTGTGGCAAGTGGGTCAAGTAAAATTCAGAATGTTGGGGTGAAAAAGTACGATGATATGGTTGAGGTAGTGAGATATATGAGGGCAAGTTTACACCACTTCCAGGAGCAGGGAGGAGTTGATTTGGATGTGCGGTACATGGAGGCTGCGTTGTCCCATATATTTGAAAAGTACATAGTCCATATATATTCTGAAATGTGTGAGTATAGGTTTTTTTTGTAATAAGTTGAACGTGGTAGAAGCATGCATGCATATTGCAAGGAAAATGCCATAAATTGATGATCATAAAGAATATGATACGTAGTACAAATGTTGATAAAAAGTGTTAAAAGGCAAGGAACTACTAATACAAACATAGAAGGAAGCTTGTAATTAAGATCATCTCAATTTTATTTTTCATATATGAATGTGAATCCAATGCTAATTTTGTTGCTTCTGAATCTGATGATAAGAACTCGGAGAAAGTGTATAAGATTCCTTATACTAATTATTAGGTAATCTATGTTTTATGATGTTCTAATAATGTCTTAACTTGCTGCTAATTTCAACTTTCTTCTCATTGCTTAATACAAATAGCATATGCTTCCTCCGTTTTGATTTGCTTGCTATAGTTCGATTTTGACATCATTCATCCATTATACTTTATTTGACCTATTTTTAAGATTTGTGCACAACGACAAATATAATAATGCTTCATGATTTGGTTTAATTGATTCGTCTTAATGTATACTTTTTAAAAATCTAATTGTCATAATTTTTACATATTCATAATTAATATTCTATAGTAAGATGATAAAAAAGTGTCTCGACAAGTGTGAAAAGTGAAACTTACCTTGTAGCAATTAAAAAGAGATGGAGGAAGCATTATATGATTGACTTCTATGCTTTTGATATCATATACTACACGTCAAATAATATAGTTACTCCCTACCCTTTTTTTTACTCCCATAATGTTATATCGTGCACTATTCATATGTGCCCCCTTTAAATCAATATTAGGGTTGAAGCTCGTGCGATGCACGGATTGGTAAATATGTAGTCCACATTTTTGTAGACACGTTATGAGTAGTGCATGTTTATCACCCTACATTTACATAAAACGTATTTGAAGTATTTACTTATATAGTACATAGAACATTATGATGGATTTAATAATTGATTTTATATTTTGATAGATAGAAATTTTATCGAATTAAGATGGATCGAGTTGATGCTTAAACTAAATTAGATATGATTAACATAGACTAAATTTATAAACTAATAAATACATTTAAATTACATTGAATAAGATATTTAAGTTAATTTATAAATTTAATCTATCTAATATATATATATATATATATATATATATATATATATATATATATATATATATATATATATATATATATATATATATATAGAGGAGTAATTTCCGGGAGCATACGGCGCGCCACATAGGAAGAAGAGCATATGGCGCGCCATGTAAGCAATAGTTTGACCAATAGGATTTCAAATATTTTCTTTTAAATTTATAAATTTTAATGCCACCTAAGAAATTCCAACCAATTAAATAAAAGATAATATAAAAGGATTTTAGCATAAAATTTTAATAAATAAAAGATAATTATATATAAAAGGATTGCAGGATAGGATTCCAATATAATTTGATTTCCTATAAACAACTTCAAATATTATTAATATTTAAATTAAGAACAGCTTTTGTATGAATTAATATATTTAATACGATTGATTCTTAAACCATTAAAATCAGCTTGAAAAATGCTTTAAAATAAGATCCATATGTCATATATTTATACAAAAATATGTTTAACTCCGAATTAACCGAAATGCTTTCCATTTGCATATATATAACTATTTATTTAAATATTCCAAATTTTGAATCGCTATATTTGGTATGAAATAAATACTTATGGATAGATCAATAGGATTGGCCAAAACTATTTTTGTTAGGTTTACCAAATTTTCAACAAAATACATCAGGTAAACAATGGTTAAATCAGTGAGATTGATGATAATTAATTTTATAATATTTAAGTTAGACCAATGATAATAATAATTATTGCATTTAAATGATAATTAATTTGTTATAAATCCGATCCGTTTAGATCGGTAATAATTTATTATAAAAATAATAATAATGATGAGTGCTATAAAAACAACCTACAATAATATTTGCATATATATATTTTTCAATAAGAAGTATTTATTTGTTATAAAACCCAACAAAATAGATAACATGATTGAATACATGACAATATAGTACATAAATATTTGTCAAAATTTAATTTAATCATAAAATTGTCACAACCCGTGCATCGCACGGGCTTCAAACTCTAGTTTATATTTAAACCAATTCTTATAACAATGCAAAAAATATAAGATATTACTGTATATCAAGAGTGCTAATTTATTTATTTGAATCCTAATATTAGTTTTTAGATTCCAAACTATTTAAAAAAACCAATGAGAAGATTAATAATAAAAAATACAAATATACTAATCCTAATTCTATTATATTAAAATCTAATCTATTTGCTAATTTTATTGTCCTAAACATAATTTTCTTAATCCTAAATCTTAATCTATTTGATCAAATTTTTATACTATTCTTAGTTTGCTCAGTGCCATTTTTTTTTTGCCTTAAATTCTAATCTAAATAAACTTTTTTATTTCTTTAGATTTCTTTAGATTTCTTTCTCTGTATTTATTAGGGTTATTTCTAATATAAATAGAATAATAATTTAGAATTGGATTATTATAATAAATAGATCTTAATTATATAAAACTGATATAAATTTCCAAAAAAAATCTTCTTTTTAGTATCATTTAGATTTTTTTTTCACTGTTGTTGCTAGCAACATGTAAAAAATGACTCCTTAGAATATCATTAGACATAGATTTTTTTTCTCTAATGGTATAAAAAAAATACAAAAATAAAAGGAAATCCCAATAACAATGCAGATTAGAACGTGAATTTTTCTCATTATATTTGATGAACCAAAAGTCGGTCTTTCTTTGAGTAATTTTTTCTACCAACTCTAGATTTGCAATAATAGAAGATTATATATATCACCCTACCATGAGAAAAAAATTACAATCAGTAATGGTATAGAAAACAATGCAAAAATATAAAGAAATCCTAATAACAATGCAGAAAAGAACATGAATGTTTTTCATCATATTTGATGCACCAAAAGTCCTTCTTTCTTTGAGTAATTTGATTAATCATCCTACCATGAAAAAAGTCACACTACACTCAATAACATTGTTGCAATAGTTGTATTTTGCGTTTGTGTGGGTACATATTACGTATTTATAAAGAAAGATATATGATATCGATGGATGAAAATATATCCTATTTTAATTATTAAAAGATAACTTGGTGAAAAATACAATTTGGAATCAAATTAGGATTAGTGGTGCTATAATTTTATTGGATAATAAATCTTATGTAGCGCTATAATATTTGCAAGGTTAAAAAAAATTAATTATTAGCAATTTTATTGGTCTAGAATGACCTTTTGCTGAAATGATGCGTCGTATGCTCCCGAATTTTACTCTTTAGAAAAGTAGCTAACATCATAAAATGGAAGAAAATCCATTCATAAGACCAGTATCTATAACAACAATCTGCACAATTCTCACAATTCCATATGCTGAATATACCGCATTTGATATGCTAACACTTCAGCTTCTAGCTCAGCAATCTTACATTGATTCGCTTTCTCTTAGTAGTCAGAAATCCTACGATAGGACAAAAAGATTTCAAGAAAAGACTGTGTGCCCAAAATACTCTAGGGCAATTCCAAACCGATCTCAGACTAAATTAAGATGAATTCATAAATTATGTAACCATAACAAAGAACTACTTTTTAATTACGTTGAAAAAAATATCTAAGTTCATTTATAAATTGATTTTTTTGACAATTTTAGTCACATTATATATATATATATATATATATATATATATATATATATATATATATATATATATATATATATATATATATATATATATATATATATACTTCCTCCGTTCCATAATAAGTGAAACATAGGGATTGGGCAAGCAAGATTTAATAAACATCACTTTCAAAAGCCAAAAAGTCATAAAATACCCTTTTCATTATCAAAAGGAGGAGAGAAAAGTAAACCACACAGTTTGTGATGGGTATTCTTGTCATTTTGTCACTTTTTTTTTCCATTTAAGGTATGTTTCACTTATTTTGAAACGTTCTAAAATAGTAAGTGTTTCACTTATTATGGAACGGATGAAGTATATCATGTGAGAAAGCTATTTAGGTGAGAAATGAGAAAGAATCAACACCCTTAGATTAGATAAAACAAACGGCCAAGATCTCAAGGTTCACTAAAGTCTCCTTCGCTGCGTTTCTCCTTCGCATTTGCTACTGCCTACTAAGCAAGACCAAAGCTTTCTCTCTCCTAATTTTACTACTTTCATGCAATCGCCTTATTTTCTCCCTCCTCTCGCCCCCTGTTTCAAGTTTTCTCTCCGTTACTATCCTATATTGCGATGCAAGATGGTTAGTATTGCGCAATTTTATTGCAATTATTTATATTCAATTTTCGCAATTTGGCTGGAAAAATTGTTTTTGAGTTTTTGGTTGAATTTTAGAATTAATAATTTTCGAAATATTGTTATAAGAAGGTTAGAATGTCATCTTTTGCTATCAATTTCTCTCCCTCGTTCTTCTCATGTTCTAAAATTTGGAGTTCCAACCTTTTTAAGAAGAATACAATTATGGAACTATGGAAGTAAAAGTGAAAAAGGGATTGTGGTTGAATCTTAAGTGGGAGATTACACTTATCATGAGAAGAGTAAGAACCGGAGATTTGTGAATTAATGAATTGTGTATTTACCATTTTACATTATTAGCATTTGCATTTAGCAATTTGTTTATTAGAGTTATAGGAAGTATTTTTTTTAGAGTTATGACACTTCTTATTTAGAGTTATAGCAGGTGATCTTGTTTAGAGTTACATCAAGTCTTCTTTTAGAGTTATAGGAAGTATTGTTTACGCTTATGACAAGTCTTTTTTAGAGTTATAGGAAGTCTTGTTTAGAGTTATGAACTTATGACAAGTTTTCTTTAGAGTTATAGGAAGTCTTGTTTAGAGTTACAACAAGTCTTCTTAAGAGTTACAAATTACAACTATACACAATATTAACTAGAGTTGCAACAATTTTGTTTAGAATTATAGTTAGCGGTAACTAGAGTTATGATAAAACTTCTTTGAGTTATAGGAATTGATTATGTATCGAATTCGAATTCCAAGTCATCCCCGAATGTAGTAGTAAAGTGTGGCCTAGGTAGCTTTTATGCTTTCTAATGTTCGAATGTGGTTGATGTTATGTTGCTCGAAAGATTGGTCAAGTATTTTTTAGTCCATTAGCATTATGAAAATTAATAATTGATGTGAAAAAGGCATTATGAAATGGAAGAATCAACGTGAATAATGTGATTATTTGAAATTGTATGTTTAGAATTACTCAAGACTTGTTTAGAGTTGTAGGCGTAGTAGTTAGAGTCGTGGCAGCATTTATTTAGAGTTACAGGAAGTAGTAATTAGAGTTATAGCAGGATTAGAGTTACAGGAAGTAATAATTAGTTCATATAACTACTAGTTCATATAACTCTTAATTACTATAATTCATAAAACTCTACTCAAATGATGGCATAACTCTAACTACTAGTTTATACAACTGTAATCAAATGTTCACATAACTCTTAACTACTACTAGTTCATGTAACTTTAATCAAATGATGGTGTAACTCTAAATTTGACTTCCAAAAACTCTAATCAAATGTTGGCATAACCGTAAATTCTACTTCCTATAACTCTAATCAAATGTTTGCATAACTCTAAATTTTATATCCTATGACTCTAATTAAATGTTGCCGTAATTCTAACTACTTGTTTATATAACTTTAATCAGATATTGCAATTTGATAGCCTGTTATCTCAATTGGCGAGTGTTTTGTGTTGCAAACGCACAAAAATGTGGGTTCGACTCCCACACAGGCTTTTATTATTTAATATGGTTTTTTAATGGTCTTGTTCAGGGATGCAATTTTTCTCCCTTACCTAATGAGGTGGTAAAAGAAGAAATAAATTACACTAACTTGAGTCACAATAACAAAAAAAAAAGTTCGACTCTACTTAAAATTTACATGGGTGCAATTGTACGTAACAATTTGTTCTATGTTTAGGTTTCTAACTTCTAACAAGAGTCATTTTATAACCTATGTGGGAATCGAACCCACATCTTGTGCATAGCACAATGCTCTTCCATTTGAGCTAAAAGGTTTTAGGGTGTTCGAACATGATACATTAATATGCCCAAAAATGTTTATGTTTCTAAGAATAAGTAGATTATTCAAGTTAATAGCTTTAATCCATCCCCTGACTTGATAAATTTAATCGGGATTCATGGATGAATATGTAACTCCTCCATAATCTGCTTTGCACGCTTATGTCGAACAAACATTGCAGGGCATTTAGCATCCGTCCTCCTGATGAGAAACATTGATTCGTTTTGTACGTGGCTTGTAATCAAACAGAAACTAGTTGCTTCACGTTCACTAAAAATACATATTGTTGCCGACTATCTGAGGTAGCCTCAACTATGATGTAAGTAGCTGCTTGTTTCGAGTTGTAAAAGATCCCAGAAATATCTCGTTGGGACAAGGATGAAGCACATCATTAGTAAGAAAATGAATCCTCCAACATGGTCCGAGCGCAAAACAGAGGATCATATATGTACAAAAGACAAAAAAGAAAAGGAAAAAAAATTCACTTTACTGGCAGTTACTTACACTATTATATATACATATAGCAACTCATATTTAGCAATTTAGGTCACTGAGAATTAATAAGGTTATCCTATATATACTTTTGGATGGAATATCTATTCCACGTTCTTATGGACCCTTGGAGGTAAAATATGGAAAGCCATAATAATGAGCTAGAATCAGCAAACTGATATTCAGGTCCAACTCTATATTTCACTATAGAAAATTAAAGGTATTCAGAACAATCAATCATGTTCCATGAATTTGAAGAGAAGCGAGAATCTCCAATCTATTAAGCTTGAAAGTTTTGCAGCCACCTAGACTCGAACTAGTGTATTTTCTATTCACAACAACCCCGAACCTATTACACATACCTATTACTTTCACTTCTTAAGTAAGTTTGATCCAGAAAAGTTTAGATATGATCAGTTCAGGGCTAATAAGAGCAAATGTGTTCAATTAAATTCAATGCAAGCACCAAAAAAGTATACAACTCGTGACTAACTTAAGTTCAATTCAGTTCAGTTTGCGTCTAATAATTTCTGTTCAACTAATGGCTAATATATTTGATTAGGTTTGAACAACAAGTTCAGAAGATTTATGGCAAAAAGACCAGGACAGAGTAAGAGTTGTGGCATATATGTAAACAATATACAATAAAGCTCCCACAAAATGATACTCAAGCCTCAAGGTTTTGGCAATTGAAGACAGAAGCATGAATTAAGTGCTCTTTCTACTGTCATTCCTAACATATTCTGAGAATGTAAGGCACAAATCAAACATGGATATAGCACCATTTGTTTACAGTGATATCAAGCACTAATTAGAGTTGTAGTCCGTACTAATTAGAGTTGTAGCAAAATTTATTTAGAGTTATATAAAATACCAATTAGAGTTATATCAAGCACTAATTAGAGATGTAGTCGGTACTAATTAGAACTTGAATGAAGAGGATAAGAAGAATAAGAAAGATAAATCAGCAAGAAACAATCAAGAACATTCAGATTATGAATAGGCAACAACAAAAAAATCTAGAATTTATTAAAATGAACATTAATGAAGAGGAGAATGACGAATTGTCCTCAAATTCAACCACAAAGCCAACAATTAATCAACAAAAGCTCCAATTACCAATCTAAAATTGCAGATTTAAGATCAATCACGAATAACAACTGTAGAAAATTCAATTCCAGATTTCACCTCAAACAATTCCAAATTTCAAACTCAAACAAAACTTAATTAAAGAAAAAATTGCAATTCCATAACTATATCTCACTTTTCGGCAACAAATCGATAAAAAGATGAAGCGAGAATTTCCCGAAACAAATCCAATGAAAACCAATACCTAACAAGAATTTCGATATGAAAAATTACCTGGAAGCAGAGAAACCGAAATAAGAGAGGAGAGAGGAGAGAGTTTATGCGTGAGAAGCGTAATAACTTTGGGATTTTAGTTTTTAAAGTTTTTAATCTCGGCCCTTAAATAAGACATGATCCAAGGGTTAGAATTTCTTCTCAATTCTCATATAAAACTCCCTTCTCACCTAAACTCAATTATATATATATATATATATATATATATATATATATATATATATATATATATATATATATATATATATATATATATATATATAGAAGTGAGTTCATATGAGAATTCATACTTACATGAGAAATGAGAATGGATTTTACGCGCTATAACTCTATTGAACAAGTGATGTAACTCTAATGAAAAAGTGATGTAACTCCAAAAAACAAAAATTAGAAAAAAAATTTTGAAAAAAATAAAATTTTTTTTTGGGCTCGAAATTTTTCGGGGTATAACTCTAATGAACAAGTGTTGTAACTCTAATCCAATCGTGTGGTTGAGATTCATTCTCATTTCTCATGTAAGGAGAGATACTCATGTGATCCTCGCCCTTATATATATATATATATATATATATATATATAATGGAATATAATCTCATTAGATAGTACAAGGATTAGGATAAAAGATGTAAACGTATAAATTAAGATTTTCTTGTCCTTTTTGCTTAATTCACAATGTGATTACGTTTTTTTTAGAAGTTTTTTTTTTAAAAAAAGAAAATTACATTTCTTAGATTAGGATTGGAAAAAAATTGATTTTTTTTAAATTATGAATTATGTTAATTAGGATTTGGAAAATTAGGTTTATTATATCTTTTATCTTTAACTTTAACTTATGTTTAAATATCACATAACAATGGATATTAATTTTTAGATTATATTAGATATGATTAACATAGATTAATTTTTCCTTATGTGTATATATATATATATATATATATATATATATATATATATGATCATGTGAAAATTAACCTCTTATGTGAAAACTAAAAACTTTCAATCAGACTATTCTCTTTTCTCTCTCTTCTCTCCTTTCTCTCTCTTAAAAAACCCTAGTTTTTTCTCGGCATAAAGATTGCCATCATCATCTCTTTGATGATGGTAAGCCCCAAATCTTTATTTAATTTCTTAGTTTTTATCTTTATGATTAATAATAACCCTCCTTTCTCTCACTTTATGAGAAAAATTTTCCCAATTTCTGGGTTCTTTTTTTCCTTTATGGGAGTATTTTTCCCAAATTCTGGGTTATTGTTCTCCTTTAATGGGAGTCTGGAGTTGTGTGTTTTTTATTGCAGTTTGTTTGAAAGATTTGATTCATTGGTTGTTCGTCATACTTCTTTACAATCGGTGTTGGAATTCCGGATGCGATCTAGATCATCAAGTATTATTTCTTCTTCCCGAAACTATGTCGGGATGATAAACACTCTCATGAAGGTCCGCATGATTCAACAAACGAGAGACGTGATGTATTACTCGGATCCTGGTTCATCAAAGATAAGTAAAATTGAAGGAAAAATTTTATTTGATTTGGTTTGATTGTATTTCATGTTTTTTCGATACCTATAGTAGATGTCGTTTGACTTTCAATTAATGAAATTTATCTTTCCCTTAAAAAAAAAACTTTCAATCAAAGCCATTCAATTTTAAAATAAACGGTTATGATTAAACCTATTCAGAATAAATCAAGGGCTATTGGAGTAAGCTTCACTACTTTCTTCTTTTGTTGCACGACACAACTCAATTATATCTCCTCTCTCTTCATTCTCCCTCCTTTGTTATTCTCTCCTCATTCAAACTTCGATCCTTTTCTCATTGTTCATTTTGCGATTTTTTACTGAAATTTGTTTATTGTCCCTCTTCTCGTAGCGTGGATCTCCGTTCCTTCTTTAAGGTAATTAGACTGGAAATTTTTTTCTACTTTATATTTCGATCTTTTGAATTTTGTAGATTAGGGAATGTTGTGAATGTTTTGGTTTATTTTGTGATTTGACTAACTCAATTTATTTTGGTTTGTAATCTATGTTTTATTTTTTGTTCGATTTATGTGTAAATCATTGATTGTTGAAATGTTAGGGCTTATTTGTGTGTGATTGTTGAATTTCGGGATTTTCAATTATTTTCCGATTAAAATTCATAATCTCGATGACAGTTGTAAGTTTAGCGAGATCGAATGTTCTCAAAACATGTCAACTTAGAATCATTGATTGATTAATTGCTCACAAAGTTCGAATTGGTCAAAGTACTCATACTGAAAGTTTATTGCTCTTGGATGGCTTACAAAGGAAACAAGTTGAAGCTTAGAATTGTAGTTTTGGTCAAATTACGAGTTTAGATGGTGCCGTGCTGCTTTTGGTTGTTAACTTAATGGTCTTAAATTATTGTGCATTAATTTTTAAAACTTAGTTTTCTTATACACTTTGATTCTGATAAATATTAGGGAGTGGGTAGTAGGTATTGGTTATAATGTTAGTTTTTTTTAAAAAAAAAAAAATTTGAACACTTAGATGTTGAATCAGTGTTGATTTTGCTAGCTATTGATTTCTTTTGTTTGATATGAAAACTTAATCCTCTGCAAATTTGCATAAGAAAGCCTAAGATCATATGAGCCCCTTGCAAACACTATCTTGTTACTGTCAATTTTACGACCCAAAAGAAGCTAAACATCTAACTCCTTTTAATAAAGTCAAAGCTCGTCAAGTAGCCCACATTCCCACAATATGGCTAAAGCTTATAAACTCTGTTTAGTCAGTTTGGTGTGCATCAAGAGTAAATATTTGATTGAGGATATTAAAAAATGCGTGAATTTAAGAAAGATATCATCCCTTATATATGATTTCCTTACTTAAGAAACCTGTTTTGTTAACTAACGAGTCTTATAATCTCTATTATATAAGTGAAGGGGGAAGAAGATGGTGTCCCCTTATAAAAAGTCTGATATATCCTTAATGAATTTAAATTGTCATATATATTAAATAATCTTTTTTCCTTCCTACTTGCCATAGTATATTGAAGAAGTTAACAATGAAATTGAATTTGAAATTTCAATTAAATACTAAATTTAGGAGAATGATTTCCTCTTCTTACATGTGTGTGAATAACTCTGATCAAAAATTAAATTGACAATATGACTTGATTGACACAATCAGAAGAATAAATAAAAAAACTTGAATTTCATATTAATATTTATACAGATAATATTTTATAACCTAAATGTTGATTATTATTTCGCAATCTCTATTATATAAATCAAACTCTTCCTCTTTAATAATATTCAACAATTGAACATGATACACAAATTCTTCCACTTTATTTGAGCACAAGCTTTCTACCGCTTGATATTTCCTTCTCTTAATACTATATTTGACTAATGATGAACAAATAACTAAAAAAACCAACGAAATATTGATTTAATAAAAAAATATATTAAAAAAAATTAAAATAATTATAAATGTCTGTTTGAATCAAATTTTTTATAACACTGATGAATAACTAATTGAGAAAAAAATATTAATATGACACGCACGCATAGCGTGTAAAAAATGCTAGTGGAGTTAGGGCATGTTCTCTTCGGCATAAAACAACTGAACTGAACTGAATTGAACTGAACTGAATTGAACTGAACTGAACTGAACTGAAATAAATTATAACTAATTAATAGTAATGATTATCATTTAGGAACTGAACTGAATGAACTGAATTGAACTGAACTGAACTTAACTGAACGAAAAATAAGCTGGGGAGAACAGGCCCATAGATGCTTAGATCTACGCACAATTAACTAAAGCTTAAACTTGAGGTTCCATTTTATCACTTAGAGGAGAATCTCCCTTACCATTTTTCACTTTTTTGAAGTGCTTGGGCCTCTGGTTTGAATCCTATGCGAGGACAACCCATAAATTATTCATCTTACCAGTCTAAAAGAATTAAAGCTTAAACTTGCAAGTCAATGTAATGAATATAAATTAAATTTTGATAAATATGACTTCATAAAAAGAATTTTCATATGATTTTTCTTCCTTATCAGCATTATATATATATATTATTTATTTTTATATTAGTTGACGTACTTACATTTTTAAGATCTTTATATCTTAGTTTAACTTAAAATTAATATTTATATGTGACATGACTCTATCTAACACTAATCTATATATATATATCTAAAACTCAAAGCAAACAAATGCCATGCTGCCACATGTACATCTCCCTCCAAACAAATGATACAAAGTAATCAACAAAAATATATGTATGAAGGCTCGAACACGCAACCTCTCACTTGAAATACAAACATACTAACCACTAATCTACAATCTTTTTTTGGTTTTTATGGGGAGAAAAAAAAAACTAGAGCATACATCTAAGAAAAGCATTAAAGATATGGTAACTTACATCCCACAATATACCCCACAATTATTAAGGAGACCCAACATTACATGCAATTAACTACATAAACTACATTTTCTAATTTAAGAACCAAATTGTAAGTATTCAGGAGACTTGATACGTTTGACCCATCATGTTGACATGTCACCCGAAAAAGGTATAAATATGAAATTTCATTTTTATGGGTCAGGTACCCGACTCGGGAAAAAGATGTAAAAATCGGGTCGGTTAATGAGTTTGCTTTTAAGTTACACGTGTATCCCAAATAAACACATCGTTATACTTTTTTCTCTTTCTTTTTTCGCAGTAACTTTAATCTTTTCTTATAAGATCATAAACAATTGTGAAAATGTATTGAGTTATCTTATAAGCTACCCAATACCACGTTGTTGTGCTTGTGACTTTCAGAGGGGAAAGAAAATATGAATAATAAAAAGAATCAACATTTTACAGGATAAGTTGGATCAGATGAATCAACATGTAAAAAAATGGATCGGATGAATCAACATGTTAATGAAAAAATTAGTTGTGATGCATTCTGCAAGTGAGAATATTTACGTTATGGTTGATTGGTAGTAAATCCTTTTGAGGAATAAGGATTAGAGTTGGCATGCAATTGACAATTGTCACTCATGGTAGTACTCCAAAACACTGTAATCAACATGGATCGGCAGTTGATACTCATAGTACCTTCTTCTATAGCTCTTCCAATGATTTTTTTTTTCATAAAAAAAAGCTATGACACTTTTGCGGGTACCCGATTATTCAGGGTCGAGTCATGGGCTGCTTTTCTAGCTACCCGAAAAGGGGGTACCCACGTATTCTGGTACCGCATATTTGGTACCGAATAACTAGGTAACCGATTATGAACACCCCTAAACAACAAACTCTCATTAATCGGTTACATTCTTTAACGAAACAAGTAAAATAAAAGAATGACATTAACCATCTTAAATAACTAAAATGTAATGCAATATATAGATTAACCTCGGGGAACAGCCCGGATCAACAACTAGTATTACATATTAGTACCTTCGGATGTTTCGTTGTCTTTCTGATAGGAACATAAACTCATATTTTGCTTAGTATACTAAATCCATTGATACATAGTAGTTTTACAAGCTAAAATAGCCATGTATCTATTTATATGAACTTGATGCAGTTATGCAGATATGCAGTTTATGAATTTACAGCTTATGTCATTGTACAAAGTGAGCCCTTAATTAAGGATAGGATCTTCCTCACACATCTTAGTCTCAATATAATAGATAATTTGTTATTATTGCTCTGTACAAGTGAAATGATATGGATTAAGTATTTGTCGATTAGTGTGATGATAGACATTCGAGTGCTAGTTGGCCTAATCTATCGCGCACTTAATCGCTTAGCTCTCTTTTACTAATGTGTACTGTGTAGAATTCTTTCTATCACTAGTAGAAAAAACGCAATGTGCTGCGGTTTTTTGGCCCTATGTCTTTGCGGATTTGAACCGCAAAGCACATAGGGTCAGCAAAGACATAAGAAAACAAAACCGCAGCACAAAAAACTATGTGCTACGGTTCTTCCGAAAACCGCTGCACAAACCCTAATATTTTTTACCCCAAAATGTCGCTTTTGTGCTGCGGTTTCTTAGAGGAACCGTAGCACATTCATCCATAATTAAAAAAAAAAAAATTTTACTTTAGTCGGAGATTGCCCCAAATATTATTATTTTTTTTTTTTGGAAAGCAAATTGATAATAAATAATTAACTTAATACTCAAAATTAAATCACAACCACAACCAAATTGATAATAATTATTTATTATTCACAATCCAATCTGATTATTACAATTATTATTACAACTAAATGAAAATTTGTTCTAACTATAAAAATCTATTAACAAAGAAAAAAGAAGAAGAAGAAATCATCAATCTTCAATCAGCATCTTTAATGAACATCTTCAATCAGCATCACTCTTTACCTAAAATCATGAAAGAAGAAGAAATAAGAACATACATAGATACTCAAACATACAAAAAAACAAAAATTAAACCTGAACAAAAAAATAAAAATTACACATGAACATTGAAAAAAACCCAAAAATTAAAGATGAACATTGAACATTGAACATTGAATACCTAGAAAATTAAACATACCCAGAAAATTAAACCCTGAATACAGTAAAACAATTAAACCAAACCCAGACCTAGAAAAATTGAATATTGAACATTTAAATTAGACCAGAAAATTAAACATACAAAAATTAATACAAAACCAAATTAAACCCTGAATTAAACCAAAACAAATTGAACCAAACCCAAACCTCCAATCCTACCCAACCCGAACCCAACCCCCAAAACGGAACCCTAACCCGGACCCCCAACCCCCCTCCCCCAACCCAAACCAAACCCTTACCCAACCCCCCAAAACAGACTCACCTAACCCGAACCCAAAACCCAAAAACGAACCCAGAAAACCTAAAACCAACCCCCAAAAATCGACCCACCTAACCCGAACCCGAACCCCAAACCCTAACAACGAACCCGTAAAACCTAAAACAAACACACCCAAACCGGACCCGAAACAAAAAAAAATGACCCCAAGAACCCAACCCCCCCCAAATCGACCAACCTAACCCAAACCCAAAGCCAAAAAAACGAACCCGAAAAACCTAAAACCAACCCCCCAGAACCGACTCACCTAACCCGAACCCCAAACCCTAACAACGAACCCTAAAAGCCTACTACCTCCGTCCCAGAATAGTCTGAACTCTTTCCTTTTATGTTTGTCCCAAATTAGTTTGAACACTTCCATTATTGGCATGGTCCCACCATTAATATATTTTTCTTTTACACATGTTTGGCCCACACTTTACCTTTTATCAATAAAAAGTTACCCAACTTTCTCTCTCCTCTAATAAAAAATACCCCACCAACTCATATCACATCTCCTTTTTAAATAAAATAACATTTGATAACCACACCACAACTTATCACCTTAAACTACGTGTCCCAACAAGTGTAAAGATCTTTCTGGGACGGAGGGAGTAAAACAAACACACCCAAACCGAACCCTGAAACAACAAAAAAAGATGACCCCAAGAACCCCACCTCCTCCCCCCCAAAATCGACCAACCTAACCCTAACCCCGAAATCCTAAAACGAACCCGTAAAACCTAAAACCAACCCCCCAAGCCGAACCTTGAAAAATAAAAAAACCACCCACAAATCAAATAAAAACCCCAAAATCGAACAATAAACTCGAAACCCCCAAATTAAACAAAAAAAAAACCAAATTTTTGACCCACACATGAAACAATTCGAACCATCAAATTATTAAAAAAAAACCCCAAATTTTCAACCAAACAAAACCCCAAAAATCAATCGCAAAACCCCCAATTGTCGGGAAAAAAAAACCCATAATTTCGAATTTAAAACCCCCAAAAACCCCACAATTGTTGGACGAAAGACCCCAATTTTACACGAAAGACCCCAATTTTAAACGAAAAACTCCAATTTAGTTCGAGAAAGCACAATTTGGTTCTAAAAAACCCAATTTCTCGAAAAAAAAAAACCAAAAAGGACCCAATTTTTCGACCCAAAACATTAAAGTTCGAAGATTTTGGGGCGGAAATGGATTTTTGGGGGTTTTTTTCCTGGATTTTTGGCTTAATTTTTGACAAAGAGAGGAGAGAGAGGGAAGAGAGTAGCGTAATTTTTGACAAAGATAGGAGTAGGGGTGTAAATGATGCGAGTCGAGTTCGAGTTTGAGCTAACTCGACTCGACTCGTTAGCATTTCGAGTCGAGCACGAGTTGAGTCGAGCTCACTCGAGTCGAGTTCGACCGAGTTTTGACCGAGCTTTGACCGAGTCGAGCTTTGACCGAGTCGAGTTTTGACCGAGTAGATTTCGAGTAGCTTGCAAGTGTCTCATGTTAAAAGCAATCCTAAGGTAGAAAAATGTTGAATTTAGGTATTTTGCTATTTATAATTGGGTTTTCGAGCTTCTCACGAGTTTTCGAGTCGAGTATCGAGTTGCTCAACTCGACTCGCCAACATCTTGAGCCGAGTTCAAGATCGAGTCGAGCTCACTCGAGTCGAGTTTTGACCGAGTCGATCTCGAGTAGCTCACGAGTTGTCTCGTCTCATTTACATCCCTAGATAGGAGAGAGAGTGAAGAGAGAGGAGAGAGAGAGAGAGAGGAGAGAGAGGAGAGAGAGGGAAGAGAGTCGGCTTTGGAGGGTTATGAACAAGGGTTAGGTTTATATATGGGGATAGGGTAAATGGGCCGCGGGGATGATTTTAGTTTGGGCCTCATGGTTTATTTGGCCTTGATTTTTGTGCTGCGATTTTAATAAAAACCGCAGCACAAAGTTACTATATTTTTAGCGCCTTATTTTGATACTGTTTTGTGATGCGGTTTTGTTAAAACCGCAAAGACATTTGTCGCAAAGACATTGGGTTTTACTACTAGTGTATGATCCTTTTAATGGACAACATGTATTTGTGTATTAATTGAAATGCAAAGCTACTGAGTTTAGCTAGCAGTCTAATTATAGTTTTGGCTAGCAGTCTAAACTTGGTTCACACAATAAACATCATTTAGATATGGAGGATGTAAGAAACAAAGAAAATACGGCAAAATAAAAAGATTCCATCATTTATATGCCATTGTTGCTAAAGTTTCTTCTTGTAATTTTGTTTCTTTTCCATATAAACTACATGGATCCTGCTTTTGGATTCATTTTTTCTAAAAGTTTGTTTTCTATTAACATTTCTGGTTCTTTAATAATGGTAATTCTATTTTCATCTCTCTGTTTGTACTTTTCCTATCAACATGATTGTCTCATCTGATCCCTAGATATGGAAACCTTTAGAAATTTTTTTTCATATATTTGTGAAATAAAAGGAGAATATATAGTTGGCTTCATTATCCCACTCAATTGACTTTATGTTAGCATAAAATCTGAGATTATATGTTAATAATCTACTGATCATGAGCTAAAACACAATTTAAAACACTATTTTCTAGATTGTGTTTTGGTATTTTGGGAGACAGAGGAGGGAAGATTACCATTCTGTGAGGGCAGCTGCTTTGTCTCCCTTAGGCTCATGAATAATTGTAGTAGACATGGTTGCTGCAAGTGAGAAACCTATAGCAAAGGGCATATTAGATAATAAATGATTGATGAACTTCAATGAAATCCATAATTTAGTGGACCCCAATGCACCAAAGAATAGTACATCAACAGTATTTTTTAGTACTTGTAAACCTGAAAGAAAGGATGTCCATACTCTTTACCTGCTACAGCCATATCATAGTTGGTAGGCTAGTAAATCAACCTTTTAGATATGACCATGTGATTGCCCTTCAAAGTTTGTCCTGTTTTTTTCTTTTCAAAGACCATCCGGGTTCCTGGGGGTAGTGGAAGTTATTTTTAAAAATATAATGCTTAGTGCCATGCAAAGTACAGGACTGTGAAGGTAAATAAAACAATATGTTTATGCCTAAAAATTGCACCCACTTAATGTCCAGACCATATATAAAAATGCGGACATGTAGCATGGGCTTTTAAGTTCTAACCACCAAAAGTCTAATCCTTGGATGATTTGCTAATCAGAGATTTGCGGATGTGAGGAATAACTCCACCACCAGTGATGGTTCCTTTGATCAGTGTATCAAGTTCCTCATCTCCAAGGATAGCCAGCTGCAGATGCCTAGCAGTGATACGCTTCACCTTCGTATCCTTACTCGCGTTTCCCGCAAGCTCTAATACTCGCGCAAAGAAGGTACTCCCGTAATCGCCGCGGTGTACACAACAGCTTGTTGCACCGACCCTCCCATTTGCAAGTAACCTTGGTCTTCAGCAGACGATGAACACAACCCACCGGAAACCGCAGTATTGACACACATAAGAAAGGCTTCATAATATATATACAACACATGAGACTTTTTAAAGAAAAAAGTAGGAGAAATATATGCTTCTGAAAAGTGAATTCACAAAGTTAGGGCTTTCCAAAATTTAACTCTAATACAACATGAGGGAAGGGAGTTGAAAGGATTCACTCCCATCCCTTCATTTCCCTTCACCTTCCCTCCCCTACCTTTCTCTCCATGAATTTTAACCAAAGTGTGATGATCTTTGTCTCCCAAACCTCAAGCTAAATCTCCAAGCAGCCCATAATCTTTGAAGAACCTCAAATTTACAATCTAATGAGAGTGAGATTCGGATATATAATGAAAAGTTGCTAGCTTGCTTTGTGTCACCAATAGTGTATGGCTTAAAAACACAAGTCAGTAACAGAAGCTATATATATGAAAGGATGTGGCTTCAAAACATGACCAACTGTTTTTTCTAGATGACAAGTGAGACTTTAATTTTCGGGACATAATATCCCTCGTGTGAACAATACCAAACAAAAATGAAGGCTTTCAACTGTACCATATTATGCACTTGGTGCAGTCATTTTCCATAGCTTGCCCATATCAAATTAGAAAAGGGGCATAACTATGATAGTGATGAGACGGAAAGGAACATCACAAAAGTACAGGACTATGAAGGTAAATAAAAATAATATGTTCATGCAAAAAAAGTGCACCCACTTAATGTCCAGACCATATATGAAAAGCACAGCTTGTTCATCTATATCGTATATTTTAAACTGTTATAATAAGCTGGAGATAGGGATTTTTGAAAGAAATAGCGAATTGTGAACTTGTTCTTGTAAGTAAGATATAGATTGATCAAGTGTACAAGTGAATTAAACAGAACAGAATAGGAAAAAATCAGTAAAAAACTATAAAAGGACTAATACAAAGACAGATCATCATCACTGACTAATAAGCTACTTATCTTAGTTATCCCAATGAGCCACCCTGCTGTGAATCTCCTCCAAGGAGCATTATACGTAATGTGTTTATCCTGTGTGTCTTGCACACTTCAGTTGCACCTAGATCGATCAGGCACAGAGCAACACTTTTCTATTTCAGAGAAAGGGAACATGGTATAATTTTTGCTGTGAGTTATTGCACAAAAGCAGAAGCGTAACAGGTTTACCAAAAAAAGAAAGCTAGTTAATAAAACCATAACACAAGTATAGGTATCAAGGAAGAAACAAGGCAAAATATTATAGATTTTGTTTTTTGTGGCTGCATTGGCTACAACACAAATTAATAGCTTATCTAGTATAACAAAAGTAACGAGGGTAACATTATCAAAAGTGTCAGATACAACCACATTTATCATTACACAGGAAATGTATGAAAAGCGGACCCGTAATCATTCAGGCGATCCTATGAGTCTCGTCGAGGCTTACTGGCATCTGCAAAAGCCACAAAGCCAAGTAAGCAAAAAGATAAGTTATGACAATTCTTTTTGAAGCACATTTCGAGTCGAAGCGAGAGTGTAAAGACCTACAAAATGGCATTAATATCAACCGTAACATTCCCCCGTAAGGAACCTTGAGGTAAGACTTTAATACTTTAAACAATAGAAGGACAACAAAGAAAAGACAACAAATGTACACCAAATAAGGCAAAGTAACATGAGTGTTGAAATGGGAAATCTACCGTATCTAAAAAAAGTTAATCACTTAATGTAGATCAATTATATTTGAACATCATTCCACCAAGTCTCATATGCTGAATCTTCACTTTATGACACGTCAAACACTTTGCAACAAACTCGGCCACTTCACGTTTCATGTTTTTCCACCAAAAATGCTGCTTCAAATCCTTATAGAGCTTATCTCCTCCAGGATGCACAGAATATGGCGTATTATGAGCTTCTTCCAAAATCTTTCTTTTTAACTCCTCATCCTTAGGCACACACCATCTTCCCTTGTACTTCACAACACCATTCTCATCGATGTCAAACTCGATGGCAACTCCATCTTCCTTCATTTTCTTGGTCCTCACTATCCACTCATCACTACCATGCTTCACTCGAATCTCATCGAATAATGTGGGTTGCACACATAGTGCATTCAATTGAGCTTCCACTTGCCCTTGCTCCATGACCTCTAAACTCATTCTTTTGAATTCTTCACACAATCTCTCAGATAACACCATCATGTTCATCATATGACTAGTCTTCCTACTCAACGCATCAGCAAGACTTTATTCGCTTTACCCTCATGATACAATATCTCCAAATCATAATCCTTGATGAGTTCAAGCCATCTCCTCTCGTCTCATGTTCAACTCCTTCGAGTAAATATATACTTCGACTTTTATGATCGTTGAAAATCTTACATGACACACCATACAAATAATGCCTCTAAATCTTCAATGCGAATACTACAACAGCTAACTCTAAATCATGAGTAGGGTAATTCTGTTCATAAGGCTTAAGTTGTCTGGAAGCATATGCTACCACCTTACCATGTTGCATCAATACACATCCTAACCCATTCTTAGAAGCGTCACTATACACCTCAAAACCTTCTAATCCAGATGGTAACGTCAAAACCGGTGTCAAGTAAGTCTTTGCTTCAATTCCCCGGAAAGCTTTCTCACACTTCTCATCCCACCGAAATCGAGTTGTTTTCTTCATCAAATTTGTCAAAGGTTGAGCTACTTTTGAGAAATCTCGCACAAACCTCCTATAGTAGCCAAGCAAGTCCTAAGAAACTTCTAATCTCGGTCCACATTACTAGGTCTCGCCCATTCATTCTTTGCTTGTATCTTCGATGGATCTACAAAGAACACCTTCTTTCGAAATCACATGACCCAAAAATGCAACTTTCTCAAGCCAAAACTCACATTTTGATAACTTAGCATACAACTTTTTCTCTCGAAGTATCTCCAAAACTTTCCTTAAATGACCTTCATGCTCTTCTTTGTCCTTTGAATACACCAATATATCATCAATAAACACCACCACAAATTTATCTAAATACGGCTGAAAAGTCCTATTCATAAGGTCCATAAATGCTGCAGGTGCATTAGTAAGTCGAAATGGCATCACTGTGAACTCATAATGCCCATACCTCGTACGAAACGCTGTCTTTGGTATATCTTCCTCCGTAATTCTCAATTGGTGATACCCAGACCTCAAATCAATCTTAGAGAAAATTCCAGCACCCTTAAGTTGATTAAATAGATCCTCAATCCTAGGCAATGGGTACTTATTCTTTATTGTGACATTATTCAACTCTCTGTAATCAATACACAACCTCAAGGTTTCATCCTTCTTTCTAACAAATAACACTGGTGCTCCCCAAGGTGAAACGCTTGGCCTAATGTACCCTTTCTCCAACAATTGGTATTCCTTCTTTTCTCTTATTATCCTTATTTAACTCTTGATTATTTATTCACCATGTTTACTTGTTTCATCATGAGTATGTTTGCTTCAATTATGATTGAGTAGTCTATTTCTAGGGTTAAGGGGATCCATGATCAATTATGAAGGGATGTTTATAAAGTATTGATACTTGATGACGTATGTTGATTTCTATTGAATGCATTATCTCTATTCAATCTGATTTGGCCAGATTTGATTGTTATAGTATTGCAATATTAGGTTATGCACCGAGAGGTATAAACTTGATATTAAGGCTAGTTTCAATAGGTAGATTTGGTATTAATAAATTGCGAGAGCCTGTTGATATCATTCTATGGTTGATTTCGATTCGAGATAGCAAACCAACCTGTTTAACTGCATTATTAATTATTGATTATTGTGTTTCATCCTGGAATATTGTTCATTGGTGAACCCATACCCTAGACTCTTTATTATTGATATTCTTGATATAGTTATAGTTTGGTTAAGCATAATCACCAACAACACTCGTTCCTTATATGATGCTACGGTTTTATATAGAGTTTTTCCCCTTATATTTAAGCTAAAATGTGTATCAATGGTGCTATTAGGAGCCATTTCACGCTAACTTTCTTCTTCTAGTTGTGGTTTTCTGTTTTGTAATGATTTGTAGGTATTAGGGAACTTTTTTCCTATTTTCTACTGCTTTACGTCTACCACAATCGAATGTAGAGGTTCGAAGGCATATATGATGAGTTTCGGGGTCCTGAGGATACTTTCCGGGACCCTTGAGCAAAGGAAGAATCGAAGACTTGGCATTTGAAGCAAAGAACGAAGCAATGGACCTAAGTCCGATCTTATCGGGCAGCACACGCCCGATCGGGCGCTCACAAGGGGATAATCAGTTTTGTTGCGGGCCCGACGGCGCGTTCGCCTGTCGTTAGTTCGTTGTCAAGCCCGACGGGCGGTTCACCCGATTTCATCGGGAATGTTCGAGCGCCGTTCGAACGAACGAGCAAAGAAGTCTGCAGGCCGCCGACATCGGGCTTGTCGGCCCGATTACATCGGCCGCTTGATCTTTTGAGCGCCGATACTTTGTTTGAGCCCGATTTGACGGGCACACTTGGCCCGACGGCGAATAACCCAAGCACGCGCGTTTAATGATTTTCGGGCTATTTTTTGTGAGGACTTTTCCTAGTTGTTTCGAGGTTTAGTATAAAGAGGAAAATCAGAATTTTACTATGGATCTTGTTTTTTTAGTCTTTATTTCTCATAGTTTCTCTCAAGAACCCTAGTTAACTATTTTTTCATTTTGAATTCAACATCAAACCTTTGGATTATTCACAAGTTCAATATAGTTCTTCGCTTTGGTAATCTTCTTTATTGCTTTCTCTATTATTGATTAGATTAATTCCTTAGTTATTTGCAATAGTTCAAAGTATGAATTTTTACATTGATTTTGTTATTGTTTTCGCAAGTATGAGTGAGTAGTTTTATTTCTAGGATTGTGGGAATCTATGTATGCAATGAGGGATTAATAGATTGGTGTAATTATCTTTTATTTCAATTGTTTCCTGTGATTGAATCGTTCATGCTAGATTTATGAATTAGGCCTGATTTGTATTTCTATTATCGCAATATTGAATCTGCTTCGAGAGGAGAGATTTCGTATAGGCTTTCAATCATTAGGCAGAGTGATCCTTGACCATGCGAGAGCGGCTAGGTGATCTTTGAGGGAGGTAATGTTCGAGAGAAATTACATGTGCCCTAGATAAATTGACTTATTAGGTGGTTATTATTTGTCTCTGATTTCCCAAATTGTATGCATAGTGATCCATAGTCTTAGTTCCTTTATTATTTGATTCTTACCTTCGTATTTAGTTCTGTCATTTGCTTAGTTTAGTAAAACAACCATTTTCATCTGATTTAGTTAGTATAATATTAGAGTTCAGATACAATAGTATAACTTTCTCCCTGTGGATTCGATCCTGACTTTCCTGACTACTTGTTAGTGGACCTTAGGTTATTTTTGATAAGGTGATACGACTTTAGCCTGTCAAATTTTGGCGCCGTTGTCGGGGAGACGGTTTATTTTTATTTTGTCTGAATTATAGTATTACACTAACCTCTACTCTGAAGAACACCTGTTCTTTGGAGCATCTCACGTTTGTTTTAGTGTCTTTGGTGTATGAGCAGGAAATTAAAATCCCCAAATCTCATTCCATTTGATCCGGAGATTGAAAAGACTCGCCGTAGACTCGTAAAGAAAACTAAGCAAGCAAAGTTGTCTCCAGGGGATACCTTCCCAAAAGACACCTTCTCCACCATCTTCACCACAACAAGAATTCCCCATCTCACCTATTACTGCTAGAATGGGTGACGAAGCTAAACCAACCTTCAGAGATTATGCACAACCTTCTCCTGATAATGTACCCACTGGGGTCCGGATGCCTACCATTGCTGCTACAAATTTTGAAATCAAGTCTCATGTTCTGAATATGGTTCGACAATCGCTTTGTTGGGTTACCATCCCAAGACCCCAATCAGACCTGCAACGGTTTTTACAATGTTGTGCTACTCAAAAACAAGCCGGTGTTACCGCCGATGAGATGAAACTCATCCTATTTGGTTTCTCTCGCGACAAAGCTCTATTTTGGTATAATAAGCCGCCTTCCACCATCACCACCAGGCGTAACTATCAAAGATCTTCCTCATCAAGTGGTACCCTTACCAAAAGATCGCAGATATGCGTCATGCCATAGTAACTTTTACCCAAGATCCTCGGAGAGTCATTATATGAAGCTTGGGAGAGGTTCAAGGATCTCGCAGCGCCTTTGTCCTCATCATGGTTTAGACCAAAGTGGTATTTCGGGTCAAATTTTCTACACTAGAGTTGATGCGGATACAAGGCGGGTAATTGATGGAGCCTCCGTGGGTTCTTCATGGATATGGCCATTGATGAGGGGTATGAACTCCTGGAGAAACTCGCTTCTAATCAAGCATCTACCATTCGTTCCTCCATGAAAAAGGGAGGGAAACATGAGGTTGAGGCCATTTCTTTACTGTCCGGCAACTAGCCGCTCTAACCTGTAAGATTGATTCTTTGAAGCTAGGTAATGACTCCTCCCATATGAGTGTTAATGCGATGGCTAGTGCTTCTAATTATAATGCTCCCATTTGTGATGCTTGTGGGATACCCGGGCACAACTCTCGGGGAGTGTCCCGCACTCCTATCTTCTAATGTAGGGGGTAACCGTGAGGCGCTTAATGCTTTTCGACCACAACCTAGGAGCCAGCTCAATCCATATTCTAACACTTACAACCCCCGGTTGAGAAATCACCCCAACCTCTCATATCGGAGCAATAATGTGTTAATCCTCAACCTCAACAACCATATGTCCCACAAAATCAAGTTCAACAATATCAACCTCAACAATAAGCTCCTCCTGGGTTCCAGAGAAATCAGGCTCCACAACCACCTGCTCCTACTACTGACCCAGCCATGGCAGAGCTGAAGAATATGATGTTTCAGATGCAGAAAGGTTTTAATGCCTTTCAAGCCGACACAAAGGCTCGCTTAGAAAATTTGGGTACGCATAACAAGATGTTGGAGACTCAACTAGCTCGGTTGGCTAGTTCTTACGCTAGTAGACCACCCGGGTCATTACCTTCACAACCAATGCAACCAAGAGATACCGCCAATGCCATCACTCTTAGGAGTGGAACGCAAGATGATGGTCCCGGAGATGTCTAAGGATGATTCGGTTGAGTCGAAAAGAATGAAGCTGTCATCGACAATTCCACACGCTCCTAAGGAGGCCAAAGAATGCAGAGAAGCGGACAATAGCCGAAAAAGCTCCATCTACCACTCCCGTGATCAAGGTACCGTTCCCCAATAGACTATCAAGACTAAGCTTGATCATCGCCGGTAAGTTTTTGGAGGTAGTGAAGAATCTTCAGTGTAATCGTCCCTTTTACCGAACTTATTACTCAAGTTCCCGCATATGCTAAATTTTTGAAGGAAATTCGACTAGGAAGAGAGCCTTTAATGAAATTGAGACCGTAGCTTTCACCGAAGAATGTAGTGCTCTTTTGCAAAACCAAATCCCCACCTAAATTGAAAGACCTTGGGAGTTTCTCTATCCCTTGTAACATTGGCACCATTTTTATCGATAAGGCTTTATGTGATTTGGGTGCTAGTGTTAGTGTCATGCCCTTACCGTTTGCAAAAAGCTTGACATGGGAGATTTAAAATGTACCAATATTACTCTTCAAATGGCCGACCGTTCGTTAAATACCCCCTAGGTATCTTAGAGGACGTCCCCGTGAGAGTAGGTAAATTTTTTATTCCCTGTGGATTTTGTTGTGCTTCGACATGGAAGAGGATACTCGGATCCCAATTATTTTAGGGAGACCATTCCTTCATACCGCCGGAGCCGGCCATAGATGTTAAGAATGGGAAATTAACTTTGACTGTGGGAGATGATAAGGTGACTTTTAGTTTGACCAATGCCTTAAAAAGTCCCATGCTAGAGGAAGCCTGTTATAGAATTGATGTCATTGATGTGCTGGTTAATGATGACATGCCTCAATCCCTTCTGCGGGATCCTTTGGAGGCTTTGCTTTGTTTTGCATCTTCTACAGGTGATGGTAATCCCTTGCGTGCGGAAGTCGATGACTGGGAAACGGCTCTTACATGTGAAGAGTTTGACGGTATTACCACTCATGAGAAGGAACGGTTAGTATATGATACTCAACCTAAGAGGTAAAGAAACCCGGAACCGAAACCCCTTCCCCCTTCTCTCGCGATATGCTTTTCCGGGATGAATCTGAAAATTATCCTGTGATTGTTAGTGCTTCACTGAATGATGGTCAAATGTCTCAACATTTGTCTGTTTTGAGAAAACATAAACAAGCCATTGGAATTAATATTGATGATTTGAAAGGCATAAGCCCTGACTTCTGCATGCATAGAATTCACTTAGAGGATGATCATCGTCCTAGTATATACAAGGCCAACGTCGTTTGAACCTCAATATGCAGGAAGTGGTTAAGGAAGAGGTTATGAAGTTGCTTGATGCTGGAATCATCTACCCCATTGCTGACTCTAAGTGGGTGAGTCCAGTTCAAGTGGTTCCTAAGAAGGGAGGTACTACTGTTGTAAAAAACGAAAAAAATTAATTAATTGCTACAAGAGTAGTAACTGGTTGGCGTATGTGCATTGACTATAGAAAATTAAATGTTGCCACCAAGAAAGATCACTTTTCCCTCCCCTTCATTGACCAAATGTTGGAAAGGCTAGCTTGTCACTCTTATTTTTGTTATCTAGATGGCTATTCAGGTTTCTTCCAAATACCTATCCACCCAGATGACCAGGAGAAGACCACCTTTACATGCCCTTATGGTACCTTTGCCTATCGAAGGATGCCATTTGGATTATGCAATGCCCTCGCCACCTTCCAACGTTGTATGATGGCCATCTTTTCTGAGTTCATTGAGTCCATTATGGAAGTGTTTATGGATGATTTTAGCGTGTATGGAATTGATTTTGATGCATGTTTGATAAATTTGGCTAAAGTTTTGAAAAGGTGTAAAGATGTCAATCTTGTACTGAACTGGCAGAAGTGCCACTTCATGGTTACTGAAGGAGTGGTACTTGGTCATATTATTTCGGAACGTGGCATCCAGGTGGATAAAGCAAAAATTCAAGTGATTGAGCAATTACCCCCTCCTGTGAATGTCAAAGGGGTGCGCGGTTTTCTTGGTCATGTGGGGTTTTATCGCCGCTTCATCAAGGATTTCTCTAAAATTGCTAAACCACTTACTCAGTTGCTCCTCAAGGATGCCCCGTTCCTGTTTACTGATGACTGTCTTGTATCTTTCAACAGATCAAGCAAGCTTTGATATCGCTCCTATCATTCGATCTCCAGATTGGAACCTCCCATTCGAGATTATGTGTGATGCTAGCGACTATGCTGTGGGAGCTGTGCTTGGTCAGAGGAAGGACAACATCCTCCATGCGATATACTACGCTAGCAAGACACTAGATGAAGCTCAAGTTAACTATGCCACCACTGAGAAAGAACTTCTAGCTGTGGTCTATGCACTGGACAAGTTCAGGACCTATTTGCTGGGGTCTAAGGTCATTGTTTATACCGACCATGCTGCATTGAAGTACCTCCTAGCCAAAAAGGAGGCAAAACCTAGACTCATTCTAAGTGGATTTTGCCGCTCCAAGAATTCGACTTAGAGATCGTAGATAAAAAGGGAGCGAGAAAATGTAGTGGTCGATCATTTGTCAGTTGCAAGATGAAGATATGGAAGAAGGTCTACCCATTGATGACTCATTCCCTGATGATAAGCTCCTGGCAGTCACTTCTGTCACCCCGTGGTTTGCAGACTTCGCCAATTTCTGTGTGAGTGGACAGACTCCCCCAGAGCTGAGTTACCAGCAGAGGAAGAAATTCCTCCATGAGGCTAAAAAGTATTTTTGGGACGACCCTCTACTGTACAAACTTTGCGCTGACACCATCTATAGGCGATGTATCCCATAATGGGAAGTGCATGACATTCTGAAGCACTCTCCTTCATTGACCAAATGTTGGAAAGGCTAGCTTGTCACTCTTATTTTTGTTATCTAGATGGCTATTCAAGTTTCTTCCAAATACCTATCCACCCAGATGACCAGGAGAAGACCACCTTTACATGCCCTTATGGTACCTTTGCCTATCGAAGGATGCCATTTGGATTATGCAATGCCCCCGCCACCTTCCAACGTTGTATGATGGCCATCTTTTCTGAGTTCATTGAGTCCATTATGGAAGTGTTTATGGATGACTTTAGCGTGTATGGAATTGATTTTGATGCATGTTTGATAAATTTGGCTAAAGTTTTGAAAAGGTGTAAAGATGTCAATCTTGTACTGAACTAGGAGAAGTGCCACTTCATGGTTACTGAAGGAGTGGTACTTGGTCATATTATTTCGGAACGTGGCATCCAGGTGGATAAAGCAAAAATTCAAGTGATTGAGCAATTACCCCCTCCTGTGAATGTCAAAGGGGTGCGCGGTTTTCTTGGTCATGCGGGGTTTTATCGCCGCTTCATCAAGGATTTCTCTAAAATTGCTAAACCACTTACTCAGTTGCTCCTCAAGGATGCCTCGTTCCTGTTTACTGATGACTGTCTTGTATCTTTCAACAGGATCAAGCAAGCTTTGATTACTGCTCCTATCATTCGATCTCCAGATTGGAACCTCCCATTCGAGATTATGTGTGATGCTAGCGACTATGCTGTGGGAGATGTGCTTGGTCAGAGGAAGGACAACATCCTCCATGCGATATACTACGCTAGCAAGACACTAGATGAAGCTCAAGTTAACTATGCCACCACTGAGAAAGAACTTCTAGCTGTGGTCTATGCACTGGACAAGTTCAGGACCTATTTGATGGGGTCTAAAGTCATTGTTTATACCGACCATGCTGCATTGAAGTACCTCCTAGCCAAAAAGGAGGTAAAACCTAGACTCATTCGGTGGATTTTGCTGCTCCAAGAATTCGACTTAGAGATCAGAGATAAAAAGGGAGCTGAAAATGTAGTGGCTGATCATTTGTCCAGATTGCAGTATGAAGATATGGAAGAAGGTCTACCCATTGATGACTCATTCCCTGATGATAAGCTCCTGCCAGTCACTTCTGTCACCCCGTGGTATGCAGATTTCACCAATTTCTGTGTGAGTGGACAGACTCCCCCAGAGCTGAGTTACCAGCAGAGGAAGAAATTCCTCCATGAGGCTAAAAAGTATTTTTGGGACGACTCTCTACTGTACAAACTTTGCGCTGACACCATCTATAGGCGATGTATCCCAGAATGGGAAGTGCATGACATTCTGAAGCACTCTCACTCCCTGCCATGTGGAGGTCATGCTGGGCCCTCCAAAGCCGTTGCTAAGGTACTTCAATCTGGTTTTCACTGGCCTACTTTATTTCATGATGCTAGTACCTTTGTTAAGTCTTGTGATGCATGCCAACGAACGGGAAATATTTCCCGTAGACATGAGATGCCCTAAACCCCCATTTTGGAAGTTGAATTATTTGATGTATGCGGTATTGATTTTATGGGCCCCTTTCCCTCTTCCTCGGGCAATAAATTCATACTTGTCGCTGTTGATTATGTGTCTAAGTGGGTAGAAGCCATTGCATCCCCAACTAACGACTCTAAAGTCGTTATGAAAATGTTTAAAAAGATTATCTTTCCAAGGTTTGGGGTACCAAGGGTTGTCATAAGTGATGGTGGATCTCATTTTCACAAACGAACTTTCGAGGCTCTGCTTAAGAAATATGGTGTCTACCATAGGACTGGCCTAGCATATCACCCTCAGACAAGTGGGCAGGTAGAAGTGTCTAATCGTGAGATAAAGACTATCTTAGAGAAGGTGGTAGCTAAATCTAGGAAGGATTGGAGTGACAAATTAGATGACACCCTGTGGGCTTACAGATTTGCTTTTAAGACCCCTATTGGCGCCACTCCTTACAGGTTTGTCTATGGGAAAGCATGTCACTTACCTGTTGAGCTAGAGTACAAGGCTTTTTGGGAAAGCTGAACCTTGATGCTAAGTTAGCAGGAGAAAAACGCTTATTGCAGATTAATGAGCTTGATGAACTCCGGTTGAATGCTTATGATAGTTCGCGTCTCTACAAAGAGCGCATTAAGAGATGGCATGATAAGAAGATTTTGAGTAGAGAGTTCTCAATTGGTGACAAGGTCTTATTGTACAACTCTAGATTAAAACTTTTCCCTGGTAAGTTGAAGTCAAGGTGGTCTGGTCCATTTTCTGTCACTAATGTTAACAAGTTTGGTTCTATTGAGGTGATGAATGCAACAGTGAAAAGTTCAAAGTTAGTGGCCAACGCTTAAAGTCAGATCATACGGGAGCTCCGATTGGATCTGTGGAGGAATTATATCTCCAACCCCCTTCCCCTTCTGCTTGAGGGATGAGGTATTATGGTCGTGCGGGACCTTTATAAACCAGCGCTAATCGGGAGGCAACCCGATTTTCCTTTTCCGTTTCTTCTTACTTTTTATTTTTTCTAGTTTTATAGTTTTGGTAAGAGAGTGAGAGGGTACTAATCATCATCTTGAGGCTATATGTGTGCAGGAATTTTTCGCATAATAGGCAGTCGCCCGATGTTGACGGGCGCACACGCCCGATCGGGCCCGCAACGAAAACAGTGAAAGGAATGATAAAGGAAGACGCCCGATGAAATCGGGCATCAGACCCGTCAACGAAGAAAACGCCCGATAAAACGGGCCATTCCGCCCGATCGGGCGGCATCCCGTCGCCCTGGGAACGACGGGTTCATCGCCCGAAATCGGGCTTTACCCGAGAACATATTTTGGGCGACATTAACCACGAAAATCCGCCCGATTCTAGCTGGCTTCTCTCGCCCGATCGGGCTGTCTATCGCGGGCTTCATTAATCGGTTTTTTTTCACCTTCTTTCTCCCATTCATCTCACAATCTCTTTCTCTCTCCTTCATACCCTAACCCCCAATTCTCACCTTCTTCCCCAAATTCTCCCTCCACCATTGAAGACCTCCATCTAAGCTGCTTCAATCTTCACAAAATCACCCCTCTCATCATCCCCTACAAATTTCTCACTCCATCCTCTTCATTTTCTTTCACTCCATCCCTCACATCCATCTCCTTCCTCCTTCCTTCCACCATTAAAGTGAGTGAAAAGCTTCCTTCCATCATCCCCCATTAAAGTGAGTGTGAAATCCTCTACATTTTTCCAAGCACCATGAATTTGCGGAGGCGTCGCGAATCTGGCACCGGGTCTCAACCACCACCACCACCGGTTCCCCGGGACGCGACTTTTCCGGACGTCATCTTTTCGTCGGTAGAGCAGCGTGAACGGTTTCAGCGCCTAAAAGGGCGCGAGGTGAGTCCTACCCACTTTCTTGATATTGAATTTTTGAGTAAATTGGGTATTGCATCTGAATTCAAGGATTTCATGAAAATAATCGGGATGGAATCATTTTTTTCCGTGCATGTTAATACATATCCTGTACTTGTCTATGAATTTTATAGTAGTCTTGAGGTTACCAAACCCCGAACTGGACCCGTCTCATATGTATCCTTTAGGCTACTAAATCAGGACTTTCACCTATCCCTACCGAAATTTGCAAGAATTCTTCGAGTCCAATGTCGTGGGGAGATTGGGCACCCCTCTAACTACCACCATCGTGACACCTACTTTGCCATCACAGGTGATGCAAATGAGTTCACCCTACAACATTGTAAGGGCAAATACATTCACCAACCCATCTTCAAACTTTGGGTTCGATTTATGTCTCAGACACTTTTTGGGAGGGTGGAAGGACAATTAATCAGGGGGGATGAACTGTACTTAATAGGGAGCTACATGCTTAGAGGGACACGCCACCAATTTCAATACAACATCCCTCACCATGTTGCGCTCCAGATGGAGCGTATAGCTACCACATATCCCAAGAGGCGAGCGGATGGTACCTTGACCTCTCGCGCCATTGTGAATGGGGGGTTGGTCACTCTTTTTGCTAGGAAAATCCCCGATTTTGACGAGTCTCGCTACCAGCCAGCCATAGGACCTACCCTTATGGATTATGCTTTCCTAGATCGTCTCCCGTTGGGTAGAGAGGGTCAGGGATAAATACCGATGGCGCATCAACGGGATGCGCTCTATTGAGCTGCCTAGTCCTTTAGCCAAAATCAGACCTGGGCAACCCCATTACCACCTTCCCATCGCTGGCACTGACTTTCCCACCCCCGTCCCTGAGATACCCCAGCGCACCTTTCACCGCCGCCCCCCTCATTCTGATGATATTGCCTCTACTTCTGATGCTCTCCCTCCCCCATATTCTGCTGCTCCTCCTCCTTCTTTTAATTTTCAGGACATGATGAGCATGCTCCAGCGGATGGAGTCTGGCATTACTGCCAACTCTGCAGCCATCCAGAGCATCGGCCAGCGGGTTGATGCCAACTCTGCAGCTCTCCAGAGCATTAGCCAGTGTGTTGATACATTGGCCAATGATCAACACCTAGCTATGTATCCCATGTACGATGAATACTGCAGACTGCATCGGATTGCTGAAACCGATGCTCACCCATCTTGGTACACTTGGAACCCGAGTTACAGCCAGCCGGAATCCAGTAGTTGGGGTGGCGGAGGTGAGGATGATGATGGTGATGACATTTCCCTGGATGACTGATATCCATGCCTTTCCTTTCCCTTATTGCAATGAGGCCATTGCCACGTTCAGCTTGGGGGAGGATTTCTGTAAGTACTTCCTTCTCTTTTACTGCTTTTTAGGTTAGTTAAGTTAGTTTAATTGCTTTAAAAAAAAACACAAAAATACGAGTTGAATATGAATAGATTGATTGCTTCCCTGTGCCCCGAACTTTGTTTTGAAAAACGATTTAACTCATTATACTGGATAGTTGGGCATTTGTGATTGGGATGTTGTGATGTGATCTCTGATTGCCTTGATCTTGAGTGGATTTTGATGATAAAATGCCTACTTTAACTGCATGATTGAATTGGTTAGGATTCATTCTAGCCCTGTGAGGATGTCATATCCTGGTCTATTCTTGTGTGTTAGTTCCTCGTAGCATTCTTATCTTGGCTTTGGCATTGTACTCGTTGATTTCTGGTGACTTTGGACATGTGCTGTGATAGAGGCGTTCATTTGTTTAATCTTTAAGCCTCAGAGTTGTTTAATGAATCATTTTCCCCCTAGCCCCGCTGAGCCTAATGACTTCTTTTTGGATCTTTATTAAGCCACATTACAAGCCTTGAGCCTTTACAATGACTATTGTCCCAAGCCTAGCTTGGGGGAGCATTTGTTAAGTTGATATTATATTGTGTGGTTGATTCCGTAGGGTGGTTGGAAAATAATGCTATGTTGGTACAATGAAAAGAAAGAAATAGAAAAATAAAGTGAAAAATGATAGTGAAAAATCTGAAAAATTTCTATGATCTTCACTCATTAACTTTCAAAAGTGTTGGAAATTATGATGAAATAGACAAGTATTGGTTGGTTCGTGAAATTTCAAAGTTGGTTATTATCTGGGTCATGTTGTTGATGCCATGGGAGTTGTTTCGATCACACCTAGTCCTACTAGTGTTGTTGCTCCCCTTTTCTTGGCTTTTCCACCACATTCCTTAAATAATTTTCGTACCTTTACCCGAGCCCCATTACAACCCTGAGAAAGACCTTTTGAGCACGTGTTTGATTGTTTATTGGGATAATACCGAGTCAATATGCCAAAGTTGAAGATTAAGTTTGTTATTTGAGTCGACTCCGATTAGGATGAGCGATATTATACCTTACTAAACACATGAGAGTGTGAGTGGGAAGGGCTATTATGGTTGGGTTGGTGAGTGTTCGGGCACATATTATGCCTGCCACAAAATTGAGAAGAGTGACACCTCGGTGAGCACCTTTTCAAGATTTGCATGTTATGTAAAGCAGCTGCACTTGATGGTTTGCTTAAGTGATTGGTGGTCAGGGTGATCTGAGCAACTGAACTTGAATTTTGCTTGCTTGAACGATTTTGAGTTGAAAATATTTGAGTTTGAAATTTCTTATCTGAGGGGTGAAGCAATTTTATTCTTATTCATGTTGTGCTTTGCTTGGGGACAAGCAAAGGTTTAGCTTGGGGGAGTTTGATGCTACGGTTTTATATAGAGTTTTTCCCCTTATATTTAAGCTAAAATGTGTATCAATGGTGCTCTTAGGAGCCATTTCACGCTAACTTTCTTCTTCTAGTTGTGGTTTTCTGTTTTGTGATGATTTGTAGGTATTAGGGAACTTTTTCCCTATTTTCTACTGCTTTACGTCTACCACAATCGAATGGAGAGGTTCGAAGGCATATATGATGAGTTCCGGGGTCCTGAGGATACTTTCCGGGACCCTTGAGCAAAGGAAGAATCGAAGACTTGGCATTTGAAGTAAAGAACGAAGCAATGGACCTAAGCCCGATCTTATCGGGCAGCACACGCCCGATCGGGCGCTCACAAGGGGACAATCAGTTTTGTTGCGGGCCCGATCGGGTGCTTTCGCCCTATCGTTAGTTCGTTGTCATGCCCGATCGGGCGGTTCGGCCCGATTTCATCGGGAATGTTCGAGCGCTGTTCTGAACGAGCAGCTGAGAAGTTCTGGGCCGCCCGATTGCATCGGGCGTGTCGGCCCGATTACATCGGGCGGTTGATCTTTTGAGCGCTGATACTTTGTTTGAGCCCGATTTGATCGGGCACACTTGGCCCGATCGGGCGAATAACCCGGCACCCGCGTTTAATGATTTTCGGGCTATTTTTTTAGAGGACTTTTCCTAGTTGTTGAGGTTTAGTATAAAGAGGAAAATCAGAATTTTACTATGGATCTTGTTTTTTTAGTCTTTATTTCTCATAGTTTCTCTCAAGAACCCTAGTTAACTATTTTTTCATTTTGAATTCAACATCAAACCTTTGGATTATTCACAAGTTCAATATAGTTCTTCAGTTTGGTAATCTTCTTTATTGCTTTCTCTATTATTGATTAGATTAATTCCTTAGTTATTTGCAATAGTTCAAAGTATGAATTTTTACATTGATTTTGTTATTGTTTTCGCAAGTATGAGTGAGTAGTTTTATTTCTAGGATTGTGGGGATCTATGTATGCAATGAGGGATTGATAGATTGGTGTAATTATCTTTTATTTCAATTGTTTCCTGTGATTGAATCGTTCATGCTAGATTTATGAATTAGGCCTGATTTGTATTTCTATTATCGCAATATTGAATCTGCTTCGAGAGGAGAGATTTCGTATAGGCTTTCAATCATTAGGCAGAGTGATCCTTGATCATGCGAGAGCGGCTAGGTGATCTTTGAGGGAGGTAATGTTCGAGAGAAATTACATGTGCCCTAGATAAATTGACTTATTAGGTGGTTATTATTTGTCTCTGATTTCCCAAATTGTATGCATAGTGATCCATGGTCTTAGTTCCTTTATTATTTGATTCTTACCTTCGTATTTAGTTCTGTCATTTGCTTAGTTTAGTAAAACAACCATTTTCATCTGATTTAGTTAGTATAATATTAGAGTTCAGATACAATAGTATAACTTTCTCCCTGTGGATTCGATCCTGACTTCCCTGACTACTTGTTGGTGGACCTTAGGTTATTTTTGATAAGGTGATACTACTTTAGCCTGTCATTATAATCTAGATTTGATCGACAATTAGAAAAAGAACACTGTTTTCCCTGTGGATTCGACCCTACTTTCCTGACTACTATTTGTTAGAGGACTTTAGGATTACTTTTGATTTGGTGATACGACTTTAGCTTATCAGAAGTAAGATCAATATGGTCGATTATGAATAGCACAAAGCAAAATCATAGTAAAGGAAATGGGAGTTACTACATTGGCTTATGAATTATTTCATTCAAGGAAAAGTAAAAAGCAATTTAAGAAGGTGGTTGAAGGTACTAATGAGTACACACCTGGTTGAAGGTATTTTTTATTATCATAGTCCATATTTTCATAATCAAAGTGAACAGAAGCATCACTCTTTGTGCTCTCAAACTTGCATACAAATAATAAGCAGAATATGACATCAGATAAAGTGCATACATACTATGAAGAATTTGTAAGAATTAGACTCTTATTCACTTGCTTGGTACTATTAATTTTTCCATTCCTTTCCCTCCATATGTATTGTTGGAGTCTTGGATATAGACTCTTGAGTCTTGAATGCTAAGTGTTCTCTCGCTCACTTCAGTTATTTATGTAATACCCCTCATGATTGCTTTAAAGGGAGTTAGCAGGCTACTCATTCCAACAAGATGTATCTTTCTTTTAGGGAGTTCATTTTTTTAGTTACTCTACAGTTAAGCGTGCTTAGTTGGGAGTAGTCCACGGATGGGTAACCTCCTGACAAGTTTCTTAGAGTGCGCATGAGTGAGGACAAAATGCGTCGAAATAACTTGTGTTGGTTATTGAGGACATTTGTTGGCCTTGGTGACAATAGACTTGACTCCAGATGGGTTCGGTGTTACAAATTATAACTCTGTGGTTTGGTGCTCTTGAATATTGAATTTTTTTCAAACCAAAAGAACCTATCTTTTACCATATTACCAAGTATATCACTAGTTCTGTTATTATATAAGACTTTAAAAATTCTATTTTTTTGTTCTTACTGCTGGATGATGAAGATAATAGATTAGATCAGAGTAGCAAGTAAGCATGATGCTTCGGGAAATAGGCATGCATGGATAGGCGATAGAATTGAAGACGAAAGAAAGAAATGATCTTAAGATTAATTTAGGTTTATTTTAGGAGAATTATACATATTATGACTGGATTTTCATATTAATTATTTATATTTTGGACGCAATAGTATGTTTTTAATTAATGAAATACTACTCTTTGGCTCATTTTTGACAATGATCATTGAGTATTTATGCTCATATATATCTCTAATATCATTATATTTTCTCTTCGTTTATTACGTTTATAAGTTTTATTATTGTTATCATTGTATATTTGTCGCAAATTAATAATGTTACTATAAGACATTTGAAATAGAATTGTTATTATAAAGCTAGCTAATAAGAAATGTTGCCTAGTGTCTAACAAAGTGTTACATATGCTGACTTAAAATGATACATAATATCTAATAAAGTTTTATTATAATTCAAGAGATGCCATAGAAAATGCTACTATAGATGAAAAAGTGTTACATATAAAATTATGCGTAACACTATAAAATGTTGATTATTGTAAAAAAAGTGTTACGTTTGAGAATTTTGAGTAACACTTGAAAAAGTGAAACATTAGCATTGGAAAGTGTTACCTTAGAGAATAGGTAGCACGAATAGATGTTTTACTTACAAAAGTGTTACTTGTTGCCTAAAGCAACACTTTTAGGCATTTAAGTAACACTTTTGGGGTAATGCTTTAGGTCAATTATGCACTAGTGTTTGAAATAGAAGCACTCCGCTAATGTGGCAGGAGGTTAGTTTTGACCTTCCTAAGAAGAAGGAAGTCAGTAGCATCATGGGGAAGACCAACAAAGAGGTAACAACAACTTAGCAAAGATATGGTGGAATCCCTAGAAAAGAGGATCTACAGCTTACTAATAGGAAAGTGGTTACAGCCTCCAACGGCAACATACCATTACACTGTAAATAGCTCATTTATGCAACATGTAAACATCATCTAATCACACCAACACTTTAGCTCAATCACTCACTCTTTCTCTCTCCATCATTTTTCTTTCATATTCTTAATTTGTCATCTCTCTTTCTCTCTAACCTGAGTTGCCCGTCAGTCTTGCCAATTAGGCAAAACCGTGTACTTGTCTAGCAAGTTGATATTACTATAGTGGATTGGCGAAACACCGATTCCCCTATGATTTTCTCCCCATTTAATGGGTTTCCACATAAAATTATCTTGTGTTATTTCTTTATTTCTACACTACATTTCGCTCATTTATTTTTCCAAGTATTGCAACTTAAGTGTTAACCCCCTCTCCAAGCAAATTAATCCTTGTGTGAATTTTGCCCTAAAAAATTTGGTGCCCACCGTGGGGCTGATAATTAAAAAATCAATCTTGCCAAAATCGCAAGTCCAAAGAAACTTGCCAAAATCGTCATTCTCGAGAACTTGTCAAAATCGCAATCTCAACATCGCCTTAGCAAAATCGCCAATCTCGAAGAACTTACAACGAAGTCGGAATCCCAACAACTCCCAACACTCCTTCCGAGGTGCCGAATCAGGAGGCTATGTCCCAAATCCTGGGAGCCATTGATGAGATGAAGAAATCCCTAAGAGAAGAGATTGCCATTTAAGGTGTACAATTCGAAAGCAAAACTAATTCACTCCGCACCGAGATGTTGTCCATGGCATCAATTGTGTCCAACTCTCGGAGGCAACTTTCTCACAAAATGGAAGGGCTTATTCCAGTCAATGAAGACACCAGATCTGACAATCCGTGCAGTCAAGTAGCCCATTTTGGACCCGTGCCAGGTGCAGAGGCAAGATTCCAACAACAAACAAACGATGCAGGTAACTTGGCCAGGAAAAATGTGCAAAATGTCATACCTGCAAATGCAACTGCAGATCCATTGTACAAGTGACTCGATTGATATTGAAGATTCCAAAATTACTTAAATATCACCACAAAATTATTGAAAACCGCCCCGGTCCTACTTTGAATTTACTATTTTACCCTTCTCTTTTTTCCACCACTCGCCACCTACGCCACCACCTACCACCACCCACCACCTACCTCCCCCTGCCAGCACCCACCACCAATTGCCACCACCCACCACTCACGCCGTACAAAAAAAATTTTAATTGGGGCTAAGGGTCGAACATCAGGCGAGGACGTCCGACCCATGGCCCGAACGTCTTGGGCCATGAGTCGAATGTCATGGCCAGACTTTCGACCCTTAACAAAACAAATTTCGAACTTTTTTTAAGGGGGCGAAAGTCTGGCCTGGACGTTCGGGCCGTGGGTCGAACTTCCCAGCCAGACGTTCGAACCAGACCAGACGTTCGGGCCATGGGTCGAATGTCCTGGCCAGACATTCGCCCCTTAGCCCCAATTTTTTTTCGAAATATGGGTGGTTAATGGTGGCAGTGGAGCTTGAGGTGGCAGTAGGGGGCTGGAGGTGATGGTTTTGGAAAAGAAAAAAAAGGAAGGGTAAAGTTGAAAATGTTTGTTGGAATCGGGGCGATTTTAAGTAATTTCGAGGCGATGTTTAGCAGTTCAGAATATTTTTTATCATTAACTAATCTACTCTTAGGTGACCAGTTAGTTTTAGTAATTGAGCTCTCTCTAATTCCTCTATGGAAGAACAACTTTGTCTAATTCCTCTATAGAAGGACAATCGATTATCCATATAATTAGTTTTTAGGTTCATATTATCGCTCGTGTACTTATATTTTTTATCCCAAATACCTTTAAATTCAAGTTTGTTTTGCGAGAAACAATCTTATAAAAATTTTGTTGTCCCAAACTATTTAACATTTTGTTGTTAATAGTCAAAGCATGGATTCTGGACCCGAGACCACCATGGGCACCGTGCACATCTTTGATAGGTCAGTCGTACACCCGTCAAAAAATAATTCCTACAAAACCTTCTAACAATGTAGTAGGGTAAGTAGGGTCGAATCCACAGAGAGATGGTTGTTTTAATCTAGTTTCTAAGATATGGAAAAACTAAACAAGATCAGAGATAAAATAATTAAGGTCCTAAACTAATAAAAATAAAACTAAAAGGATCTAGGGCAATGGTTCACCATGTTTATAACTATAATCTATCAAAATATCATCAATAGTTCAATTAATCAGATATCTAGAGCACAAGTTAATCCTATGGTCGGGTATTAACGCTCTCAAATCAACATATGCTAGTATGGTCGCTCAACATATGCTAGTATGGTCGCTCAACATAATCAGATTTGCTAATTGTAGGCAAGCCTCTAAAAGTAAGATCTTGGTCAATACAAACAATTATTAGCAAGAATTATTCAAACAATTGATCAGGTTGCAAGATTAACAATAAAAACACTAATCAATTAGAGATATCAATGAAAAATCAAACTATCAATAAATATCAATCAAGAATCATAGCATATAAACATGGATTCCCAAACCCTAGAAATAAAAACTACTCAATCATGGAATAAAGAATAAAAACTACATCTAGAAAGAGAAAGGAAAACATAATTAAAAGAAAACAATGAAAATAAGAGAATGAAATAATGAAACTAATGAATTAATGAAGAAAAGAGAAACTAGGGTTTACAACTAAAAACTAGAGAAAAAAAAGAAGAAGAGAAAACTAAACTAAAGCAAGAGAGAAAGAGACTAAAAAAAATAAAAAGAGAAAAGTTATGAAAAAGGTTCAAGGTTGAAGAAAAGGTGGTGACAAAATAATAGGCTAAGCTATTTATAATAACCTAGGGAAGCTTTAAAAACCTAACAAAAATAAGCTTCAGGGTACTCGGCCCGATCGGGCAAGCTCGCCCGATCCCATCGGGCGAGAGTCTCTTCGTTTCGGAAATATGAAGGACTGCCGCCCGATCGGGCAAGCTCGCCCGATCCCATCTGACTGCAGTCTTTTCCCCTTGTTTCCAACTCTAAAACGCGGCCAGAAGAAAATGCTCTCGGGCCCGATCGGGCTAAACCACCCGATCCCATCGGGCGGGAAAACTGCCATTTTGCGTCAACTTACGAAGGCTGTATCTCTCAAACCAGAAGTCCGTTTGGAGCGTGTGACCTATCATTGAAAATCCCTTGAAGTCTAGTTTTAAACCCAATTGGAATTTATCAATTACCAATTTTTTATCAAAAGTTATGATCGAAATAGTGAATAGGTGTCAGTTTTGGCACTTCTTTCACTAACTCTTTGCTTCATTCTAACTCGAAATTGTCCCAAACGGATGCATTGTGATCCTTGTGCAAGCTATCTTCATCCTCAATGATTATTAGGCTTGATCTTAGATAATCATAATTAATTTGCATTAAAATAACCTGAAAAATCATCGAAACACGCAAACGGGGAGTAGTAGAGCACAACTTACATAATACATGCCACTATGCACCTAAATGCTCTAAAAGGAGTTCTAAATGTAATCAAAATGCATCTAAAAACTATATATAAAAGTGACACATCAATCTTCCAAAACGCTTGATTTTATATTTGAAATGCAAGTATTGTTTTAAAATTAAACTAAAAAGAACATCTCTTAAACACTAATAAGAACTCGTCTATGTCAGATATTAAATGCAAAATTCACTTGTCATTTGAATTATCCCTTATTCTAGCTTAAAAATCTGAGAAATATGAAGATTTTAAGTAATTGCAATGCTTTGTTACCTGCAAATCTCGGTGGAAATCCAAAAAGCTTCATTTTTAATTTTTATTATTATTGAGATATTGAAACTTAAGAAAGAAGTGATTTTTCATAATAATTCTAGTTTGAAAAGTAAATTAGTGAAAATTAAAAAAGGGGAAGAAGAAAAAAACAAAAACACTCGAGGATTAAGGAGAGAGAGAAGAAGGAAAGAAAGAAAAAGAGGAGAGAGAATGAGACATACCACTCTAAAAGTTTGACCCTTTTTTGTTTTGTGTTTGTTGAGTTATACTCCCTCCGTTTCAAAATATAAGGCATGCAAAATGTTTGAGGTCGCACTTTGACCATTAATCACTCTCAATTTATATTGATAATTTTTTTAAAAAAATAATGTTATTATAGCATTTTTCAAGACGAATCCAACGGTATAATTTTTAAAATTTTTATATACTATATTATGAGATATATTTGTGGTCAAAATGGATTTTCGTAAGACGTGAATGTCTTATATTTTGAAACGGAGAGAAAGACTTTCTTGTGTTTTACATAATATAACAATGTAATACAAGTCATTTGATGGTATGGATAGAACCAACAAATAAAAAGTGTACAATATATATGAATATGATAATAGTAATTAATAAGCTAGTAAGCAACATAAGATGATTTTTTTTTAGAATGGTCACTTACTTGATTTGAGAGAAAATAGTAGTAAAAACCACAAACAAAAAAATCCGAGTAATGACACTATATCCTCGGCGAAGCTTATGACAGATTCAACCCCAATGGGTTGTACATAATTTTTGATACAAATAGAGACATTAAGATATACTACATTCATTTCTTAATAAGTGCAACACTTTCTTTATTTGGAATAGTCACAATAAGTGCAACTAAGCTCAAATGGTATAAAAAGTTCAATATTATTACAAACATGCCACCAAAAAGCAAGGGAACCACAACTTTTTGTTTCAATCACTGAATTACTCTACTTTATTGTGGCCCCAACTTTCTCTCTCTACATTCCTTGATATTCCCCCACTTTCTCTATATTGCAATTATTAAAATACGGAGAAAGTATTTTTTTTAGTCGAACATGAAGGCATTACAAAAACCTTGTGTAATTAAAAATATGTATATACATGTCATTCAATAATCATTATTATATATTTTGTTTTATACCTTAATGTTCTTTTTACATATTTATGTTCATTTTTGTGATTATTAATTTTTTTGCCTCTCAAGTCTTATATCGAAATATCCTATTATAATCAAACTGATGTACTTTGTTTTATACCTTAATGTTCTTATTGTATTATTTTTTTGTTATTTTTGTAATTTTTTTATATATTCTTTTCTGTTTCTTCAGTCATATATTCACATGTTCTTTTTATAATCAATCTTATGTTCTTTGTTTAATATCTTTATTTATGTTTTTATTCATTGTTATGATTATTTTTATAATTTATTGTTTCTCAAGTCATATATTCAGATGTTCTTTTATAATCAATGTGTTGTAATTGTGTTTTTTTTATTAGGAAAGATAATTGGTCCAAAGACCAACCCCTGCTAGGCTAACCTGACACACTAGCTCAGAGGCTGGGTACAAGGCTAAACAGCCCAGAATTAAATACCCAACATATTGTTGGGATGAGGATTCGAACCCGGGACAATGTCCTAGAATTTGGGGTGGTACTCCACTAAGCTACCACCACTCCCTCTTGTAATTGTGTTTGATACCTTCATGATCTTTATATTTTTAATCAATTTTCTGAATTTTAATAGTTTTTTTTTGTTTCTCAAGTTTTATACGCACATGTTTCTTTGTTATACACCTTCATGTTTTTTTATGTTAACTTCATTTATGTGATTATATATATATATATATATATATATATATATATATATATATATATAAGTCTTATAGGTATATGTTCTTTTATAATTCGTATGGTGTTCTTGTTTGATACGTTTTTGTTGTTTTTACGTTTCTACTCATTTTTGTGATTTATAATATTGTATTATTACTCAAGAATTATACATACATGTTATTTTATAACCAGTATAATGTTCTTTTTTATACCTTCGTATTCTTTTTATTATTTTATTCTTTTTTTATAGTTTTTCGTTTCTCACATATTATATGCAAATTTTCTTTTAGAATGAATTAGTAGTGGTGTTCTTTGTTTTACACATTCTTGTTAAACAAATTTTCATGTTCTTCTTCATATTGAATTACGTTCTTTCTAATAATGAATTATTTTTCTTTTTGTATATAAGCTGAAACAACATATCTATAAAATTAAACATACTTTTAAAATTAAAAAGACATACTATTTGAATTTTAAGAAATGGTAGGCGGTTTGTTAGTGCACAAAATAAGTTAATAACTAGATTTTTTTTTGCCCGGTCGATGCCTCGGGTCAGTTACAATAAACAAATATGTTATTAGTTTTAAATTTCATAATGTATTTTGCTACTTTTCGTGTTTTTTGTCCATTAAGAAATTGAAAAATTCACTTCATGGCGTGATAAATAAAAAAATTTCAAAGGTTTGAGTTTGAAAACAATATCTTAAAAGGAATTGTGATAAGAGAATATGACATCAATATTCTCTTGTAAGTTATGTAATAAGGGTGTTAGATATGTATATACTTGTTTATCTTTTTAGTTAATTATAATTATTACAATACTTAATCATATTTTATTTGAAACATTAGACAACAAAGTCATAGTGTATTGATGGTTAAACTCTTGCTTTTCATTTCAAAGGTCACGTGAGGAGTACACATAGACAACAAACATTTGCATTACAAATTTGAGTAGAGTGCCACGTGGCACATAGGCTTTTTTTCGCACGCCTTTTAATATATTTGTATAGATTTTATATTCAAAGATAATATTTAGATTATTTTTTCCACCCCACGTGATATGTGGCTTTGAATATTTGGGATATGCAGATAGAAGAACCTTTTTGTTAACTATTACACATCTTCACAAATGCCGGAGACAATATCTCTATTCTATATGGGAAGAGGGATAGGACACCAAAAAATAGAAAAATGAAAAAAATAGAAAAAATAAAATACTTATAATTGTTTCTGAAAACTAACCAATTTATTCAAAAAAACAAAAACAAAAACAAAAACAAAAACAAACGGGTACAAATTACTAAGCCAATATCTAGAAATTGTAACCACCAAAACAATCCCTAATTAAATGGCAAAAGCTAACTGCAACAATGGCAGTTTCTCTACTTCTTCATTTCCTTCTCTTTCCCTTCCTATCATCACAACTTCTCCCCTCCAATAATCTGAAAAACACAACAAGATAGCTGCAACACAGATTAGGATACCATAATTTATCGAAGTTAAGGTAACATAGCATAAAAAAAGTTATTTGTTCAAAACAATCCTTGTACGTTATTCATTTTTTTGGTGTGAATTTTCTGCAGGGTATTTTTTTTTTTTTGAGTGGAATTTTATGCAGGGTATTATTCACAAGAAGCCGAGAGACGCTACACATACACTTGGTGTATGTAGGACATACATACACCTCCAATGGTGTATTGCCACGTCGCTGTTAGCCAAAAAAAAGAGAGGGAAAAATGGGGGGAAAATAATTTGTCTGATGGCGCCACAAAGCATGGTGTGGCGGGACAAATTGATGTTGGCGCCCAACATGCATTTAATGCATATTACTCCCACCAACTTGCATTTAATGCATATTACTCCCACCAACATGCAAACTGTAATATAGGTTTTGATTACTAAGTAAATGTATGTTGTTACTAAGAAAAACGCAAAAGTGGTGATTAAGCCCTCTATGTTTGATCAAATGTGATATTAGGGCCCTTAAGTTTCACTTGTGGTGATTAACCCCCACAACTTTACCCAAATGTGAGATTACACACTTATTATAATATTCAACCATTTTCTCATTAGTAAATAATTTTTTTAATACTAAGATATTAGATTATATGTATTTTTATACAACTTATTCTTCCTAACAAGGCTATGAGGAAGATGAGAATAATTGCATAGTGATAGGGCTAATCTAGCAAGGCTATGAGGAATAAGAGATGCACGTTCAGTGAAGAAATTTTTTTTTTTTTGTTTATGTATGTTTGTACTTAATATGTATAATTTATGTATTTAAGATATTTTATATCATCATAAATTATTTTTGAATTTTTTATCAGGTATTTTTCCAAAAAAAAATTGTAAAGAAAAAATGGTTATATAATATACTTTTTTAAGAAGCCATACAAAGAAGAGAGTGAGAGAGAGAGAGAGAGAGAGACATAGATAAAAGAAGGACCCAAGTGATATGAGAGAGATAGATCAGTACAATATCGTATAATATAAAGTGATGATTAGGCCCCTTAGGTCTGCTCAAAAGTGAGATTAGGCCCCTCAAGTTTCACTTGTGGTGATTAACCCCCACAACTTAACCCAAATGTGAGATTACACACTTATTAGTATATATAATCATTTTTTCTTTACAATTTTTTTTAGGAAAAATACCTGATAAAAAATTCAAAAATAATTTATGATGATATAAAATATCTTAAATACATAAATTATACATATTAAGTACAAACATACATAAACAAAAAAAACAATTTCTTCACTGAACGTGCATATCTTATTCCTCGGTATAAAAAATTACAAACTTAAAATCGTTTGAACCTTCTTTGTTATTAATGCATATTACTCCCACGAACCTGCAAACTGCAATATAGTTTTTGATTACTAATTAAATGTATGTTGTTACTAGAAAAATTACAAATTTAAAATCGTCTAAACCTGCTTTGTTATTAATATAATTGAATATTTTTATTTATATAATATGCTTTACTTTCAATTTTAATTATCATATAATGAATTCAAATGTTTCCATTGTATTAACAAATTTAATATTTATTCACGATACAAAAAAAACATTTTAATGAGGGAAAAAATGTGGCACTAATGGCAAGCATGGGATTCGAACTCGAGATCTAGTAGCCAGAAAAGCGCTTTCATTGCTGCTATTGTAACCAAGTGGGCGGGATATTCACAATGCTAAAAAGTGGATATATTAAATAATTAGAGTATGCACAGCCGTTATTTGCAAACTGTAATAAAGGTTATGATTACTAATTAAACGTACGTTGTTACTAGAAAAATTACAAACTTAAAATTAAACCGTTTGAACCTGCTTTGCTATTAATATAATTGAATATTTTGTGTTTATATAATTTGTTTTACTTTCAATTTTAATTATAATGGACTTCAAACAAGGTTATCAGGATCGCGATCCTACTTTGGATCGGTGAGGGCATATAGGATCGAATCGTTGGATCGAATCGTAGAATCGTACGATCCTACAAAATAACTAAAATTTGATAAAATATAATCTAAATATGTTCCAAATGATTCATAATTTGAGGAGAATAATCCTAAAAGTGCAAATTAGATTGTTAAAGCTAACATAGGGGTTGAATTATAAGATAATAATGTGTTTGTACACAGACGTTACCATTCATATAATAATATTAAAAAAAAATTCTTTTAAAATTAATTTTAAAAACAACTGAATAAGTAATAACAAAGTGATAATATTAAACTCATTTGATTATTTTTGCATTTTAGATGCATAAATCATATATTTGGATGACAAAATACAAGTAAAAAAGCAAACAAGAAAGAAAAAGAGCAATAGGTTAGTTGTGTGTAGGATCGGTCGATCCTACGATTCTATACGATTCCTACCGATCCTATACTGATTCTAACCGATCCTGAGCGATCCTATGCGAGGGCGATTCTATGAGCGGTTCAGATCATTTGGTCATATTAGGATCGTAGGATCGTACGATTCTACTATCCGAATCGCGATTCTAACAGCGTTGACTTCAAAGGTTTCCTTGATTGGAAAGCTTGATATTTTGTTCTAAACTGGAAGCTAAAATTCTTACTAATTGTTGCTGTTAAATATAGCATTTTGTCAAAATTAACAAATACAAATGCAATTTAAGCAAAAGGTTTATAACGTTTTTTTAGTAAAACTTAAAAGTTTAAATACTTTGTTTATTGTTTATTTTAAGGCACAACGATTATTAATCTTGTCATATACACATACTAACTCTCGTTCAAATGTTAGCCTTTAAAATTGAAGTTATGTTCCTTAATATTTACACAGCTACTAAATCAAGATCAATTGTTTAACCAAAAACCGAAATTATGCTCCATAATATTATTATTATTATTAGATAATTATTTGTTATAAGGCACTACAATTATTAATCTTGTAATATAGAGATTCTAAATCTCGATCGATTGTTTCACCAAAAATTGATATTATGCTACTACAACCACCAAATAATAACGACAAAACTTAAGTTGGATGGTTCGAATAAAACATTGAAGGGTTGAAATAAAAAAACGAAGGGTTATAAAGAACGATTGAAATTCAAATACTAGTTATCGAAGGGTTATATATATATATATATATATATATAATATGTTTTACTTTCAATTTGAATTATTATATTAATGGACTTCAAACGTTTTATGGATTGGAAAGCTTGATGTTTGGTTATAAACTGAAAGCTTAAATTCTTACTAATCTGTTGCTGTTAAATACAATATTTTGTCAAAATTAACAAATACTAATGCAATTTAAGCAAAAGTTTTATAATGTTTTTTTAAATAAAACTTAATAGTTTAAATACTTTGTTTATGGTTTACTGTAAGTCACAACAATTATTAATCTTGTTGTACACAAATGCTAACTCTCGATCAATTGTTAGCCTTTAGAATTGAAGTTATGCTCCTTAATATCAACAGAGCTACTAAATTTCGATCAATTGTTTGACCAAAAATCGAAATTATGCTCCATAATACTATTATTAGATGAATTTTGTTTATAAGCCACTACTTGTGTATTAATCTTGTAATATACAAATACTAAATCTCGATCGATTGTTTCGCCTAAAATTGATATTATGTATAAGTAAATACTTACCAACTAAGGAGTAACCCTCAAAATACTCTATGCTAGTTTGCTACTATACAACCACCCAATAATAACGACAAAAGTTTAAGCCGGATGGTTAAAATTAAACATTGAAGGGTTAAAATAAAAAAACCGAAGGGTTATAAAGAATAACGATTGAAATTCAAATAATAATTATCGGTTACTAAAAAATGTAGCGTTATGTGAAAACAAATACAAATGAAGCAAAAGGTTCAAGTAACATATTTATAATAAAACTTAGATTTTTGATACTATGTTACTTTTTGTAAGAAGATCTCTAACTATTCTTCATTTTATTATCCTTTTTTCCAATCATGTAATTAAGGAGATTAGTAAATTGTTTCATTAAACAATTTATTCACTACTCATTAGCATTACTAATATATGTGATCTTATTCTTTAATAATATTAATATTATCTCTTAAGTAAAAGCTACAAATAAACATGTTATTACAACTTACTGCTTGAAAAGACTAAAGTGCCACTACAAAATGTAAAAAGACAAAAATGCTACTAGAAAATAAAAAAAAAAAAAAAAATGGGGTATTAAGCTAATGGACGGAATATTCACCATGCTAACAAGTTGATACATCAAATAATTATAGTATACACAACCGTTATTTACAAACACTAATATAGGTTTTGTTCACCAATTAAATGTATCATGTAACTATAAAATTTACAAACTTAAAATCGTTTGAACCTGTTTTGCTACTAATTTAACTGATTTTTTTATATAATTATTTTTTTACAACAACAACACTGAAAGCGTCTGCCTGGCTTCAAACGACTATAAGTTTGCAATTTTTTTAGTAACAGTACTAAATATTTTAATAGTAATACAAACCTATATTATAGTTTGCAAAAAAAGGCGGTGTATAGTATAATTACTTAATGTCTCCACTTCTTGACATGGTGAATATCCCGCAATCTTGGTTACTACAACGACAATGAAAACGCATTTATGGCTATTAGGTCCCGAGTTCGAATCCCATGCATCCCAAATGTTTTTTCAAATTAGTTTTACTTTAATGTTTATTGTATTTTTTTCCTTTAGGTCACAATTAAGTCCACGTAACATACATTTAACCAAATTCATTTAATTATCAACAAATTTCCAAACTAAAATAAAGTTTTATATTACTACTAAAATCTAACCTGTTACTAAAATTTTAAAAAAGACCAAAGTGCTTCTACATACCAAAGTGCTACTACAAATTTGGGTAAAAAAAACTACAAATTTCCAAACTAAAATATAGTTCTCTGTTACTACTAAAATCTACACTGTTACTAAAATTTTAAAAAAGAGCAAAGTACTTCTACAAATTTTTAAAAAAGACTAAAGTGCTACTACCATCATTTATATCATAAGATGTAGACTTAATACCATTATTTCAAAAAAATAATTAAATTTTCTTTTAAGTCTTTTAGATTTAAGTTATATATTATTTATATCATAAGATATAGACTTAATACCATCATTAGGAAAACTAATTATTGAAATTTATTATATTCCGACCTTTAAATATTATTATCATATTGTTATCATGTAATTTACACCTATTTGACCTATGTCGTAGGATCTTACGATCGTAAGATCCTACGATCCAATCCTACCGATTAGATCCCGCTTACCTTTTAGATTCAAAGTAGGATATCGATCCTGACAACATTATTTAGCATTACGAATATATGTGATTGTATAACATATTATTATTATTATTATTATTATCTCTTAAGTAAAACTATAACCATGTTTTAACAACTTATTGCTTGAAAAGACCAAAGTGTAAAATTTTGGAAAAGACTGAAGTGCTACTAAAAAGTAAACAAATTTTTAAAAAACATTTTTATGGGGAAAAAATGTAGGATCCCACGATACAAAAGGACATGATCGATCCTGATGTATGGTAAAAGAGTGCTAGGGACGAAGAGAGTATATCAATTGCATGGATATTAATGTAACTAAAACGGTTAGGTTCTAAACTGGAAGCTTAAATTCTTACTAATCTGTTACTAATAAATACAGCATTTTGTCAAAATTAACAAATACAAATGCAATTTAAGCAAAAGTTTTATAACATTTTTATAATAACACTTAATAGTTTAAATACTTTGTTTATTGTTTTTATTATAAGGCACCACAATTATTAATCTTGTTATATACAAATACTAAAAGTGCAACTATAAAATAAAATAAAAAAAATAGGGGGGGATGTGGAAGTAATAGCAAGCATGGGATTCGAACTCGAGACCTCACAGCCATAAATGCGCTTTTATATTTGCAGTTCTAACCAAGTTGACGGGATATTCAACCGTGATAACAAGTGGATAAATTAAATACTTATAGTAAACACCACCGTTATTTGCAAACTGTAATATAGGTTATGTTTACTATTTTAATGTGTCGTGTTACTAAATAAATCACAAAATTACAAACGTTTCAAATTTATGGTTCAAATTTTTGTTTTATATATATATATATATATAATCTGTTTTAATTTAAATTTTAATGGACTCCAAACCTTTCCTGGATTGGAAAGCTTGATTTTTGGTTCTAAACAAGAAGCTTAATTTCTCAATAATCTGTTACTGTCATGTCATTTGTGATTAATCCAGTGTCCATATTCTGTTACTAATCAATAACATTATGAATAAGATGAAGCTGTCGAAACATATGTTAAAAACAGAGGATTCATAGTAGAAGATGGTGAAGATGAATAAGATAAAAGGTAATATAAGAATAATCTGAAGAAAAAATTAGAAATCTTTTTTTTTTAGTTTTAAACAAAGGATTACTACAAATCTAAACAAAGAAAACTTCATAAAACAGATCTTTGAAACAAAGACAAAGAAAAAATCATTTAAAACAAAAAATTATCTCTCAAAAATTATATAATTCATATGAATTTACGTAAAAACAAACAATTTTTTAAGCAAAACATGAAGAAACAATATCTTTAAAGAAAATAAACATATGATACAAAACGAAAAATTTACAGTGTAGAGAAAAATAATAACAAAATTAGATTCTTCGAACATTATAAAAAAAATATACATTGTAGAAAAATAATTGAATTCAAGAACATGAAGAACATGAAAATATTAGAAGAGAGAGAAGAGAGAAAGACAAACCCAAAAACAGATTATATATATTAATAAAAATCAATTATATATATTAATAAAAATCAATTATATATATTAATAAAAATCAATTATTTTAATAACATAGCAATTTGAAACGATTGTAAGTTTGTGATTTGATTAGTAACAAGAAACATTTAAATAGTAACCAGGACCTATATTATAGTTTCCATATAAAGATGTTGTTTACTATAACTACTTAATGTATCAACTTGTTAGCACGGTCGAATATCCCGTCAACTTGGTTACAACTGCAAACATGAAAGCGCGTTTCTGGCTATTGGGTCTCGAGTTCGAATCCCATGCTTGCTATTACTTCCACATCCCCCCCCATTTTTTATTTTTTATTTTTTATTTTGTAGTAAGGACTTTTTACTTTGTAACTTGTAACATTTTTCCACCATCAATAATTTAATGTTTAATATCCAGGATGTATAAACAATCCATTATATGATAATTAAAATTGAAATTAAAACAGATTATATATATTTAAAAAAACAATTATTTTAATAACATAACAATTTGAAACGATTGTAAATAATTGATTTTTTTAGTAACAAGAAACATTTAAATAGTAACCAGGACCTATATTATAGTTTCCATATAACGATGTTGTTTACTATAACTACTTAATGTATCAACTTGTTAGCACGGTCGAATATCTCGTCAACTTGGTTACAACTGCAAACATGAAAGCGCGTTTCTGGCTATTAGGTCTCGAGTTCGAATCTCATGCATGCTATTACTTCCACTAGGGGTGTTCCGCAAAACCCGACCCGAAAACCCGCTAACCCGGCTAAAAAATGTCGGGTCAAAAGCTGCTTTTTTTGGATTTTACCGGGCCGGGTCCCCGACCCGGAAAAAAAAGAAATCCGGGTCGGGTCATGGGCAGGAGAAACCTGACATGCGGGTACCCGGTACCCAGCTATATATATATATATATATATATTTATATATATATTTATAATTTCGGACCAGCCCACCCAGCAGCTCTTTTGTTTTGTTTTGGCCCATTTCATCCATTTGAAAGCAAAAGTAAGCAAAACCCTCACAACTGAACTCACTGCCTCATGAATGAAGTGACTTTGTTTACTAGTTTTTTTGTATGTTTAATTGCTTTGTCAGTTTATTTGTTGTTATTAGTGTTAGTATTTGTTAGTTACTAGTTAGTATTTTCATGGATTAGTATTTGTTAGTTAGTGTTAGTATTTGTTATTAGTGTTAGTATTTTTTGCATATTTGCAGTGGAATTACAAACTAGCAATATTGCATTGCAGTGGGCTAAATCTAATGCCTACCTAAATAGTAAATACTAAGTTACTAACGGCCAAGTGCCAACTTTTAAAAAATAAAAAATAAAAAAGGGATCAGCGAACCGGGTACCCGATGACCCGACCCGGGAAAACCGGGTACCCGATAACCGGGTACTGGTTTTCCGGGTCGGGTCATGGGCCGACTTTTCAAGTACATGAATATGCGGGCACCCGCATATCCGGGTATCCGAAAAGCCGGGTAACCGGTTATGAACACCCCTAACTTCCACGTCCCCCCATTTTTTTAATGTAGAAAAATTTCTGTACAAAAAAATTGAAATCAAGAACATGAAGAACATTAGAAGAGAGAAGATGAAAATAATCAAATTTTTCGGTTTTTAAAAAAATTTCGTGCAAAAAAATTAAAATCAAGAACATGTAGAACATTAACGCAAGAACATGAAGAACATTAGAAGAGAGAAAGAATCCAATTTTCATTTTTTTGTTCCGATTCTTGAGTGGCAATAAGAACTTGAAGAACATTAGAAGAGAGAGAAGAGAGAAAAAATTGGACCAAAAAAATTTACTGACAAAAAAATGAGAGGAGAGAGAATGGGGTAGTTGGTAATTTGGGAGCATTAATTGTGCCTTGAAAATACAAATCAGATTTGAAATTTGAAAAGAAATTTTCAATTGAATTTGAATGAAAAATCTAAAAATTTGATTTTTGTGGCCCAAATTAAAGACCACTCATACACTTCCACGTCATAATGTATGTATGGCCTACATACACCAAGTGTATGCGTAGCCTTTGCCCAAGAAGCCAAAAGAATCAAAAAATTAATGAGTAAATACATCATTCAATTAAAAGGTACTCCCTCTATTTTTTTTATCTTTCTCACTTGGAATCTTGGCACTATTCATACTTGAGAGAATCTTCTCAATATTTTTCAATTTATAAGAAAAAATATAGTCATGTGAGGTCTTGTTTGATTCGTCTCAATTAATACATTATTAATATTTACTAATATATAATACAATACTAAAAAAACGTACAACAAACAAATTATATGAAATCACGAATTGATAGTGGTTTTTTGAGTTTTATTCAGGACATTCGCTGTAATTGCGCAAATATCCTCAAGTAAAGAGCAGCAAAAAAGGCACTTGCAACTTGCAAGATGAATCAGAAACCAGCGAGAAGGTTGGTGTGTAATTGCCTGAGGATATTCTTACTACTATTCAATGGCGAACCAAAAATACCTTCAAGCATCAAACTGTAAAAGTTCGACAGTCGAAAAAAGAAGAACCCAACTTTACGTAATTATGAAACCAAGATATTATCCCTTAAAAAAACCAAATTAAAATGGTTAAAATTGAGAAATAATAAATAAATAATTGTTCTCCATTTTTCTTCCTACTTTTTTCATCTTTCTTCTAATTTTTTTTCCAATTAAACATTGTCTTGATTTGATTACTTATTAGACTTAACATCAGTTTTTTTAGTATTTCTTAAATACACTATTTTTGGTATTCACACATGCAAAAAAAAAATCAAACAAACCCAGATAAAAATTTATAGGAAAATCCACACAAATGTGATGAGAACCCAATTTTTTTTTGAAGAAAAACCATTTAAGAAAAACAAATAAAATTTGAATACACCTGCATAGAAGAATTGTCAAATCAAAAAAAAATCTAGGACACATGAAAAGAGATTTTAAACTCACCTCCTCAATTGATATCTGAAATCTTGTTACTTTTGTCAAGATGATGAAGATCAATCAAGCTAGCAATTCAAGAACACATCAGATTTTTCATCCTTCACTGCTCTATCTTTGGAGCTCAGGAACTAGAACTATTTCATTTCATTGAGAGAGAGAATTACAACCTAAAACTAATTGTTTGAAAATGAATAATGATGAAAACTAGAGAGAGAGAAGTATTTATACTATCTCTTTATTACAACTGATTACTAAAGAAAGAAGTAAAAGAAAAGAGGGTTAATCCTGAGGCGGCACACATTACAAATCGCCTAACAAACTTCAAGATGGTTGAGCTGGTAGTTGCTCCTGCATCATGTCAGCTTCATCTCCACCAATATATTCAACACCCCCCCTCAAACTAGGCATGGTATTAATCATGCCAAGTTTGGAAAGTAAATGATTGAATTGCTGTGAAGGAAGTATCTTTGTAAACACATCAGCTAATTGAGACGAAGTAGGCAAGTAGGTGAGCTGTAATAATCCTTCTAACACTTTATCTCTTGTAAAGTGCACATCAATTTCATTATGCTTTGTCCTTTCATGATGAACAGGATTCTTAGCAATATGGATAGAACTCTGATTGTCACAATGTAATGTTACTGGTTTGAGATTACAGACTCCAAGTTCTTCTAGTAACCTTACCAGCCATGTGACTTCAATGTGCTGCAATGACATTGCTCTCGTACTCGCCTCGAAGAGCTTTTAGAGACAATACTTTGCTTTTTAGACTTTCAACTCACTGGAAAATTTCCCAAAAGTAAAACATAGCCTGAAATAGACTTTCTAGAATCTACACATGCACCCCAATCTGAATCTGAATAAGCTTGTAAGGTCAATTGATCAGTAGCATGTAAGATAATACCTTGTCCTATAGTTGCTGCCACATATTGAAGCACATGAACAAGAGCTTTGTAATGAGGAACTCTGGGATTCTGTAAAAACTGACTAAGGTGTTCTACTGTGTATGACAAATCAGGCCTTGTATGTGTTAGAAAATTTAATTTCCCAACCAAGCATCTGTACTTACTGGGATCGATAAATAAAGCCCCTTCCAGTAGCCGATAACTTCGGGTTTATTGGCGGTGGAGTAACAACACCCTTTGTAATGTCAATGTCGCACTAAGAGTAGCTCTTTAGTAAATTTCTTTTGTGTAAGAGAAATCCCAAGAGACAAATAACCAATTTCTATACCCGAAAGTAACTCAATTTCCCCAAATCCTTGATACTAAACACATTATCCAAGTGTTGCTTGATATCCCGTATGGTGACTAAATCATCTCCCGTGATGATTATGTCATCAACATACACAAAGAAGAATTGTAATGTGATGAGATGTATGTTTAAGGAAAAGTGAGTAGTCATTTTTGGATTGTATGAATCCCTTGAGTAATAACTCCCCCACAAGCTTGGCAAACCATTGCCTAGAAGCTTGCTTCAAACCATAAAGAGATTTGACAAGCTTGCAAACTTTATTCAAGGGATTAGAAACACCTTGAGGCACTTGCATATAAACTTCTTTTAAATCACCATGCAAGAATGCATTATATACATCCAATTGAAACAAAGACCAAGATTTGCTAGCAAACCAAAGCAATCAAACATCTAACCGTGGTCATCTTAATGACAGGAGAGAAAGTCTCATCATAGTCTATGCCCCACTTTTGATTGTAACCTTTGGCCACTAATCGAGCCTTGAACCTCTCAACAGTCCCATCCGATTTCGACTTGATCTTATAGACCCATTTACACCCTATAGGATTCTTAGAGGGAGGAAGATCAACAAGAACCCAAGTGTTGTTATTTTCCAAAGCAGAAATTTCTTTCTCCATTGCTGTTACCCACTTGGGGTCAGCAGCAGCTTCATTGTAAGAGACAGGTTCAATGAGGTGCTCAGTGTTAGAAATAGAAGCAATATGCTCAGATGGAAGAGCTGAAAAAGCAACTAGTCCACACCAATGTTGAGAAGAAGTGACAATATTACATATGTAATCTGTAAGGTGAGAAGGAAGAGTGATATTCCTGGAACTTCTTCTAAGTGGAATAGGAGAGCTTACATCAACAATGTCACTAGGAGAAGAAGAAAAAAAATGTGGTGTATGATTTATGGAAGAAGAAGAAGGTGGAGTATGAATGACAGGAGAATGGACAGTAAAATTTTCTAGTGAAGGAGAGGAAATGTTGTCTGAGGTAGGAATTGTGTTTGTAATGTCATTGGTGGATGAAAATTGAAAAACATCAGGAATGTCACAGAAAGAAAGTGGAGTGTAATCAGTGGAAGTAGGTAAGAAAAATTTGAAAGAAGAATGAGAAGTGGAAGAATCAGGAGAGGAAGAAAAATGGAAAGGAAAGTGTTGTTCATGAAATATGACATCTCTAGATATAACAATCTGGTAAGTGTCTAAATTGAGTAATTTGTAAGCTTTTTGGCCAAGGGGATATCCTATAAAGACATGTGGGGTAGCTTTAGGTGCAAATTTAGACCTATGGTGCTTTGGTGTAGAAACAAAACATAAGCAACCAAAAGATCTTAAGTGATCAAGAAAAGGAGAAGAGCCAAAAAGTGTTTCATGTGGACTTTTGTGATGAAGAATATGCAGAGGCATTCTATTGATTAAATGGACAGCACAAAGGATACATTCCCCCCAATACTCAATAGGAAGTTTAGCTTGGAAAAAGAGAGCTCTAGACACTTCTAGGATGTGTCTATGTTTGCGTTCTACTACCCCATTTTGTTGGAGAGTATCAACACAACTTCTGTGATTTATTACTCCATGATCAAGATAAAATTGCTTTAGTATGCCTTCACAAAGCTCAGGTGCATTATCAGTTCTAATGATCTTTACACTAGCTTGAAAATGATTGCTAATGTACTGAAAAAACTGTGGAATAATGGTGATCACATCAGATTTATTATGCATCATGAACACCCAAGTCTTCCTGGTGTAGTCATCAACAATAGTCAAGAAAAATTTATGATTGTTGTGTGTGACTACCCTATATGCACCCCAAACATCTACATGTAACATGTAAAAGGCAGCAGTAGTTTTTATTGAACTAGATGGAAAAGAACATCTAGTCTGTTTAGCTGCTGGACAGATTTGACACACACAATCAAGAGACATGTTCTTATCAAACATAGGCAGAACAAAATGTAACTGAGTCACAGGCATGTGTCCCAATCTAAGATGCCACAACTTGGCCTTATTCACAATATCACTATTTACAATGCATTTGCCGAGTGATAGAAGAACCTGATGATCTTGGAGTAAGCAGAGAAGTGTCCAAGTAATACAGGCCATGATGGAGTTTACCAAGAAGCATTGGCCTCATTGAAAGGTCCTGTACATAGCAGCTATCATTAGTAAAAGTAGCAAAGATTAATCGTAAGTCATGGCATAGCTTGGGGATGGAAACAAGGTTGAACTTGAATTCAGGCACATATAAAACCTTCTCTAGGATAATACCATTTTGTAAAGATATAGTCCCAATATGAGTAACTTGTACTTTCTTACCATTAGGAATGGTAATACTTTTATCATTAGTTGTTATCTTATCATATTTCTGAAATAGTGATAGATCATAACACATATGATCACTGGCACCACTATCTAGTATCCAAGAACAAACTGATGATGATATAAAACAGGAAGTACCTGCAACATGTGCTGATGAATGAGATTTAGTTCCTTCTTGGTTATCTTGCTTCTGTTGGCTCAGAAATTGCATGAACAACTGATATTGTTGATCTGTATGCTCAGTGTTGTAATCCTTGGATGTACCAGCTGATTCAGTGTGTTCTTCAACAATTGCATTTGCAGCCCTCCTTTCTTTATCATGCTTGAAGTAATTAGTTGGATATCCTACAAGCTTGTAACATCTTTGCTTGGAATGACCAGGCATGTTACAATGATCACAGAAAAAATTGTTCCATTTCCTTTGATCACCTCCATAGTTCTGTTTTTCCTTATTATTGTTCCCATAGTACTTAGGTTTACTAGAATAATCTGCAAACCTTCTCTTGGCTGCAAATGCCATAGTTTCCTCAGAAGAACTATGAGCTTGAGATAACTGTTTGTGTTTCTCTTCCTGCATCAGTAGCCTATAGGCTTGAGAAATTGCAGGCAGAGGAGACATCATCAAGATGCTACCTCTAATGACTTCATATCCATCAGCTAGCCTCATCAAAAACTCAATCAAACGCATGTCTTGCTGTGATTTTAACAACTTCCTTGTAATACCACAGCTACAGCTTTTACATTCACACATTGGAATTGGTTCTATAGAATCCAATTGATCCCACAACATCTTCATTTTAGTATAATATGCAGAAATATCATCTTGTCCTTGCTTAATATCATGTAATGCTTGTTTGAGAGAAAATAATTGTGTTCCTGATGACTGTCCATACCTTTCCTCAAGGTTATTCCAGATTTCTGATGCAGTGCTAAAATAAAGAACACTTCTAGCAATATTCTGGTCTAACACTCCTAGAAGCCATGAAATCAACATGCTATTGCATCTTTCCCATGCTTTGAAAGTAGAATCATCAGGATTAGGCTTAGGAATTGATCCATCTACAAAACCTAGCTTGTTCTTAGCAGATAAACTGATTAACATTGATCGTTTCCAATCTCCATAGCTAGTTCCATTAAATTGAAGCGAAATTAGCTTCATTCCAGGATTGTCAGATGGATGAACATAAAAAGGTGAAGTAGGATTTTGTAAAGGATCAATGAGAGAATTGTGTGAGTTATTTGAACTATTTGAATTATTATCTGATGAAGTCGTCATTATGATTTGAGAATTTGAAGAAAAGATGAAGATATAATGAGGAAATGAAGATTTCAGAATCAAGAGATGAAAAATGGATGAATATTTTCAGAATCACAACTTCAGTGATCAAATTGATTAGAATAACAGAATTTTGATGAATTTGAATCGATTATATGAACAATCAATCAATTACAATGAAGAACAAGATCAATCAGAAGATTCTTGTTCAAAATTTCAGCGGAATTTTAGCGAGAAAAGAGAAGATGAAGAAAGATGAAAAATACCTCTAAAATGAGGAAATGAAGATCAATTCGATGATTAAGCTTCCAGAATTCTCACTGGTGCTCTGATACCATGTTACTTTTGTCAAGATGATGAAGATCAATCAAGCTAGCAATTCAAGAACACAGCAGATTTTTCATCCTTCACTGCTCTATCTTTGGAGCTCAGGAACTAGAACTATTTCATTTCATTGAGAGAGAGAATTACAACCTAAAACTAATTGTTTGAAAATGAATAATGATGAAAACTAGAGAGAGAGAAGTATTTATACTATCTCTTTATTACAACTGATTACTAAAGAAAGAAGTAAAAGAAAAGAGGGTTAATCGAAGTGGCGGCTTACTTACAAATCGCTTAACAAACTTCAAGATGGTTGAGCCGGTAGTTGCTCCCGCATCATGTCGCCTTCATCTCCACCAATATATTCAACAAATCTCCTTTTCTTTTCCAATTTTTTCTTCCTCCACCTTCAATTTTCTCAACGGTTTAATTCACCAAAAAAACTCCAATTATTAAATAAAAACTTCATCCTCTACCTTCAATTACTGTCGTCGAAGGGAGCGATTGGTGGTGGACTGGTGGTAGACGATGGTGAAGTATGGGCGGAGGTTTACGGGGGGGGAAGAAGATGTGTAGAGAGAGAGATACGAATAAGATGTGTAGATTTAGAGAGAGATATTTGAGTAATGCATTTGACACATTTTTAAGTTTTACCAAATTGATTAATATCAATTCGCAGCCAAGAAATTTCATACAAGTTGTAATAAAACTTTTCATGTAATCTTCTCATATAGCCATCAACAAGTTGTGACAAAATACATTTAATAATCAAAGTCTGTGGTCAACATATAATTCACAATAACACTTTTTTAATTAATCTTATATTATACTTCCTCTGTTTTTTTAAGTACAACATTTTGACTTTTAAACTTTTCACACACCTCACTTTGACCATATTTTTTTTACTAATATACAAAAAAAAATAAACATATAAAATATTCTTGGATTTGTTCAATGAATATTTTCATAATATCAATTTTTTATAACTCTTACAAATATATAATTAGATACATTATTAATGATTAAAATTGTATGTTGGCAAGCATAAAAGTCAAAGTGTTGCATTTATTTGAAAACGGAGGTTAATATATATATTAGTTGTAGCCTGTAATGTATAACTGGATATGAACATCTCATTTTTGTGAAATTCTAACAAATTTTGAAGTCATATTATATATAAAAGCCATCCTTTTTATATTGTTTGTGGCTCTCTTCTGGTGAATGAAACTATAATAGAGATTTATTTAGTGTACTTTAGTGTTACATTGTTGCATTATTGATTTATCTCTATAATAGATGATGCCATATTTTAATTTACGACATTTTGTGCTCAAATTCAGCTTCGTAATGGGCCAGGCCGTGGATAAAATATGAAAATTTCAGTCCCGACACGGCACGGCCCGCCACTCACGGGCTCGGACTTGGCCCAACCCGTCATTTCCCCAAGTCCGCAGGCCGAGCCCGTGAACAGGCCCGGCCCGACCCATGCCAGGTCTATATGGCAATAGGGGTTGGACACGAAAAAAATAGAAAAAGGAAAAAAATATAAAAGGATATAACTTCCTAAGTAATTAAAAAGATAAAAAAAGGCACAAGAAAAAGAACACAATGAAAATTTACAATACAATCAATTACTTCCCTCTCAATTAAATTTTTGAAAAAGTTTATAAATCCATGATTTAGTGGGATAAACTGATTAAAAATTTAAAAATCCCTTATTTATTAGATGTAGTTAGCAATTAATTTACTTTTTTACATGTTTTCGCACGCATCGCGTGCATATAAGGCTAGTGTTTTTTAATATAAAAATCCCTGCAACAAATTTGTTGAAATTAAGAAGGAGATGACTCAAGTAAGAAGGAGAATATTTGTGTGGCTGAGATTGAATCAAGGTTGGATAACTCAGATTGCCTAATGCCTAAAACCAGTCAACTTTAAGGTTATTATGTATATTATGGATTTCAAGAATACCCTTTAGTAATTACGTAAATATCATTGAACTGCCAAACTTACGAGATACTCCTATTTAATATCAAAATTACGAAAATATTCTTTTGAATAATTACGTACTTACCCCTATATAAAATAACAAAATCTCTCCTATAAAAAAATTACAAAAATACCCCTATATAAAATTACTAAAATACCCTTTCATAAAATTACGTACGCCTTCGTAATATCAAAATTACGAAATTCTCCCATGTGAAATTAAGAAAATACCCTTGTATAAAATTACAGAATATCCCTATAAAAATTACAAAAAATACCCCTGTATAAAATTACTAACATGCCCTTTCATAAAATTACTTAAATACCCCTTTACTATATCAAAATTACGAAATTCTCCCATGCGAAATTACGAAATTCTCCCATGCGAAATTACGAAAATAGCATTGTGTATAATTACATTCTTACCCATATATAAATCTACATAAATACCCCTATAAAAAATTAAGAAAATACCCCATATAAAATTACTAAAATACCCTTTCATAAAATTACGTAAACACCCCTTTATAATATCAAAATTAGGAAATTCTCCCATGTGAAATTACGAAAATACCCTTATGATTACGTACTTTCCCCTCTGTAAAATTAGAAAAATCCCCTCTATATAAAATTACTAAAATACCCCTATATAAATTACGAAAATACACTTTGTAAAATTACGTAAATACCCCTTTGTTATATCAAAATTACGAAATTCTACCATGTGAAATTACAAAAATACCCTTGTGTTTAATTACGTACTTGTGTAAAAGTACATAATACCCCCTATAGAAAATTACAAAAATGCCCTATATAAAATTACTAAAATACCATTTCTTAAAACTACGTAAATACCCCTTTATAATATCAAAATTACGAAATTCTCCCATGTGAAATTTGAAAAATACCCTTATATGCAATTACGTACTTACTCCTGTGTAAAATTATAGAAATACCCATTTGAAGAATTACACAAATATCCGTATATAAAATTACTAAAATATCCTTTTATAAAATTACATAAATACCCCTTTGTAATATCAAAAATATGATGAAATTACGAAAATACCGTTGTGCATAATTACGTACTTACCATTGTGTAGAATTACATAAATACCTATATAAAATTACTAAAATATCCATATATAAAATTATCAAAATATCCCTATATAAATTACGAAAATACCCTTTTGTAAAATTAGGTAGATACCCCTTTGCTATACCAAAATTACGAAATTCTCCCATGTGAAATTACGAAAATACTCTTGTGTATAATTACGTACTTGTGTAAAATTACAGAAATACCCCTATAGAAAATTACAAAAATGCCCCTATATAAATTACTAAAGTAACCTTTCATACGATTTTGTAAATGTCCCTTTGTAATATCAAAATTTTGAAATTATCCCATGTGAAATTACAAAAATACCCTTATGTATAATTACGTACCCTGTGCAAAATTACAAAAATATCCGTTATTCTGCAAAAGGGTCTTTTTTATAATTTTACGAAGGGGTGCTTTAGTAATTTTATATAGGGGTGTTTATGTAATTTCACATTTGAGTATTTCGTATTATGATATTATAAAGGAGTATTTACGTAATTTTACTAAAAGGACATTTGTTTGGGTGCTAAGGAGTAAGGCCTAAGGGTGAGAAGCTGATCATACGTAAGGGTATTCTAATAATTTGACATATGAGTATTTCCTAATTTTAGCTTTACAAGGATATTTACGTAATTTCGAAAAGGGTATTTTTGAAATCGTAAATCCACATAATAACCTTAAAGTCGACGGTTCCTAAGCATAGGCAATCTGCAATCTGCAATCTGCAATCTGCAATCTGCAATCTGCAATCTGCAATCTGCAATCTGCAAGTTTCAGCCGAAGTCGAAGAATCCGACGCTGCTGAAAGACAAGCCGCCGGTGGTGGTGGTTAAGTAGGAGGATGATTCAAATTCTCTCTCCTCCGCCTCAGCTGCAGCCGGAGAAATGGATGTTAAAGAAGAGGAGGAGAGAGAGAAATTTCGGAGACGTCGAATATCGGTGATGATGTTATGGAGGTTGATGTTGATGACAATTCTTTCTTTGCTGAGTATAATGTAATTTATTTCACTCCTCGTGGTCCTACTCAGGTCAGTCAATGAAATTCAGTATTATCGAATTTGATTAATTGAATTGAGTTTGATGATGATAATGTGAGATTTATCATGCATGCTACTTTAACTTGGTCACATATCTATATGATTTCCAGAATTGAAGTTATTTATAGCTTTTGTGTGCTGAAATCGACCTAGAATATGCTTTCGATGTTTGATTGTGTTCCTTAATAACCATATTTTATCAATGGAATAATAAACAAGTTAATGATTTTGTATGAACTTCAATGTTGACTCTGGAAAGGGTTGTACAATGTAGTTTCTAATTTCAACTAATTATTTTGTTTTAAAAAAAAAAACATCTTGATACACCTAAAATGATGATTTCTTCACTTCGTGGCATCCTCTTCTCCACATTTATAGACTAAAACGTCCACCATTTTTGCTCACTAATAACAATCAATTTTTCAACAGCAGAAGAATTCTGCACCCACCTCCTTAATCACCCCAAAAATTCCGAAAAAACCCTTGTTGGCATTGCAGCTCAATTGGATTCCCAATGTGTTAGTGAGGTGTTGCATAACAACCTCAAGTGGGTCTTCGTTTCTTCATCTTGGCTGGTCTTCAGCCAAAGTTTAGGCATACTCAATATACGTATAACTTAGTTTGTAAGTTTCTCCAAATTCATCGAAACTCGGGCAGGATTAGAGAAATTCTTGAATGTTATAGGGTTGAAGGTTATTTAACTAATGTGAAATTGTTTAAAGTTGTTCTTAATTTGTGTAGAGAAGCCAGGACTACTGATAAGGGTTTGTGGGTATTGAGAAAGATGGGGGAGTTTAATTATAGGCCGGATTCAACAATGTATAATGTGGTAATTCCTTGATATGGCAATTGGGTTGATGAGAGATATGGAATCTTGTACTTGACCTAGTTTAATGGGTTTTAATTTATTCAGAGGCCTAAGATAGATCAAAATGGAGTTTGATAGAGCATGGCTAAACAAGAGAGCTTACTATGTAAGATTTGATGTGCTCTGTACTTAGGCAGACATGTGTCTGGTTAGGTGGAAACCAATTATGGAACTCATTGCATGTTGTTTGGACATGCACATTTTCTCCCTGTATAGTAAGCAAATTGTACAATATTTTGCAATAAGACACCAATATATTGTTAAATTACTACTCTATTTTGAAGAAGATTTCTAGGGATTGTTGCTTATGATGTCAGATTTCGTAGTTCAAGAGAGTTGTTTCTGTCAAGAAATTAAGGATTGTAATATGTTGTGAGGTATGATGTGGGCCCCAAGAAGGTACGTCTGAGCTCCGTTATCCGTACGCCGGAAACCTGCAAAACAAGATTAGCCTACCCCGGGGGTGGTCCCGGGATCGCCCCTCCGACGCTCAAGTCAGTAAATGATTGAGGTAGAGAGAGAAAGGGATCAATGTAGAGAGAGATGCTCAGGGTTTTGCAGCTTAGAATTGCTTACCCTTTGATTGGTGAGACAACCGCTATTTATAGAGGATGGGACCTCCAATAAATGAGGGTATTTTAGTCAGCTCCAGCTGGTGGAGGATTGCCTTCCCTAGAGGTAGGGGTATTTTAGTAATTTCGCCATAGGTGGGCTGGTCCAAGAAATGTGCCCAAACAATTAGCCCCACGCCAAGTAATCGGAGTGAAAATCGCCATTTTTAGTGCGGTTGATTGGCGGAATAAGGTGATTGCATTTTTGCCGATGTTGAGCGGGACCCACGAATTTTCACGCCGGATCGTGGTGGAGAGAATCTTCTGGCGCTAGGATTAACCAAGAACTTTTTCAAGGTATAGGGGCAAAGAGTGAGTCTCTAACCGTGCCGAGCCATGTTGTGCCGAGCCATGCCGTGCCGAAAGGTACTACTCTAATACCGGCCGAGCAGTGTCCTCGAGGTCGCCGAGCAGTACCCTCGAGGTTGGCCGAGCCGGTGCCCTCGAGGCCGGTCGAGCCGGTCGAGCGGGGCATTGGGCCGACCGGCCGAGCGGGGCATTGGTCGACCGGCCGAGCGGGGCATTGGCCGACCGGCGCAGCGGGGGCATTGGCCGACCGGCCGAGCGGGGGCATTGGGCCGATCGGCCGAGCAGCTCTCTCGAGCCGTGCTGGCTGAGTCCGACCAGGTACCTTGGTCGAGAGGGCCGACCAGGTGCCTTGGTCGAAAGGCCGACCACGTGCCTTGAGGTTGGCCGACCGCGGGTCATTGAGGTTGGCCGAGTTCTTTGCCGAGAGGATGGACGACCGGCCGAGCTTGCGTTGATGCTGGCCGACCGGCACGCGAGGATGGCCAACCGGGGTCCCATGGCCAAGGGACCGAGAGGGTGCCCAAGCCGAGTAGGTCCTTGAGCCGACTGGCTCCTTGTTCTTTTGGGCTTCCTTGTACCGAGCGGCTCCTTGTGCTGAGCGAGTCGGACGCCACTCGGATGAGGGCTAACGAGCCCCATGTTGTCCGAGTGGGTGTCAATGAAAGGCTTAGCTTGAATTTGGCTAAGTATAAGAACGACTCGTCAAAGAAGAGGGGTCTCCCATCGGGTCGAGAGGGTCTGACGCCACTCGGATGAGGGCTAATGAGCCCCATGCCGACCGAGTGGGTGCCGATGACGTACTTAGCTTGAATTTGGCAAAGTATGAGGAGCGACTCGGTGAAGAAGATGGGATCTCCTACTGGCCGAGTGGGTCGGACGCCACTCGGATGAGAAGCTAATGAGCCCCATACTGACCGAGGGGGTGCCAATGAGGTACTTAGCTTGAATTTGGCTATGTATGAGGAGCGACTCGGTGAAGAAGAGGGGATCTCCTACTGGCCGAGTGGGTCGGACGCCACTCGGATGAGAGGCTAATGAGCCCCATGCTGACCGAGTGGGTGCCATGAGCACTTAGTCTTACTTGACCAAGTGTAAGCGACTCGGTAGGAGTACGTGGACCCATGCCGACCGAGGGAGTAGGACGCCGCTCCGATGAAGACTGAGGATCCCATGCTGTCCGAGCGGGTGCCATGAGTACTTACCCATACTTGACTAAGTGTAAAGTGGCTCGGTAGAGGAGTACGTGGACTCTATGCTGACCGAGGGAGTAGGACGCCGCTCGGATGAGGACTGATGAGCCCATGCTGTCCGAGCGGGTGCCATGACTACTTAGCCATACTTGCCTAAGTGTAAAGTGGCTCTAGAGGAGTACGTGGACTCCATGTCGACCGAGGAGAGTGACGCCGCACGGATGAGGACCGATGAGCCCCATGCTGTCCGAGTGGGTGCCATGAGTACTTAACCATACTTGACTAAGTACAGAGTGGCTCGGTAGAGGTGTACGTTGACTCCATGCTGACCGAGGGAGTAGGACGCCGCTCGGATGAGGACCGATGAGCCCATGCTGTCCGAGCGGGTGCCATGAGTACTTTGCCATACTTGACAAAGTGTAAAGTGACTCGGTAGAGGAGTACGTGGACTCCATGCTGACCGAGGGAGTTGGACGCCGCTCGGATGAGGACTGATGAGCCCATGCTGTCCGAATAGGTGCTAGCTGATACTAGGTCATACTTGACAAAGTATAGAAGCGACTCGGCAAAGAGGGGAGCTCCTGTTGACCGAGTAAGTTATGAGGCTACTCGGATGAGGGGCTAATGAGCCCCAGGCTGTCCGAATAGGTGCTAGCTGATACTAGGCCATACTTGACCAAGTATAGAAGCGACTCGGCAAGGAGGGGAGCTCCTGTTGACCGAGTAAGCAGGACGCCGCTCGGATGAGGACTAATGAGTCCCATGCTGTCCGAGTGGGTGCCATGAGTACTTAGCCATACTTGACTAAGTGTTTGAGTGACGCTCCTTAAATTGCTGAGTGAGGTCATGTGATGGAGAAATTTTGGACTTCTGAGGCTTATTAGCCCCATCCTTCCTCCTTTGAGAGTATTTATTTGCCAAACTAATGGGTTCCAAGTAATTAGCCCCACACTGGATGAACGGATAGGGTAGCATAATTCCTTCCCGAGGCGGTCGTCCAGCGGAAATCGAGAGAGACCTATGTTCTGGGATACCCCCGCGCCCGAGAGGGGGCCCTGGGGTTATGCATCGTTTCGAGTTAGGTGCCCAGATGTGCGCTTCATTTACTTTGTCCAAGTTCGCTCTTTAGACCAAGGGGGGTCGTGCTTGGATGGAGGTAGCTCGCACACGCCAAGTTGATGGAGGTACCGTGGATGAGTAGGTGCATCTGATGAGTAGGCACATATGATCGAGTATATTCCTTGGCCAAGTGGGTAACAAGGATGAGTGGGTACCTTGAATGAGCAGGTACCGTTTATAAGTGGGTGCCTTTCATGAGTAGGCACCTCCGGGCCGAGTATATGCCTTGGCGCAGTGGGTACCTTGAATGAGTAGGTACCGTTGATGAGTAGGTGCCTTTAATGAGTAGGCGCCTATGGCCGAGCACATTTCCTTGGCCGAGTGGGCGCCAAGGATGAGTGGGTACCCTGAACGAGTAGGTACCGTTGATGAGTAGGTGCCTTTAATGAGTAGGCACCTATGGCCGACCACATTTCCTTGGTCGAGTAGGCGCCAAGGATGAGTGGATACCTTGAATGAGCAGGTACCGTTTATAAGTGGGTGCCTTTCATGAGTAGGCACCTCTGGCTGAGTATATGCCTTGGCCAAGTGGGTACCTTGAATGAGTAGGTACCGTTGATGAGTAGGTGCCTTTAATGAGTAGACACCTATGGCCGAGCACATTTCCTTGGCCGAGTGGGCGCCAAGGATGAATGGGTACCCTGAACGAGTAGGTACCGTTGATGCGTATGTGTGACTGAGCCGGACCGTAAACTTGAGAGTGCCACTGTTTTCTGGAGGGATTTTGCAGTTTCAAGTCACCATACCCCTCTTCTCGGTTGGCTATTCATGAGTCGTGCTCTTCGAGACAAGTTCTTCCGATTGATGACATTTCTCTGAGGAGCCTTAAAGAGGCGTGAGTAGCTTGCTTCTCCTTGGCTGATTTTCCCCTTGAAAGCTGATGTGGTTCTTCCCTCTGTTTAAGTCCCAGCCGGTTAGGCTTAGCATCTAGGGAGGGACGAATGATCTCTTCGTGACGAGAGTGGTAACTATATCCATCCGACTTTGCTCGAGAGTTTGTTGAATTTGAGCTGGAATCAAGATGACGTCTCTTGCAGTTATGGGTGGAGGGTCAGCTGCTTATATCTGACCCGAGGCCGCGGGATGACCGACTTCGTGATGCCAATGGATTCCCTATTGGGGTGGAATCATCATCATTGGGATTGGGGATAGCACCGTAGGTGCATGATGGGATGCTTGAGCTCTCCCGGAACGGTTGGCTTGGGAGCGTGTCTTCTTGGTTGGGGCCATTGCTGAGTGGCAATGAGGTGATTCTTACTGAGTGGTGGCGAAGTGACTTTGTTTGTAACTTCCCCACAGACGGCGCCAAACTATTTCTGTCAAGAAATTAAGGATTGTAATATGTTGTGAGGTATGATGTGGGCCCCAAGAAGGTACGTCTGAGCTCCGTTATCCGTACGCCGGAAACCTGCAAAACAAGGTTAGCCTACCCCGGGGGTGGTCCCGGGATCGCCCCTCCGACGTTCAAGTCAGTAAATGATTGAGGTAGAGAGATAAAGTGATCAATGTAGAGAGAGATGCTCTGGGTTTTGCAGCTTAGAATTGCTTACCCTTTGATTGGTGAGACAACCGTTATTTATAGAGGATGGGACCTCCAATAAATGAGGGTATTTTAGTCAGCTCCAGCTGGTGGAGGATTGCCTTCCCTAGAGGTAGGGGTATTTTAGTAACTTCGCCATAGGTGGGCTGGTCCAAGAAATGTAGGGGTGTTCAAAATATCCGATTCGGACGATCCGATCCGTGATCCGGTCGATCCGATCCGATTTTTCGGATATCCGATCCGCTTTTTTAGTTTTCGGATATTTAGGATCGGATATCCGAAAATTTTCGGATCGGATACGGATCGGATTTTTAAAGTTTCGGATATCCGAAAATATCCGAAATATGGGAATTTTTTGAATTTTTTCGGTATTTTTCGGCTATCCGATCCGAAAATATCCGTTTTTAAGGTCGGATATCCGAAATATCCGATGATCCGATCCGATCCGGAACATATTTTAAGAACTTTTCCTTTGAAAATTTCAATTTTTTTAGTTTTCGGATATCCGATGATCCGATCCGAAATTTCGGATTTCGATCCGATCCGAAATTTTCCGGATCGGATTCGGATCGCATTTTTCCCGATCCGAAATTTTCGGATATCCGAAATTTCGGATCGGATCGGATATCCGAAATGAACACCCCACAGACGGCGCCAAACTATTTCTGTCAAGAAATTAAGGATTGTAATATGTTGTGAGGTATGATGTGGGCCCCAAGAAGGTACGTCTGAGCTCCGTTATCCGTACGCCGGAAACCTGCAAAACAAGGTTAGCCTACCCCGGGGGTGGTCCCGGGATCACCCCTCCGACGTTCAAGTCAGTAAATGATTGAGGTAGAAAGATAAAGTGATCAATGTAGAGAGAGATGCTTCCTGGTTTTATCTGTTTAGAATTGCTTACCCTTTTGATTGGTGAGACAACCGTTATTTATGGAGGATGGGACCTCCAATAAATGAGGGTATTTTAGTCGCCTCCAATGGGTGGAGGATTGCCTTCCCTAGAGGTAGGGGTATTTTAGTAACTTCGCCATAGGTGGGCTGGTCCAAGAAATGGGCCCAAACAAGAGCTATAAAGCACTCTTGCTGTTTCACCTTAGTATGCAATAGAGCACTAAACAACAGCTGTCAAAATACGTTTAGAATTTGTGGTTGAATGAAAACGAAGCTCTCAAGCTCTAACCTATCACGAGAGGATGAAAAAAGATACTTTCCGGCTCTTCTTCTGTTTTTAATGTTGTACTAAGTTTAGTATAGCTGGTATTCCATGTTTCGCATCAATTATGCACATTTCTTGTACTTTTGAAGGGTGGTGATGAGCTAGATTTTGAAGTCAAGTTATGAAGAATTGTAGCAGAGTTAGCCTCAAAACTTTTAACTTACAGGACTTATATTCTTGAAATATAGGTTGACGTTAAAAGCTATATACTCGCTTTAAAACTTTGTATGTTAATTAGGGGGTTGAATTCTAATTGATTGTATTATAGAAGAGCAGTGCTTTGGGAGCTTATGAGTGTTTAGGCTCGGAGGAGAGGGAAGTGAGTTATATAGGTCGATATACTCTTGGATGCTTTTCCTTACTACCTTAGGTGGTCTTTTGTTTTTGTTTTCGGGAGATTGTCTTGATTATTTTTGGGATTTCGTTGACTGGTACTTCGCTCTTTATGATAATTTTAACAGTTTGGAATTTTGTACAAGAGTGTTAACATAAAGTCATACGAAAAAGCCTCTACCTTTAGAGTAGATGATAAAGGTTCGTTCCCATAGCACTATGGGTATATTTGATTTCAGGGATACCGACATACCTATGCTTAGTCACTACTAGAAAACAAAAGGTGGTTATGTTTTTCCAAAGGAACATCACCTTATCTAGATTATCATAATCAGTTTCAAAGTTGCTATTAGTAATGGTTTTGATCATTATTCAAAATAAAGCTAAGAATTCTTTGGATGTTCATATGCATGTGTATCAATAAAAAAGGTCGAGATATAAGGATGTTCATATGCATGTGTATTAATAAAAAAGTAGAGATATAAGGTATTGCCGTATTGGTGCTTTTCCCTTTTTGAGAGTATGAATGGCAATAACTCTACTCTTTTCAGACTACAAGTATGATAATTTATAAATTCCTATCATATAATTATGTTTATCTATATATACTCTAAGGCTCTCTCCAACTCGTAGATAAATCACTTTAATGAAGATTGTCAACACATATGTGACAATTGCTTAATCGCACTAATAAAGATATGAGAATTGCTCTCTTTCTCTCTTTATCCCAATTCAAATTATATTAGATTCAAACTTTATAGCAGAGTGCTTTTCATTAATCTTTGCTAAGGTGGTATCATTGATTGATGTTTTCTTATGTGTTTGTAGGCTATTAAGAATTCTTAGCTTTTTTTTTTAACGTAGTGGTGGATATTTCAGCTGGAAATCTTAGTATACTTAGCTATAAAAGTGTCTCCACTTGCCCGTGGAATGATATACTTATTCATTACTTCGTTGCATTGAATTGTTGATTGGCCGGCTCGCAATTTCAAGAAGGACGCAGTATAGATCTTCGAAAAACAAACAAGTTATTCAATGTCTAACTGAATCGCCGAAAAGGCAAAGATTGAGCTTTCGACTTTAACTCGCATTAGCATTAGGCAAGTATATATTCATTATCCTTTTCAATAAGTGTCGGTTATTTTCAATTTCTCCAGATTTTAAGGGTCTTGCTGCTATACCCTTCTTTTTTTTGCTGGCATGCCATGGGTTGAAAAGAAGAAACAGTTCCTTACTTTCTTAATTGAAGTGAGCATGGAGGAAGCTAAACTAGCCAAGGAGAAGATGCATGGGAGGTTGGCTTGTGGACTTGCTAGTGAGAAATCTGCTGCGGAAACGGGGAGGAATTCGTCTAAGGGTGGTTGAGCTGTGAGCAGATCAACTCATTCAGGTAGTCCTTCTACATCTGGACAAATGAGTCGAAGTGCAAAAATAGTCGCTATAAAGAACAAATTGAAGGTTTTGGAAGAAGATGCCAGTAAATCAAATCAGAAGCAGATCGAGTGCATATCAATATATCATCATGGTTCATAAGCTTCCATTTTAACTTTTGTATTGTGCATTTTCTTCAAAATCTCGTGCGTCAGGGACCTATTTTTTCAATTTCTCCCTGGGCCCAATAATATTCAGGAATGGCCATGACGGTCGCCCTTTTTGTATGGGCCAAGACCCATCCTTGTACGTGATACTGCTAGGACAGACTGTGTTGTTACTCGTTACTGATAAAGATGTTGTCTAGTATGTTAGTTTATTGAGGGGGCCCAAAACTTTAATGCATGTTGAAAATTGCTATCTGCTAGTACGAGCAAATTGTCTTTTTCTTGGGGCTACACCTATAGAGATTGGACTTCAATGGAAATTAGGATCCACTATTTTCTTCTTCTTCTGTCTTGTACTCTTCTAAAGAAGTTAAATTCTTGAGGAAAAAAAGAGGATCCAGTCTACTCTAGGTGTTAGAGCAACTCCAATGGTGAGCTATAACACATTGTAGACAGACTGCCACACATCTTTTTTAAGAATATCGCTTCAGCCTACAAAGCTTCTCCAATGGTAATACAACGCATTGTTCTTGAATGGTCCCACATCTCAATTAATATTTTCAACTTTAATTTTTTATTCAATTATAATTAGGTTGGAACAAAAAAAATTGTGATTTATTGTTGATGGAGACGGACTCACCAATCATATGGAGATGGGAGCACCACCTTTCCTTTTTTCCAATTTCAAACCATATTGCTTTTTTGAAGTCAAGCAGTAGGCTTTGGTGAAGCGGTGCTTCCTCCAGGAGTATCAATTATCTTACTTCCAATGGTTGGCGAAGAACTCTTCACTACTTTCAAATATCGCAGTTATGGCCCAAAATTACAACCATTGGAGTTGCTCTTACCTACCTATCCCGAGGTTTGACATCAATGTATGGAGTTAAGGTTACAACTGGGTACTAAACTTTGCCAAAAGTTCCAGTTTGGGTACTCAACTTTAAAATATTTCAGTTTGGGTACTCAAACCAAACTTCTGTTACTTTTTCTGTTAACTCCAATTAAATAATAAAAAAAATATTTTTGCACAATTTTTTTTATTTCTCTTCTTTAAAAAAATTTAATATCTCTTTCTCTCTCCTCCCCATAAACACCAAATCCACTCCCACCAATCCACCACTCCACCTCCTCCCACCACAGACCACGCCAAAAATTTTTTTGCCATCGTTGCTGATACCCAATTATCCACCATCATCGACCCATCAAAATACCCATAAACACCATCAATTTTAAAAGAATCATCACCATTACTGTTCTAATCACCATCAAAACACTCGTGACTTTTCCCTAAATCAAAAACACTAGCACACTTCACATCATCATGATCAATTTTTTTTTTGCTAATTAAGATAGGTAATGGATCAATTATACCTTCCCTATTGGCTATTGATGCAACGACTCTGCTCAGGAACCAATTCGGAGACCAGTAGCCTTTCATTTGGCCAATACAAGTCACTTTTTACTTTAGATAGGTACATCTCAAAAAGCTTGAAGTGCATAAGCATGCCACAAAAACCTGCAACTAAACCTTGGATCCACAATATACTGTCTCAACCTTTCGGGGGAAAAAAATTACTATCTCATTTGTATCAAGAATCAAAATTTGGTACAAAAATAGCAACAAAATTCGAAGAAATGAGAGCCAGTATCCATGTGCATTGTGCATGTCTACATCTATTCTATTCACAGATAACTACAAACTCTTGCCACATTCTATTTGAAGCGTCAGATCCTGAAATATGTGCATGACACGAGCTTGCTTTTGTTGCAGCTTTGTCAATGTCTGATGAAACACGAAGCTTTAAAGTGCCGATAACATCTGTGATCGTCAAGCTCCAGATATGCAGGTTCTGGATGCCAGAAACTCCCTCTATCTTCATAACATCATTAACAGCTGCCTTAAGATCCTGTTCGTGAGCTCGGGTCAATTTCGAAATCAAATCGTGATCCCAATTGCATATATCTTTTTGGGTAGAGATTGATACCATTTATTGTTTCGCCATTGAAGTTTTTCTTGTGTTTCGTTGATTTTTCTCTGTATTTTGTTTTGTTTCAGTGGAAGTTTCTCTCTCCAATTTTTGGGGATTTATCTCTCAAATGTTGATTTTGCTTGTGAATTGCAGCATGATGATGTTGTTTTGGTTGCCGGAGAGGAGCGATGGAAACAGGAGCGGAGGAGAGAGAAAAACTATGGGGGGAAGGGGGAGGTGGTGGAGTGGTGGTCTGGTGGATTTGATTTTGTGGGGAGGAGAGAGAAAGACAATAATTCTTTTTAGGACTTTTTTTTTATTATTTAATTAGACTTAACAGCAAAAGTAACACAAGTTTGGTTTGAGTACCCAAACCCAACTCTTTTAAAGTTAGTACCCAAACCCAACAAAGGGGCAAAGTTTAGTACCCACTTGTAACCTTAACTCTCAATGTATGTGTTCCTTGTAACTTTGTATTTAAGTTGTATAAAATGTGCTCACAAATTGATATGACACGATCGTGGTGATTATATGACTTTGAATTAGCAAAAATTATATTTAATAAAAGGAAAATGATAGAAGGAGTTATATTAGAAATAATAAGCTGAATTCAAAATTACTTACATCGATTGACGAGTGATTTTGTCATGTTCACAAATTTCCTTTGTAGTTTTTTTTATCTTATATGTTTGTTTTTACATGGTTTGCAATTCACGTTTATGTCTGTTAATATTTTCAATTGGGTCGATGTAAAAATTACGTAATGTTAGTTGATAACACGTCGAGACGAATTCAACAATAGTTTACACATCTTTATTTCTTTTCATGTATAATGATACTCATCAAACATGGTAAGAGTTTTCTAGAAACTTTGGCTAAAGTATTCCAAGTGGATATGAAAAAAAAAAAAAACAATTAAGGTAATGCATTACCAAATAAGGTTGGCCTAATGGTAAAGGTTTGGCCTCATGACATCAAAATCATGGGATCAAATTCCACTAGGGGCACTTTGCGGTGAGGTTTCCCTTACCGTCCCCCCTTCCTGTACGGAGTTTGATTTGCAATCTAGCTGGTTATACTAATCTCAACACTTTTCTTTTCTCAAAGTTTCAAATTAGTTGTACCCTTATTTATGTTGGCCTTTTTTTTCTCTTTCTTTTTCCTCAACACATGGGATGTCCATTTGCAACTTTTTGTGTACCTCACTAAGTAGGGATGTTCATTTTGGATATCGGGTCCGACTCGAAAGTTCGGATATGTGAAAATTTTGGAGTGGGAAAAACGCGATTCGAATTCACTCCGAAAAATTTCATATCGGATCGCATATCCGAAATTTCGTCTCGGATCGGTCAAATATCTGGAAACTAAAAAATTGAAATTTTCAAAGGAAAAGTTCATAAAATACGTTTCGGATCGGATTATCGGATATCCGACCTTGAAAACGGATATTTCTGATTGGATATCCGAAAAAACCGAAAATTTTCCATTTGAAAATTTCCGGATATTCGATCCGAAAACCAAAATATCGGATTGTTAAATTTAGTTACAATACGAAACGGGCCTGGGTAACCCGAACAAGGAGGAGGAGAGATTTGATCCACTTTATAAGCCCAAAGGAGGTTCCATACTAAAACCAATTGGTGATAGTAGGAGTAACCCCTCTACCTTATAAAGTGGAACAATCTTTCCTCTTTCTCCAATGTGGGACACTCACAAGTGGGCTTTCAATGGGTTTCAACACACCCCCTCACTTGTGAGTGTCCTTAGAAATTCAGAGCTAACTGGAAAGGTCAGAGCAATAATCCTCTTAGGGGCTGGACATCCTATCGAGGTAAATCCTTATCTAGTAGCGATCAAATACCCAGTGTATTATATCTCCAATACCCCCCTCCCCCCCCCTCAAGGTGGGAGGTGTGTGAGTAGGAGGAACAAACAAACCCCAACTTGGATAACAGTTGATTGAATTGAGGAGAGGACATAGACTTGGTGAAAACATCTGCCAATTGGGATTGTGTTGGAAGGTAGGAGAGTTGAAGTAAGCCTTCTAAAACTTTATCTCTTGTAAAATGGCAATCAATCTCTATGTGTTTCGTTCTCTCATCAAACACATGATTTCTTGCTATATGTAGTGCACTTTGATTATCACAGAAGAGGGTAACAGGCTGGAGATTTTGTACCCCAAGTTCTTCAAGCAAGCGCACTGTCCAAGCAACTTTAAAGGCGGCTGAAGCCATTGCTCTATATTCTACCTCTGAAGAGGACTTACTAACGGTACCTTGTTTCTTGGATTCCCAGGAAATAGGTGACTTGCCAAGCAATAGGATGTAGCCGGTGATTGATTTCCTTGAATCAGGCGGGAGGCCCAATCGAAGTCGAGAAAGCTTGCAATGTGAGATTAGCACAGACCTTGTAAGAGAATACCTTGTCCCATTGTGTGAGAAACAAACCCGAGAGTATGATGAAGAGCGACTAGATGAGATGTTCTAGGCTTATGCATGAACGGCTAAGATTACGAAGACAAAGAAAGAACAAATCGGGTCCAGTGTGGGTAAGAAAATTCAGTTTACCCACAAGAGACCTATAATATTCAGGATTAGGAAGTAAATCTCCGTCATTAGCAGACAACTTGACATTGACTGGCAAAGGAGTGCAGGCCCTTTGAGAAGTATCTAGCCCACAATCTTGCAATAACTCTTTGGTAAATTTTTTATTGACTGAGGAGAATCCCTTCAGGTAGATAACATACTTGATACCTAGGAAGTAATGAAGAATGCCTAGGTCTTTGATGCTTAAGGTATGATGAAGGTGTTGTTTGAGGGAGGAAATAGCGACAAAATTAGTTCTGTCGGGATGATGTCATCCACATAGACAACAACTATGGTGATGTCATTGTTGTCTTTCTTAATAAAGAGACTATAATCATTTTTGACCGTAAAAAAAATCCCCGATTAGTGAGCTCTTCAACAAGCTTTGCAAACCATTGTCTGCTAGCTTGTTTAAGTCCATAAAGTGACTTATTCAACTTGCAGACTTGCTTCTTAGGATTAGGGAAACCAAGGGGAACTTGCATATACACTTCCTCCTTCAAATCACCATGGAGGAAGGCATTGTTTACATCTAATTGGTAAAACGAGGCCAATTTCTTGAAGCGCTACTGACTAGAATAGATCGATGGTAGGCATCTTAACAACAGGTGAGAATGTCTCATCATAATCTATGCCATATTTTTGGTTGAACCCTTTTGCAACTAACCTTGCTTTGCATCTATCAAGAGAACCATCGCCTTTGAGTTTCACCTTATATACCCACTTATTGCCAATTGGTTTCTTGTTAGGAGGGAGATCAACAAGATCCCAAGTTTTGTTTGCAATGAGTGCTTCAATCTCTTTCTGCATTGCTGCTGTCCATTCCGGTTTAGAAGCAGCTTCAGCATAGTTAGAAGGTTCTTGAAGAGTAGAAGAAGAGGTGGAAAGAAAGGCTTTATGTGTATCAGGATACTGAGTATAAGATACTAAGTGACACCAATGAGAGTCAATAGAAGAAATAGAGTGTGCATTGAGAGGAGGTGTTGTTGTGGTAGTATTACAGAATCTCGATCAAGATATGAAGGAGGTCTATGTTCTCCCGGTGGAGTGTCGTAGAGGAAGAGCGATGGTTGCTTTGTAGAAGAAGGTATTATAGGGAGAGGAGAAGAAGAGGTAGGAAGTTCGGGTGAAAATGGGACAGAGTCGGTGTTAATATTTGTGAAACGAAGGGGGGAATGTCTGATGAAGGAGAGCGAGGATCACTAAGATCTATGAGTACAGGAGAAGACGGTGGAGAGGGTAAAGAAGTAGAAGTAGGATAAGCTTCATCAAAGCAATTAAATGTGTGAGAGGGAACAAAAATGGGATCAGATTGCAAAGTAGAAGAGATATGAAATGGAAAATGCCTTTCATGGAAAACAATGTCTCTAGTGATAAACACTCTATGAGTTGCAAGATTATAAACCTTGTAACCCTTTTGAGTTACAGAATAACCAAGAAATACTCCTGGTTGAGCTCTTGGGTCAAACTTAGATCGGTGTACCTTAGAAGTAGAAGAGAAGCACAAACAGCCAAAAATTCTTAGATGATTTAAGGATGGTGTTTTATTAAACAGCTTAGCATAAGGAGAGCTTTTGTGAAGGCTAGAAAGAGGCATTCTATTTATAAGGTAAGCAGCACATAGAACACTATCTCCCCAAAACTTGTCTCGGAACCTTGGAATGAAGAAAAAGAGATCTTCCAGTTTCCAATAAATGCCAGGTGTTTGCGCTCTTACCACACCATTTTGTTTGTGGTGTGTCGGCCTGGCCGGTTCGATGAATAATGCCCTTCATGTGAAATAAATGCTTCATTGCACCTTCCCCAAGTTCTTTGGCATTATCGGATCTAATACAAAGAACCTTTGCACCAAACTGTGTGTGAACATAAGTAAGAAACATGTCCAGAATTCCTACTGCATCAGTTTTAAATTTCAAGAGATGTACCCAAGTAAACCTTGTAAAATCATCCACTATTGTGATGAACTGATTACATCCTGAGTGAGTCTTGACTTTGTATGGACCCCACAAGTCTATGTGCAACATCTCAAAAGCTTTAGTAGTTTTAATACGACTTGAGAGAAAAGGTTTCCTAGTCTGTTTTGCAGCAGGACATACAGTACATATAGTCTGAGAACAAGACTTAACATCACAATCTGGTAAAAGAAACTTTATTTGATCAAAAGGAAGATGACCTAGCCTGAGGTGCCATAGTTTGGCCTGATCAACAGCAGATAAGCAGGTCTGAAGTGCAGTAGAAGAAGATGAAGAAACTTGAACTGCTTTGTGACATGAGAACCGGCAACATTATACAATCCAGCTTGAAGATTACCAAGAAGCTTCGAGTGACCTTTCTGAGAAGGGTCCTGAAGAAAGCATTTGTCATGAGTGAAATAAACATGACACTTCAAGTCTTGGCACAACTTATGAATGGAAATCAAGTTAAACTTGAATTCTGGTACATGAAGTACATTGTGCAAAGTCACTTCTGGATTAAGAACAACTGAGCCAATATATTTCACTTGAACATGACTACCATCAGGTAGAGTGATGTTATGTTGTGAACCAGAAACAACAACATATGAATCAAACCAGGATAGATTATAGCAAAAATGATCTGAAGCGCCACTATCTAGTAACCAGTTGGTATTGACACATGATAAAAAACAATGAATACCTGCCATCATAGCATGTCCTGTAGCATCACCTTCTGAATTAGAAACAGCAGAGGAAGAAGTGGGAGGTTGATTACCAAGAAGGTTGAGCAACTGATGATATTGTTCAGCAGAAAGGGAATCAAGCTTCATGTCTGAAGAAGACTGATTAGAAGCAGAACAATTCATAGTGGCAGCTGCAAGCTTCCTCTCCTTAGGCTTATATCCTGGTGGATAGCCATGGATCTTGAAGCATCTGTCAATACTGTGGCCAGGGACCTTGCAATGAGTGCAATAGTAATTTGCACCAGGTCTTTTGTTACCACTGTTAAAGTTTTGTCTCTGAGAGGTAGGAAAGGATTTATAAGACCTGTTCCTATCAGCCATGAAAGCCAAGGATTCTGTGTTTACAGAAGTCTGAGTAAGTTCCTTGTGTCTCTCTTCCTGAGCAAAAATCCTATAGACTTGTGAAACCTTAGGAAGAGGTTCAGTCATCAAAATGTTGCCTCTAACAGTTGCAAAAGTGTCATTCAACTTCATCATAAACTGAATGAGTTGATGATTTTGTTCTCTAGCAAGAATCTTTTTAGACAGTCCACAAGTACATTTATTACATGTACAATATGGTATAGGATTTGCATCATGAATTTCATCCCAGATTGTCTTGATTTGTGTGTAAAATTCAGACACATTTAGAGATCCTTGAACAATTTCAGATAACTTTTGTTCAAGTGAGTAAACTGCAGTCATAGATGAATGACCAAAATGTTCTTCTAAATCTTTCCAGACCTCAGAAGCAGTGCTAAAAAATAATACACTTTTCTTAATAGTATTATCAAGATTTGAATGTAACCAAGACAACACCAAATTGTTACATCGTTCCCAGGGTCTATACTCAGCATCATTAATATCAGGAATGTCAATGCTTCCATCTACAAATTTCATTTTATTCTTAGTAGATAACATGATCAACATTGATCGTTTCCAGTCGTTAAAACTAGTGCCATTAAACTTGGCGAAGCAATCGACTAAGATTAGTATCTGATGGATGAATATAGTAGATACTAGAAGGATTCTGATTAGAAGGTAAAGAATTATCAGAATCATTTTCAGAAGCTGATGTTATAGGCATTTTGTGAGGATTGATGAAGATTTCAGAACAATTTGTGAGAATTTTAGACAGAAATTCAAAGAAGAAAAATCAGAAAAACTATAGAAGAATTTAAGAATTAAATTCTTCGAGTTTTTATCAAGATCAACTCAATCAGGTTTTAGATGAACAAATAAGATCTAGAATCAATTAATCAAGGAAGAAAATATCAACACCTCAATTTTCAGGAGAAAAATTGCAAGCAAATGATTTTCGGCTTTAACACAGAAGATTGCGAGCAAACGATTTCAGATTTATCATAGAGTAAATTCGAGAGAAAATTCGGAGAAATCCGGAAAGATTAAAGAAGAATTCAAAACAACAACACCTCGGTTTTTCGCCAGACGAAGAATCGAATTTGAAAAAAAAATTCCAGACGAAATCCTTTGTAGAAGAAGATGATTCTTCTGATCGATCGATTGAGAAAAAAAATTGTTCAGAGAAATTTGAGCGAGGTTTACTCCTGCTCTGATACCATGATGAGTTCAGAAATTCAGATTCAAGTATTGAGAAAATGAATAGAGAGAGAAAGAACTGAGAGAGAATTAACTATCTCATTTTAGAGAGAGAACTATGTAATGAAGAATACAACCTGAGCTAAGAGTATGTAATAACTTATATGCACGTGATAAAAGAGGGAAAGAAAAACAAACTACGTAACAAATAACAGACTACGTAACAAACTCAGTTAATTAAGCTAATCTTCTGGAAGAAGGTATTATATCTCAATACGGATCAAGTATCCAAAAAACCGGATTGACCGGATAGTATATTTATGAACACCGTCACTAAGTTGCAATTAAAAACAAAGCATATAATTCTAATATATCTAAATAGAATTAAACTAATGTATTAATTACTCTAAAATAACCTCTTTTTTTCGGAGAACTGGAATAGTGGCATACATACCGCACATATATGTACAATTACTTACTTGATCATTACATGAATGGTTCTTGGACCTTGTATTATCAGCTCTTTTTCTTTTTTGTTCTTTTGATTGGTCTATTCAACTTTATCTGATAGTTCATGACTCAAATCAAATAATGCATCATTAATGTATAGTAGTTGGGAGGGACATGTTAGTGATTGAGTGTTTATGTGTTGTCGTTAACAAAGTTATCAATTGGTTAACAATGTCTAAGATAAGATGCGCACTTATAAGTAACTATAGCTCCTACGATTATACTTCATGTCGGCAAGAAGTTAAAAGATTAACAATATGGCTTGTGGCAAGCTTTGCCTTTTACTGCTTATTCTTTCTGGTCTTTCTCTAACTATACATGCCAAGCTTTCATCTAATTTTTACTCTTCTACTTGTCCAAATGCTCTCAGTATTGTCAAGCAAGAGATTGCGAAAGCCATAAAAAACGAGGCTCGAATCGGAGCTTCGTTACTTCGCTTGCACTTTCATGATTGCTTTGTCAATGTAAGTACTATTAAGTGATTGTTTGTGACTTTGTGTACGTATTCATTTAATGCATTGCAAATTAACCAGGGTTGCGATGGATCACTTCTTTTGGATGATACTTCAACTTTGGTGGGCGAGAAAACAGCTAATCCGAATAATAACTCAGTTCGCGGGTTTGAGGTTGTAGACAACATTAAGGCCAATTTAGAGAAAGCTTGTCCCGGAGTTGTCTCTTGTGCTGATATTCTTGCTATTGCTGCTCGTGATGCTGTTGTTTATGTAAGCGAGAAAAGTCCATTAATTGTACTGTTGTGACAGTTGACATTATCTAGAAAATTTTGTTAAGATTATCTTAATACGATAGTAATTGAGCTAACAAGAAGATAATGGAAAATAATTGCAGTATGGTGGCCCGTTTTGGAAAGTAAGATTAGGAAGAAGAGACTCTCTGACGGCCAACAGAACTGCAGCCAATGTTTTTATCCCTCAACCTTCTTTCAATCTTAGTAATCTTACCTCAAGTTTTGCTACCGTGGGTTTATCTTTTAAGGATATGGTGGTCCTTTCTGGTATGTTCTATTCCTGTGTTCCAAATTACATGTAGTTTTAGGATTGTATGTTTGTACTTTGTAGGTGAAATTTACTAGTACTACTAAAGTCGAAAAAAGATGTATATCTTGTGGTAAGAGATTGTCTTTAACAGGATCATTATTTTGTCTTAATTGTGGGTAAGATTACAAAAAATTCCTTCAACTTTTTGCGAAAATTAGAGTATGTTTGGTTGGGTTTAAAAAATTTTCTTGGAAAAGTGGTTTCCATTTTTCTTTCTTTCGTTTGTTAAACATGCAAAATAGTTTTTAAATTCGTGGAAAGTAGTTTTTCTAGTGGTGGAAAATATTTTCCTTCTCAAAGGAAGGAAAAACACATTTTCCTACCTGTTCTCCACCTTCCTCCCATCCAGCCTGCCCCATTCATTATATTCTTCCTTTTTTCACTAATTTTTCATACAACGAACCAAACAACGGAAAATTAAGTTGCAATTGTGTTTTTTCAAGGAAAATCTTTTTCCATTGAAAATGTTTTCTAGTCCGACCAAATAGAGCTTTAATGAATAACTACCATTTAGTTGATGAATATGAAGTCTTTTCAAAAAAAAAAAAATAGGTTGGTATAAAATTTCCCTTTTTCTTTTCTTGCATCATGAGGGTTGGACACATATGTTAAGCCAAGATTAGAGAAAGTAAACGAACAAATTAGTTAATATAAATTAAACACTAGTAAGAGGGAAGACTTAAATTAAGATAGAAAAAAATTAAATAAGTAGTTTGTTTACCTTCTCTAATTGCTTTATTAAATACTTCACATTACTAATGTTATCTCTTGTCGAATTTTGATGGATATTTATGCAACCGGAAGTACTTAAATAGGAGCCCTTATGCGCATCTATCTAATAGATACGAATTATGCATTTATCAAATAGATTAATACCAGTATCTCTTCCAATTGGTATCATAAATGGTACAGAGTTGTACTTACTACTTATCATTTTGTTTACATTTGGGTATTGATTGAAATTATAAAAAAAAACCTTTTGGTATCAATTACAACTTTACATGAGCATTTGGTGTCAATATAAGGTGTTGGATACAAAGAATGTTCCCACATATCGACTTTCTCATTGACGTAATCTCGTAAAACATCTTCTTGAACATCATTTATAACCTGTCTAAAGAGGGAGTTTTTGTTTTTTCTCTTGTTCGTTGCCTTTAGCTATACATTGCCTTCTGACAAATATGCATGCAATGCGGAAGCCGTAAAGTATAGATGTCGATGAAGTACTTTAACTTGTTTGTATACAAGTTATTGCTGTGAAGACGATTAGATGAGTGTCTGAAACTAATAACATAGAACGCTCAAAATTATAAGGCGCTGAAATATATAATTTTTAAAAAATTACTTCGATTTGAGGAAATCACCCTTGTTTCCACCCTTAATAAATTTCTCAATGATCAATCTTTAAATTTTCAACTTTCCATCTTTTATACCCAACCTTCCGTCTTTATTTTTTTATAAATTTGGGGCCTAATTTTTATGTTATAACAGGGGCCCCTAAATTTTCAAGACGGCCCTGCTGTGAAGTTAAAACATAGAACCTTGGATCATATCAATGATCTAAAATGAACTTTTCTTCATACCTATGCAATTTTATATTTTTGGGTTTTCTATGTTATACCTTGTGTTTCTTTAGATTTTACGTTGTGCTCCAACATTTTTGAAATTCTATATAGTACTCCTACATTACCATTTCTAATGCACAATGCCCCTACCGCTAATTATACGTCATTAATTTCGTCTAGTTTTTTTAGTCTGGTGGAATCTAACTTATACATAGTTTAACTCTTGGACAGAGATTTACAAATTAGATTAATTCTATTAGATTACAGAAAAGTAAACGAAATTAATGACGTATTATTAGCAGTTGGGGTATTGCACATAAAAAAAAAGGTAAATTAAGGGATATCATATGTAATTTTAAAAAAAGTGGAGTAACGTAGAAATTGAAAAAACATCAAGATACAACGTAGAAAATCCCTTTTTTTTTTTTGACATCGAGATCCAATTATCTTATAAATATGTCATATGTGACACGAAATTTACATTTGAAATCAAATTCTACAGTACAGAAGTTGAGAAACATTGCCATACGAAGCCGACAATTATTAACTTTCGTTGTTCCATGCTTTGTGACCTTCATTTGCGTAGGCGGGCATACAGTTGGGTTTGCCAGGTGCACAAGTTTTCGGCCACACATATACAATGACACGAACATTGATTCGGCCTTTGCCAAATCGCTTCAGAACACATGCCCACGAAGTGGAAACGACAACGTTTTGCAGCCCCTGGATTACCAAACAAGGTTTCGTTTTGATGACAAGTATTACCAGAATCTATTGGTTAAGAAAGGTTTGCTTCATTCGGACCAGCAACTTTACAATGGGAATAAAGCTGATTCTCTTGCTAAAAAGTATGCTACGAAGCAAGACAAGTTTTTTGAGGACTTTGCTAAGAGCATGATTAGAATGGGGAACATCAAGCCACTCACTGGAAATAATGGCCAAATTAGGCGCAATTGCCGTAAACCTAATTAGGAAAACTTAATTTCTCGTATATAGATGTTAGCTAATTTAGTTTGTGATATTTAAAGGTGGTACGGTATCTAAGGCTTAAGATTGTGACTATATATATATATCCATAGAAGCAAAAACTTCGTGTCTAGTGTCTTATATGTTCATAGGATTTATCAATGTAAAATAATAATGTTTGTGAAACGTCCAAAAGTTTACCTAAATGTAACGTTCTGCAGTGCTTCTCCTTTAGATCTCTTTCTTTTTTAAAAAAATTATTTTACAAGTGCGGAGAAGGTGCAATGAATAACTTATACAATAAAAAATAGTTGGGTAGCACTTTATACATCTACTTCTGCTGACGAAAGAAAATGAACACTTAATTATACTAACAACGAATGTACAAAGTAAACAAAACTCCGTGCATGTAGGGTGCAAATGTGCAATGAATAACTTAATTTCTCCCCCTTCTTTTTTTTTTTTTTTTTTTTTTTTGGGAAAGATAATTGGTCCGAAGACCAACCCCGCAGCGCTACTAAATACATGGCAATACACCATTAATGGGTAGTGAGATTTATACCCACAAGCAAACATTTTTATACAAACTCCCCAAATTGGGGAGTGATGAGAGTCGAACACCCGACCTCGCGGTTGGGAGGTGGGAGCACCAACCATTGGGCTCCCACGAAGACCTCAATTTCTCCCCCTTCTTACAATAAGGGAATTATCCTTACCTTAAAATATAATAAAAAAAATTACTATCCAACAATTAATCTTCAAGCAACTATGCTTTAATTTCTACTGTTTCCCCTCAAAATAAAAACAAAAATATGCTTTAAATTCTTTAAAATGTTAGATTTTAAGTTTTTAAAACTAATTGTTCTAAGGTAAAATTGACATCAACTACCTGGTGTATACCAAGTTGTTCCAATAATTCAATAATTAATAAATACCTTTGCTAAAACATAGAATTACGTACTTGCTAAAACATAACATCACTGCAATCTAACGGATTTCATTCATACAAAAAAAAAACAATTCGTGGGGCCCATCAAAAACTTTCTTTTTCATTTCACGCAATCTTTTTAATTGATTATTATTTTATATTTATCTATGCTCCTTGTTCACCAAAAAAAAAATCTTTTTAATTCCAATTAATTTGTGATCCTTTGTAATTGTAACAAAAGATTATTCATTCATGTGCCTAAATCATCAACACTCACACCAACTTCTAGTTCCTCCCAAATCTTGGCATATCAGGTTAGAGAAATAAAATCTTCCAAAACTTGATTCAAAAATTGCTTGTAAAGGTAAATTAAACTTGACGAGTTCAAAACACGGTTTATCAATTTGGAGTTCGATTAAATCCAAAATATTCATATTTTTACAATAATTAACTTCACTTTACACAAATTGGTTTCACACTTAATTTTATTATTAAGATGGGATGTCTTATTCTTCCTTTTTCTACGCTAATATGAAAATCATGTGCCATTGTAAAATAGCAGCTGCAAGTTACAATATCCGGCAGATGATAATCCCGAAAAAATATGTGACATCTAATTTTATTTACAAGAGCAGGGAAAAAGAGAGAAAAAAATAAAGCAAAAGAGATGATGAAGAGATTGAAAGAGATGATCACTGTAACATTATGCGAAAAAGTAAAATGGAGGTAAGGAATTTTATGAGGTGAGCTGAAGGAGGAGAAGGGGGGGGGTTTGGGGGGAAGGAATATTGTACAAGGAGAATACACTAATTTACAAAATATTGGGTAGTTGGAAAATCCATTAGTAAGGAAATGAACGAGTGGACCTCATAAACTGGATTTTTAGACAGAAATTATCAAAATATAGTTGTGAATTGTAACTAGGATTCTATTATATCCTAACTTCCGCTTCCAAATAAGTCAGGAACATGACTTTCACGCTTACCTACACACAAATTATACCATTAATATCTCACTATGTATTTGTCGAAAACTACCCTATAAAACACTTTTTTTAAAAAAAAACACTACCTTATATCACGTTTATTTTACAAAACTACCTTATAAAGGGCTTTTGTCTTCGCATAAAAAAACAACCGACCCGAAGCGAACCAAGCGACCAAATAAATTATAACTAATTAATAGTAATGATTATCATTTAGGAACCGAATCAACCGAACTGGCAACCAATCAGGCTGGCGAACGGACCGAATCAAGCGAACCGAACCGAAAATGGGGAGAAAGAGAGCTAAGTGGAAAAACTTTAAAAAGCACTACACAAAATTTGATTTTCCTAACCATGGTTAATTATTCCCTCCGAATCCCTCCAATTTTTGATTTTGGGGCAAACTTGGGGTAAATTGCGTAAAATTGACTTAGGGTTACGTGATTTGCTAGCATAATTGCACCAAATTTGCCTCTTATATGCTTGAAAATAAAGTCTTTTTAGATGCAAAAGTAAATCTAATGCTTTTCCCATTGTTTATGAGTTTGAACATAGACAAGCTCCTCCTATAAATCAGCCCATGAGGTACCTTGCGTATGCCATTCGTGGACCACAATTACACTTAAAAAAACGAGAAGATAGAGGACAGAGGGGAGAGGAGTGGCAGTGAATTTTTTTTTTGTCACCGAGTTTCCATGACGAGAGGGAGACGAGTGAATGCAAGCAAAGAATAAATTCGTTGGATGAGGTCGGGGAGAAGAGAGAGGGTGGTTGGGGTAATTTGAAGGGGATTACTTTCGTAATCTCACATTGGAGGGATTTGGAGGGAATAGTTAATCATGGCTAGGAAATTCTAAATCTAGTAGTGCCTTTAAAAGGTATTTTTGACAATTTTTCCTAAAATTTATAAAAAGTTGATATTATGAAAATACTCATTGAAACAAATCCAACAACATTTTATATTATCATTTTTGTTTATATATATTAGTAAAAAAAAACCGCTCAAAGTGAGGTGTGTGAATAGTGCACAAGTCAAAGTGTTGCACTTAAAAAAACAGAGGAAGTATTTGAAATGTATTACAATAGTTTTTTTACAAATTATGTGATAGAGTATAAAACTATTCATGGACTCAACCAATTGGTTTAAGACTTTTTGGTTAAGTTGGTCTTTTGACATGGTATTAGAGTCAGCATGACATAAAGGTCACGAGTTCAAATCTCACCATCCCTCCTCGATCTCTAAGTGGAATATTTAGCGCCAGATATGAGAGAGGCCTGTATTGAACCACACTTCGAGCCCAATGGGCTATTTCGTGAGGGTGTGATAGAGTATAAAACTATTGTTGGGACTCCAACTATTAGCTTAAACTTTGGTCCTTTGACACTATAGTTATTCACATAACTCGATATACAAAAGGTGAATAAGGAAGTTTTTTATGATTATTGTTTTATTAAAATATCTTTGCACTATAACATTTTTCACATAATTGGAAAGAAAGGGAAAATTTTAGAGTTCATTATTCGAAATGGATGAGTTCTTACCAAGGGACACATAAGAATCTATCTACTATTAATAGAAACCGGTGAAAGAAAACTAAAAATCAACAAACCAAGAAAGAAAATGAAGGAAAAGCATTCGAAAGCCACCAAGCCAAGCAAAGTTCCTTAATTCCAACTCTGGAAAGAGGTATTCGACAATGACTTATATAGGATATAACTGTTTTTTGGACCCTCTTATCTTAGCTTTATCATTTGAAAATGAGTAAATAATACACCAATCATAAAGAACTTTAGGGGAAAAAAAAATAATTATTGGTGTTTTCTCTATTGCTTTTATTCACCGCACAACACATGATATATTGGTTGACGAGGTCATCATCTAAAGAGAAACTATCAAGCTAGTAACACATTTGTCGGCAAGAAGTAGAGTGAGCCGAATATGGCGTGTGTCAATAAGCTCTATTTTCTAATACTTGTTATTTTAGGCCTTTCTCTAAAAGTTTATGGTAAGCTTTCACCAAATTTCTACTCTTCTACTTGCCCAAATGCTCTTAGTATTGTCAGGAAAGGAGTTAAGGCAGCTATAAAAAAAGAAGCTCGAGTTGGAGCATCAATACTTCGGTTGCACTTTCATGATTGTTTTGTCAATGTGAGTATTATTTAATTTTAAGCTATGTTATGATTTGCTTTAATTATATATGATGATATTGTTTAAGTGTTTTAAGCAATATATATGTATTGCCAACCAACTAGGGCTGTGATGGATCAATTCTCTTAGACGATACAACAAACTTTAGAAGTGAGAAAACAGCTGCTCCTAACAACAACTCAGCTCGAGGGTTTGAGGCAGTAGACCACATCAAGGCTAAGTTAGAGAAGGCTTGTCCAGGAGTTGTCTCTTGTGCTGATATTCTTGCCATTATTGCTCGTGATGCTGTTGTTATTGTAAGATTTCTTTTTCATTTCATATTAACTTATTTTTATCAAAAATAAAAATAAAAATACTAGTATTAAATGAATATTTTGAGGGGATGTTTGCCAAATTATTTAAGGTATAGTATTATATGAAAATAATTGAGCTAAAGATGGAATATATGAAAAATGTAGTATGGTGGGCCAACATGGAAAGTGAGGCTGGGAAGAAGAGATTCTCGCACTGCAAACAGAAGTGCAGCCAACGCCTTTATTCCTCAACCTTCCTTCAATCTCAGTAATCTTACTTCAAGTTTCGCTAATGTGGGTTTATCATTCAAGGACATGGTGGTCCTCTCTGGTACGCTTTATATCTTATCATCTTATTTATTGCTTACTTACATTAAATATACTCTCTGTCTTTCATCCATTACCAAGATCTTGGAGTTCCCTTTTTCTTTAATTTCTATGTTTTTTTTCTTTGGTTTTGTGGGCTAACTTTGAATGTGAGTTCTGTCACAAACTTTTTGTCTTTCATCAAGAAATTATTGTATGGTTCAGGACAACCATCATGTTCTCTCACAATAGATACTTAAGTTAGTTACTACCTTTTTTAAAGGTATTGGTAGCTTAGCCACCACATAATTAAGGAAATGCATTTGTCTAAGCTAAAAAAAAACTATATTTGTGGATGAGTTTTCTAATACAATGTTTACAAGACACTTACTCCGGGTTCATATGTGTTTTGTAAAAGTTAAAGTGCAAAATGAAAAGTTAGGACACCCTTCTCTTATGACTTCGGGTTCATGTATATAAGAAATGTAATGGGTTTTTTTATGAAATAAATATAAGATACTCTAGATGATCAATGAACTTTATTTTGTTCTCTTTGCTCCACTTTAATTCTCTTGTCCTCCTCATCCAAAAAAATATTTTGTCCTCTATCCCTTTTTTCTTGAGGTTTTTTCATATATATTTTGAATCAACTCTTAATTATTATGGAAGCATAATTTCGACATGTTATTTTTATCATAATTCGCATGAGTTACCTTTTTAGAAGTAAAAATCCACAAGTTTTGACTAATTCTTTTCACTAGTTATCATGTGAGATCTTCAAAAATATCATTTTTGTATAGTTAATATGTAATTTAATATATAAAGTGACAAACTTGAGCGATTAAAAAATGTAATAAAACAATTATTGCAACTATCTTGAAACAGAAAAAGTATAAGTTAGGTTATTTTTGAATAAGTTCTCTGGGTCTAATTAAATGTAAATTACAAATTAAACTATATGTAATATGGACATTATAAAATAATTTGTTTAATTAATTTACTTTACAATACTTAAAATAAATAAGTGCCACGTAGAGCGTATTAACTTGATTGTTGCTTTGTATTGTGAAGGCGGGCACACTGTTGGATTAGCAAGATGTACAACTTTCCGGTCACACATCCACAACAACACAAATATTAATTCCGGCTTCGCGAAATATCTGCAGAAAAAATGTCCAACAAGTGGAAATGACAACGTTTTACAGCCCCTTGATTACCAAACTAAGTATACTTTTGACGACAAATATTACAAAAATTTAGTAGCTAAGAAAGGTTTACTTCACTCAGATCAAGAACTTTACAATAATAACAAGGCTGATTCTCTTGTTCAAGAGTATGCAATGGACCAATGCAAGTATTTCAAGGCCTTTGCTAAAAGCATGATTAGAATGGGGAACATTAAGCTGCTTACTGGAAGCAATGGCGAAATTAGGCGTAATTGCCGTAAGCCTAATTAGGAATTAAAGTCCCCAATCCATGGGCGTTTTCAATTTCTATATATCTCGAATTCGAAGTGTTGAGGGCGATTTGCCAATTTAATGTACGTACATGTGAAATTTATGTTCTTTTTATGTAAATTTTCAAAAAGTTTATTTGTATCAATGTTTTTTGAGTGGTTAGTATATAGTCTCATTGCATGTAATTGATCAGTGTTATGAATAATCGATTATAAGTAATGCAATTCCAAATTTCACATGACATTGTTGTCTTGGTATGCGTCTTTTGTGGAATAACTTCTCCGGTAATTTTTCTCCTTAGTTTGCCTTTGAAGTACTTTGAACAATGATAAAGATATAAAAGTGAAGTAGGAAATAGGTGGGAAAATTCATTATTTTGTCATCTTTTCTGAACTAAATGCTAGTAAAAACAAAATAACCTTAATATAATGAATAATACAATTTGTGATCCCTTTTTATTTACTTGTTCTATTTTACTTCGTATGGGAGTTACCAACAACCACCCGATATGGTGTGCCTTGTCGGAATACCAACATGCTAAGTAATAAAGATGCAAACATGTCGAGCCGCCAAGGTCCTAACATGGTGTTACTAGGTCATTAATACGACATGTACAACACCTTGACATGACGGCCGACAACCTCTTGGCATGATGGCCGCCATGTTCAAGTAGATGTCGACCGTCGTCGTAGCACGACAACACTTTGGCATGACGGCCGACAACCTCTTGGCATGATGGCCACCATGTTCGATAGATGTCGGCCCGGTCGTCGTAGCACGACAACACTTTGGTATGACGGCCAACAACCTCTTGGCATGATGGCCTCCATGTTCAGTAGATGTCGACTGTCGTCGTAGCACGACAAAACTTTGGCATGACAGCCGACAACCTCTTGGCATGATGGCCGCCATGTTCAGTAGATGTCGAATGTCGTCGTAGCACGACAATACCTTGGCGTGACGGCCGACAACCTCTTGGCATGATGGCCGCCATGTTCAGTAGATGCCAAGTCTTGCCATCCCTCCAAAGGTCGCCAATCCTTGACGTCCCTGTTTCACTCCCGAAACAACTACACTATTCACATATTTCACTATGACCTTTTTTTTTTACTAAGTTATAAAAAGAAATGTAATTGTGTCATAGTGTTGAAGGTATGATGTATAACAGACAACGCACGCAGTGAAAGTACACATTGATAAAAGAAGATAGATGAGTTACTTTTATAATGTAAAAAGTTCTTTTACTATTATCGTATGGTTTTAAGGTGGGCAACCTCGCTTTGTTTTGTGAAGTTGTCTCTCTCCTTTGCCATATGGAATGTTGTACACTTATACTCGATTTTTTAGGAGTATAAGAGAGTTACATTACTGATGTAATACAACCATAATATGAAAAAAAAATCGTTTTCAAAAGTTAGGTATAATATTGACAAGCTAAGTAGCTAACTAATTACTTTATTAAGCTACCCTGACACTACATAAGGTGGAAACCATTTTAACAAGCATTATTATCAAATCAGCCATCAACTTCTTTTATCGAAGAAACTGAAAGCTTACCAGATACCAAGTGCTGGCCACTTGCAACCATATGTATTACAACGTACTCTGATCTGTTTTCATGCATGGGTTTACTATGTAAGCTGCAAATATCCTTATCACCCTCAGTTACCATGTACAAGGTTTGACTTGGTCAGCAAGAGTCATACAACGATACTTCCTCCGTTTTTTAATAAGTGACAGCGTTTCCTTTTAGGGAAATGTTATAATAAGTGACAGCATAGGCCAAAAGTAGTAAAAAAATACTTCTCTTTTATTACATCTTTCTTTATCGTTTAATTGTTTCACTCTTCTCAGCTTTATCTAATACTCAAATTTGATTGGTTATATAAGTGAGTCCAACTTTCTCTCTCTAAGCCTCCATTGGTGATTTAAGAACTTTCTGCAGTGCCACTTATTAAAAAACGGATGAAGTATTTTAAAGGTGTTGGGGGTACGAATCTTTGTTAAGTGGGGTGTTTGGGGAGAGAATTATTCCCTTTATCTTTTCCCTCTCTCTCAAGTACCTGGTATGCAAATATCGTACCAATAAATTTTGAACATTGAGTTATGATCATGATCGTTATTCTTATTGTTTTTTTTTAGGAAAAAAAGGTAGCAAGTAACATTAAATCAAATAGAAAATAGTACTCCTAGTACTTTTGTTTGATGCTTTAATTTTTTGGCAATTAAATAATGAGTATATAAATTTGATTATTGATAAAATAAGATTACAAGCCACATCAAACAAGCGAAATTATAAAATATCTAATATATATCTCAAGCCACAAACTAAATAGAACTGTATCTCAAGCCACAAATATTGTAAATTACTAAATTTTTAAGTGCATATATTTTAACTTTACTATAACCTTGTTAAATTTAACCTAATCATACATGACTACATTATTTCTTATATAAAGTCTACGAAAGATGGTCAAAATTTCGAATCTTTGAACTCGAGATCTTTTAAGTGTAAAAGCTAGAAGAAAAAAACTACTGAAGGAGTACAATCTGAATCTCAGCATTTGTTTGAATTGAATTTAATCTCAGCATATATAAATCAGATAGCATTACCAAGGTTACAATAAAGTTAAAATATGAAGTACAAAGTTCTAGAGCTTATTTGAGCAACTAATGTAGAATATAGACCTGACCCACACCTCTAAAACGTTTTGGTTTAAAGCTAGCCATGTGTAGTGTTCTTGTAGTTGTTGAAAGCTTCCAATCATCCCATGTGGTTCGAATGGACGTAATATTAGCATAATGGCATATACTCATCGTCATATTGCATGGTCACATCGAAAATTAATCGTCCACTTTGAATACTATGCCAAAGCATCACTAGCATCGTTTTCTAAAGGAATTGATCGTGCTTCTGAAGATGACAATTACGTGGAAATTTTTCCTTCAGCTACCCTTCTTGTATGTGCTCATTTGTTACACTTACACCCATGACATATTGACATTGGTCCATTTCATAGACCTGGACAGATTTGTTTATTATTGAATTTGGTTTTATTTTTAAGTTAATTAAAGTTAGAGAGAGATGTCGGTCTTGAAAGTTCTTTTGAATGCCAAAAAATATGTCAACTTCAAGTTCCATGAGAAAATGAAAACTAGTAGTGTGTTTTAATCGTCCTTCACAAAACTTGAAGTTTCACGTGTATGTTATTATTGTGCAAGAAACTTTTCGTAGATGTTGTTTACTCCTTTGTCTAAAAATGATTATTGTGTTTTCTTCCAATACGACTTAGTGTTTTTTTTAGGCAAGCTAGGAACGTAATATTTACTTAATCTTGTTATGTTGTACGTATGTTCTTTTTGATCAATAAATAATACTTTCTAGTCTCTACTTATAAAATAGTTTCACGTATAATAGGATTTGACATGATTATAAAAGGTAGATATAGTCTAGAGTCATGATTTGATAGACTCTAGGTGCTTACTATATGTTTACTAAAAATATGGGAGAATGATAAACAAAATAGATGCAAAATTATAACTAGTAGAAAAATACCCTTGAAAGAAAGGAAACTCTCTCTCTACCCCGGTAGACTGCCCTACCTTCTGGTTCCACCCCGTCGCGGCGGCTGCTTCTCCTTGGCCATGGCTGAGGAGATCTCACAATTTGTTTATCGCCTATCTATTGACGAGGAAGAAGACACGATTTTGGACATAGTTTCTTTAAACCCTAGCGAAGGATCTAAGCTTTCTTTGGTTCTTTTTGGGAGGTTGTTAACAGAACGCTCATTCAATGTGGAAGCATTTAAGCGCACAATCACATCGGTCTGGGCTCCATCTCAAGGGCTGGTTATTCGGGTTCTCAGCCCTAATTTTTTCGCTTTCCAATTCTTCCATTGGAGAGACATGGCAAAGGTGATTGAAGGGCGCCCTTGTGTTTCGATAATATGCTTATATTATTGAAAGAAGCAGATGGAGAAGAACAACCGGACCAGGTAAAAATAATTCACTCACCGTTTTGGGTTCGGATTAAAAATTTGCCCTTTAACTATAGATCTGATGAAATAGTTAAATCCCTAATTGGTAACATGGGTGAAATTTTCGAACTTGAGGAGGATGTTCTTGGTATTGGTAGATATAGGAGAGTTAGAGTAATGTTGGATGTTACAAAACCTTTGCGACGTTACCGTAAATTGAAGGACAAAACTGGACGTGAGTTTCATGTTGATTTTGCATATGAGAGACTTCCTTCTTTCTGCTTTGCTTGTGGTGTTATGGGGCATTCGGAACGTAACTGTCACGTTGTTCCTGAAGAAGAGAAGCAAAAGAAACTGGGTTGGAGTGCCGAGTTGAAGGCAACTACGAGAAAAGGACGGATGAAAGAGATTGAAAAGGATGAGAAATTTAGGGCCAGTAGGAAAGTTCTATTTTCTACTCCTCCACGAGTCTTAGAGTATGTGCCCACTAACCAATCTCCATCTTTGGTTGGTGAATCCACTCACAAACTAAATGATGGTGTTAGGGAGGAATTTAATGCTGTCACTGATGTCCAGGTGTCTGGGGATAAGGGGACATTAATTTTGCAAAGTGACGCCATAAAGTCTGTGCCAAGTAATGATGAGGTACAGCCCCCCCCCCAAAGCAAAATGAATTATTTGTTTTTTCTAGTAGCAAAACTGGGCAGGGGGATGTTGTTACCACTAAAAATAAAATGTGGAAGAGACTGGCTAGAGGATTAATGGAGGAAAAAGGGGAGGTGCAATCAATGGAAACTGATACTTTTGCGGCAACAAACAAACGTTCTCTGGATGATGATGTTGATATGACTGTTAGTAGTGATGGAGGAGTGAAGAAGCGCATGAAGCAGAATCCTTCGATTGATGTTAACTCCATGAGTTTGGCGGAGGTTGGCGAGAACCAACCCCGCCAAGCATTATGAATACTTTATGTTGGAACTGCCGAGGGATGGGCAACCCTTGGTCAGTTCGCCAGCTCTGTCGCTGGAAGGTTACCTATGCCCCTGATATTTTATTTTTGTCAGAAACTATGATTAAAAAGAATGTGGCTGAAATCTTAAAGAGCGTTTGGGGTACCCGAATGCTTTTGCGGTGGCAAGTAGAGGGAAAGCGGGAGGTTTGTGCATTTATTGGAAGGACGAAGTTAATTTCTCTCTTATTTCATTCTCACAAAATCATATCTGTGGGGATGTTGGTGTAGGGAACTTAACTTGGTGTTTTATAGGGATCTATGGGTGGCCGAAAGAGGAAGAGAAGCATAAGACGTAGACTTTGATTCGTCATCTTTGTGAAGAATCTCAAGTCCCAATATTGTTTGGTGGGGATTTCAATGAAATTTTCAGCTATGGTGAAAAAGAAGGTGGTGTTAACAGGGTTCGAAAAGAGATGATGGTGTTTAGGGAGTTGGTGGATGATCTCAAGCTTCATGATTTGGGCTTTAAGGGTTCTTGTTTCACTTGGGAACGTGGAAATCTGCTGAAACTTGTGTTAGGGAACGCCTTGATCGGTTTCTTTGCTATGAGTCTTGGTTCTATCTTTTCCCTTTGATGGTAGTAGAGCACTCCCTTCGCTACAAATTAGACCATGTCGCTATAGTCTTGCGTGAGCTGACTTACCGTCGAAGAAAGAAAAAGGGGTGTGGCTTCAGGTTCGAATCGGCATGGCTTCTAGATGAGGGATGTGAGGGAGTGGTGCGGGACGCTTGGAATGGCTCGGCAGGGGATTCTCTCACCACTCGCATTACTCTTATGGCTCGTGATTTAACAGGTTGGAGTGGGCAACATTTTTAAAAACTTGACAAGCAAATTAAACAGGCCGAAAAGAAGCTCAAAGAGGTACAACAACGTCCAATCTCGGACGAGAGCTGTTTGGAGTGTGCCGAGCTTGAGAAATCTCTCGATGACTTGCACGAGAAGCAGGAAGCTTATTGGTACCTTCGATCTCGAGTTTCGGAAGTTCGTATGGTGACTGAAATACTAAATACTTTCATCATAAAGCTTCACAGAGGAAAAAGAGGAATTATGTAGCTGGCTTGTTCGACAATGTGGGAGTTTGGCACGATGATGTTGATGATGATATTGAGAGAATTTTCGAGGAATATTTTCATGGCATTTTCACCTCTTCGAATCCCACGGAGGGGAACTTTCAGGATGTCCTTTAGTATATTAGCCCTGTTGTTTCAGATGAAAGTAATCAGATTCTTTTAAGACCTTTTTTGAAAGATGGGATTCATGCTGCTCTTATGCAAATGCGTCCCTGCAAAGCACCTGGTCCTGATGGTATGCACGCTATATTTTATTAGCGTTTCTGGCATATTATTGGTGATGATGTTACAAATTTTGTTTGCAGCATACTTCATGGTCATATTTCACCTGATTGTATTAATAAAACGAATATTGCTTTGATCCCAAAAGTTAAAAATCCTAATGTTGCTGCTGAGTTCAGACCTATAGCTCTCTGTAATGTTCTATATAAGTTGGTATCTAAAGCACTGGTGATTAGATTAAAGGAGTTTCTCCCTGACATTGTTACAGAGAATCAGAGTGCTTTTGTCCCTGGGCGCCTCATTACTGACAATGCTCTTATAGCTCTAGAGATCTTTCATTCTATGAAGAACAGGATTCGCAGTCGAAGGGGCACTATTGCTATGAAGCTTGATATGAGCAAGGCCTACGATAGAGTTGAATGAGGTTTTTTGAGAAAGCTTCTCCTGACCATGGGCTTTGATGGTCGTTCGGTGAATTTAGTCATGAGCTGTGTTACTTCGGTTTCCTACTCCTTCATTATCAATGGTGGAGTATGTGGTGTTATTGATCCTGCTAGAGGGCATCGTCAGGGTGACCCTCTCTCTCCTTATTTATTCATTTTAGTGGCTAATGCTTTTTCTAAAATGTTACAGAGTAAGGTCCAGGTGAAGCAGATTAATGGTGCTAAAGCTAGTCGTAGTGGCCCCGAAATTTCCCATCTCCTTTTTGCCGATGACAATCTCCTCTTCACAAGAGCTACTAGACAGAATGCTCTCTAATCGTTGATATTCTCAAACAATATGAGTTAGCTTCCCAAGTAAAATTAATTATGATAAGTCGAAGTCTCTTTCAAAGAGGAGTTAGTACTGAACAAAGAGAAGTATTAGTGGGGATTCTGAAGATGCGGCAAGTGGAGAAGCATGAGAAATACCTTGGTATCCCTTCTATTAATGGCAGATCGAAAAAAGCTATTGTTGATTCTCTTATTGATAGAATTTGGAAGAAACTCCATGGGTGGAAAGAGAAGCTACTTTCTAGAGCGGGGAAGGAAATTCTACTCAAGTCTGTCATCCAAGCAATTCCTACATATCTTATGGGTGTGTATAAGATTCCCGGTTCGATTATTCAACGAATTCATTCGGCGATGGCAAGGTTTTGGTGGGGCGCTTCAAACTCGCAAAGGAAGATACATTGGAAAAGTTGGGACTCTTTGTGCACTCGAAATGTTTTGGTGGCTTGGGTTTTAAAGACCTTAGTGTGTTTAATGATGCTCTTCTTGGTCGACAAGCTTGGAGGCTCATTCGTTTCCCAAACTCTTTATTTGGGCAAGTGATGAAGGCGAAGTACTTTCCAAACCGTGATTTTATTGAGGCCTCCCTTGGGTACTCCCCGTAGCTATTCTTGGAAGAGTATTTGGAGTTCCAAAGCTCTTATCAAGGAAGGGTGTATTTGGAGAGTAGGAGTGGTGAGAAGATTGGTGTTTGGTCCGAACCCGTGGGTGGCGAGTGTTGAGGGGCGCTTTGTGTTGAGTGAGCCGCAAGTTGGTATTGAGAAAGTAAGTGATCTTATTAATGGGCGAACCATGGAGTGGAAAGTCAACCTCATCGAAGCAACATTCCAGGAGAAAAAGGTGGAAAGTATTCTTGTTATTCCTTTGAGTAGTTTGAATCATCAAGATGAGTTAACATGGGCCCTCACTAAAAACGGGCATTATTATGTGAAAACGACATATATGCTAAGCAAGGGAGGCAATATTGATTCATTTCACCAAGCATGGGTTGATATTTGGAGCTTTGAAGCTAGCCCCAAGGTTAGACATTTTCTTTGGCGGGTATGTACGAACTCTCTTCCTACTCGCTCTCTTCTTAAATTCCGCCATCTTATTGAGGATGATGTATGCCCATGGGGCTGTGGTGCTGCTGAATCAGCCACTCATGCGCTATTTGAGTGTCCAAGGGTGCTTGAAATTAGGAGTGAATGTGGGTGTGCTGAGTTATGCAAAAACGCTGCAAATCTAACAATGTGTGAGTTGGTGGAAAGTTGGAAAAACTTGGACAAAAAGCTGGTCATCCGTGGCATTTTCCTTGCGGGGTGTGTGTGGGGTGAAAGAAATAAATGGGTGTTCAATCAACAGTGGACAGCGAACAAAACTCTTGTTATAACCTTATGATTATAGGGAATCCGTGGCATAAACTCGGTTGGTGATCCCAACTATCCTTTTGTACCACCCCCCGATAACGGTGATGGTAGTAGTAGTGGTGGTATTCCCCCACCCCCTTATTATGGGTACCCCCCGGGATACTCCGGTGGTTGGGACCCTCATCCGATTCCTCCCTATGGCAACTATGGCGATCCTCGCCCATGGATGGACTAGACCGCGGGTTTAGTCCTCGCCCTTCCCCCCTTTCCCTCACTGTTTGTTCATGTGTTTATGCACTAGGGACTAGTGCATTTGCTAAGCTTGGGGGGTGTATTGATTTTTACTTGAATTAAGGGCTTTGTATGCATGAGGGGTGGTGGTGAATAGTTTGGGGTAGTCAAGCTTTGAAGGGGTAGTCTTGTTGAGGAAATAGGAAGATTGGTGGTGGTGATGCGGGTGATTTATGCTTCTTGGTTTGTATTAAAGTTGTCCCATCAAGAGACAATGGATTGTTAATGATGATAAGTACTTGCTTTTTTTTCAAACTAACAATTTATTGTCTCTTTGATCCTTCTAATGATGATTCAACAACAATCCTTCATGGTGAGCTTCTCTCACTTCTATCTTGTAAATAGTTTAATTGTTTTCATAGACTAGTTGCATGTAGAGCATTTGCATATAAAAAAGAAAAGAAAAAAAAAAGAAGAAAAAAAAAAGAAAAAAAAGAAAAGAGTGTTAGATTTTGTTTTAGTAAAAGCACTAAAAAGTGGTTTGCTTGCCCATGAATGACGTTTGAAAATGAGTTATGTGGCTTCCTCTCTTTGAATCTAGAGTACATGGATAGAGGTTCATCCTGGAAGAATGTGTGCATGGGTTAGGTCATCTAGGAATTACCTAATCTTGATTGCATTAGAGTATGCCAAATGAAGCTAATGAATGCTCAATTGCTCATCTAGTCTTGAATTTTGACTAAGTTGCTCACTCTTGGGTATTTTTGCTTATACTTTGCGGTCCCGTGTATCCTTAGATGTACTCCATGTGTCCCAAAACAAAACTCTACAAGAAATCTAGGCTTTATTTTTCGTTATGTATAATAAGTGGCACAAAAGCCACAAGTGCTCGTAATCTTCTATGCAAGTTAATATCATCTTTGTGTAATGAAGTCCCATAATAAGGGAACAAAAAGAAAAAGCCAAAAACAGTCAAAAAAGGCGTGAAAAGAAAAAAAAAAGTGAAAAATGAAAAGCACAAAAAGAATAGAAAAGTTCAATAAAAGAGGTCAATTTGTGGATGCCTCCCACACTTAGTGTTACTTTCACCGCGATTTCAAGTAGAGTGGAGTTAAGGACTAATTGTGTGTTTAAGAAAAGTGGACTAGCATTTGTACTTCTATACCTTTTGAAGAGTCATTGTCTTTAGAATAGCTAGAAGTGTCTCTAATGAGCTAGTAAAAAGCCTAAGAAAGTGTCCTAATTGCAATTTTGTTTAGTCTTTTTCTCCACCCTAACATATGAACACATTTGGAAAGAATTTGTCTTGAAAAATTGCTCTTTATTCTTTGATTGTGGACCACTTCTTCATTACTCGACTTGGGCAAAACCGTGAAAAGTGCTTTAGTTTTCGATAACTTTCTATAGTGTATCTCTTACTTTCTTTTGCATGTTTCCCTTCTCTAGTTGATTGCTTGAGGACAAGCAATTGGCAAGCTTGGGGGAATTTTGATGAGTGAGAATTTAGTCTCACTCATGTGCATATTTTGATAAGTTTTGCACGATAATCTTGAATTTAAATGCGTTTCTCCCTCTAATTTCCTCATTTTCATCATCTAGCGATGCATGTTAGGTATGTAGGATTCCATACCTTCCCCCCTCCCCTCTGATTACTAACACAATTGTTTAGTGTGAACTTTTAAGAAGAAAAGAGCAAACAGGGAAGGAGCGGGCGCTCCTTGTAAAATAGGAGCGGGCGCTCCTCCAAGCTCTAATACATGGCAAAGGTGAGGCAGAACTTGGAGCGAGGAGGGAGCTACCGAGGAGCCGGAGCTCATTGCATGGGGAAGAAAAGAGCGGGCGCTCTCAAGGAAATAGGAGCGGGCGCTCCTATGCGTGCTGAAGGATGTAAGAGGAAACAGTAGCTTGGAGCTACCCAGGAGCTCCCATTGAGCAAGCGCTCCTGACGCGCATTTAAGAGGGAGCGGGCGCTCCGTTCTACATAGGAGCGGGCGCTCCTAATTTGCTGGGCAGCCTCCTGTTGGCAGTAGGGATGGAGCGACCCAGGAGCTCTCCATGAGCACTCGCTCCATCGCCTGACTTTGTTAGGAGCGGGCGCTCCTATTTAACAAGGAGCGGGCGCTCCTTCTTAATTTCTCGACATTTTCTTCTTTAAACGCTGTTTTTAGCCCCGTTTTTGTAAGGATATAAATACTCTATCCGCTTATTAACAACTTAACTTTTATTCCAGTAAATCATTTTTAGAGAGTTTTTAGCTTAATCTAGTGAGAGAAAGTAAAACCCTAGAGAGAAAAAGTAAATTTTCATGGTTTTGTAGCTTGGATTATGGCAAAAATTGTGGTTTTTATGCAAGATCTTCATTTCTTCTTCATGGGTTAAGTAATATCTCTTTTTCTCTCTACTTTTTATACTTTTATCTTTTTGTTTATTTAAATTTTGTTTACTTAGTTTAATCCATGTTTAGATTTTAGTTTCATAACTTAATCTTGTGTTAGATCCTATGTTCATTGCTTTAGTTGTTCATGTTTGATTTATTTCTCCCTTTTATTAGTATTACTATGATGATTATGATGATTAGTGAGTAGTTAATTAGTTGGGGGTTGGGGTGAAAACCCAACCATGATTGATTTGGGTGTTTGAATAAGAAGTTAGGGGTTTGATTGGGCTTATTAATTGATCAATAGCATGAATATTATCTACTTGCATTCTAGTTGATTACTTAGATGTTTGTTGATTGATGCCTTAGTCAAATTGAGAAAGGAGATTAAGGTTGATGTTTATGCTATTTTCTTGCTTAATTGCTCATGAGAGTGAGATTTGAGTAAGGGTTTTGTAAATTGACATTGTGCTTATCCTTGGATGTATGTTTGAGACCATGAGAGTGGCTTAATTGTGTGACCTAGGTAGTTTTATGCACCCTTGAGAGAGGGCTTAGAACTAGTTAAGAGTCAATAACCTCAATTAGTTGCTTGATTCTTTCCCCTATACTTCGCTCTTCTTATTGCCTAAATTATTATTGGATGGTGTTTATCCCCTTCTCCCAACGTTTTTATCAATTGATTTCTTGTCTAATCATTTAGCATCTTCCTAAGGTCTTAATTAATTAGTTAATTTAGTTCTTAGTTTAGTAAACCAAACATCTCACTAAATCTTCATAATCATCATAGTAATACTAATAAAAGGGAGAAATAAATCAAACATGAACAACTAAAGCAATGAACACAAAATCTAACACAAGATTAAGTTAAGAAACTAAAATCTAAACATGGATTAAACTAAGTAAACAAAATTTAAATAAACAAAAAGATAAAAGTATAAAAAGTAGAGAGAAGAAGAGATATTACTTAAACCATGAAGAAGAAATGAAGATCTTGCATAAAAACCACAATTTTTGCCATAATCCAAGCTACAAAACCATGAAAATTTACTTTCTCTCTCTAGGGTTTTACTTTCTCTCACTAGATTAAGCTAAAAACTCTCTAAAAATGATTTACTGGAATAAAAGTTAAGTTGTCATTAAGCGGATAGAGTATTTATATCCTTACAAAAACGGGGCTAAAAACAACGTTAAAAGAAGAAAATGTCGAGAAATTAACAAGGAGCGCCCGCTCCTAACAAAGTCAGGCGATGGAGCGAGTGCTCATGGAGAGCTCCTGGGTCGCTCCATCCCTACCGCCAACAGAGGTTACCCAGAGAAATTAGGAGCGCCCGCTCCTATGTAGAACGGAGCGCCCGCTCCTCCCTCTTAAATGCGCGCCAGAGCGCTTGCTCAATGGGAGCTCCCGGGGTAGCTCCAAGCTACTGTTTCCTCTTGCATCCTTCAAAGACGCATAGGAGCGCCCGCTCCATTTCCTAAGCGCCCGCTCTTTTCTTCTCCATGCAATGAGCTCCAGCTCCTCGGTAGCTCCCTCCTCGCTCCAAGTTCCTGCCTCACCCTGCCATGTATTAGAGCTTGGAGGAGCGCCCGCTCCTATTTTACAAGGAGCGCCCGCTCCTTCCCTGTTTGCTCTTTTCTTCTTAAAAGTTCACAGTAAACAATTGTGTTAGTAATCAGAGGGGAGGGGGGAAAAGTTTGGAATCCTACATACCTAACATGCATCGCTAGATGATGAAAATGAGGAAATCAGAGGGAGAAAAGCATTTAAATTCATGATTATCGTGCAAAACTTATCAAAATATGCACATGAGTGAGACTAAATTCTCACTCATCAACGTGTGCACAGGTTGGTGGAGGAATATGGCAAATATTCAACCCATATTAATAGCCATGTGGCTGCGAAACCCAACCCAAGTTCGAAGACTTGGCAGCCCCCCCTACTGGAGTTATCAAGTTAAACGTGGATGCATCTTGTGCTAAAGTTGGATGGATTGGTTTGGGTATTGTTGGGCGAGATTCGAATGGAGTTGTGTTGTTCACTGTTGTTAGAAGAATGAAGGCATACTGGAGTCTAGAGATTGCATAAGCCAAGGCCATTGCCATGGCAATTCGGTTGGGTAAGCGGTTTGGATATGATGATGTGATATTGGAGTCGGATTGCCAAATTGTAGTTAATCGTCTTTCCAAAAGTGCTCTCTTCCTCTCGGATCTTGATACTATCCTTCATGAAATTTTAGCTTCTAGTTCCTGCTTTAAATCTCTTGTTTGGTCGCATGTGAAACGTGATGGGAATTTTGTTGCCCACCACTTAGCTAAGCTAAGCCTTTTGGTGTTGAACGTATATGGGAAAACGACTCCCCCTTGGAGGTGGCGCCCTATGTATTGATGGACAATTTGTCCTTAAATTAATCTAGCTTGCTTTTCCCCTCAAAAAAAAAAAAATAGATGCAAAATTGTTAATGGGTAGAGATAATAAACAAAAGGTAAGAAAAATAGATAAATAAAAACATAAAATTGGTTCGTTGATGTACGTAGTACAAAGAAAAAAATATAACCCAAAAGAGAAAGTGCATTTTGACGTCCAATTAAGTGGAGTTTAGATAAGCCAACCTGAGCCTCCCTCTCTCTTTTTCTCTCTCTCAAACCCTAGCCTCCCCTACCCCTTTTTCATCAATTAGAAGCGCCATGGATGATTTCATCCATGGTAAGCCCTTTTTCCCCTTTTATTTTCAGTTTGTAGTTCATTTTTTTGTTTTGTTTAATAAATTAGTCTCTCTTTATGAGATTTTCTCAAACCCTGTCATGGGGTTTTTAGTTTCTGTTTTGGAAATCTCCTTCTCCCTTATGGGAGTTGTGAGTATGGTTCTTTTGTTTTTAGGTATGAGAAATTATTCTCATTGGTTGAAGTTCGAGACTCAACATGAAGGTAGTATTGGAATCTCGGATGCGGTCCAACCCGACTCGATCAAGAATGTTCTTCCCAAACTATATCGAATGATAGACTTCCTCATCAATAGCCGCTTGATTCAAAGAAATACAAAGGGGTTACAGTGTATTGCTCGATCCCGGTTCATTGTAGTTTCTTCGAAGACGAATTTAATTTAATCTTGTTTAATTTTATCTTATTTTTCTTTAATACCTATTGTAGATGTCGTTTGGCCTTCAATTAATGAAATTTCTCTTTCAAAAAAAAAAAGTGGAGTTTAGATACCTAACATGTTGGGAGTTTGGGACGAAAAGAGTTCATATTTATCCAATCAATTTGCTTTATTTCCACTACTAACATACTCTCACTGTTTTTTATCATTCTCACTTTTAAGTGCGCGTCTTCCAATGCACCTATTTGAACTTGAATATCGTTCATTATATATTAGTAAAAATCATAACGATCGAATATTAATAAAGTACTAATTGAGATAAATTAAACAAGACCCCACATGACTATATTTTTTTCTTATAAATTGAGAAAAATTGAGAAGATTCTCTCTAAGTATGAATAAAATGCCAAGATTACAAATGAAAAGATAAAAACAGAGGAGTACTATATATACTTCCTCCGTTTTTTTACTTGCAACAACCTTTCCCTAAAAAGGAAATAATTAATTACTACTTGCAACACTTTCTACTTTTGTTTTTCCTTTCTCTCTATCTCTCTCCAATCACATAGGGCCCTCTTTTTTTTCCTCTCTACCCAAATTTTACATCGGTTAATGAAAAAAAAAAGTGTTGCAAAGTAAAAAAACTAGGAAGTAGGTTAATATAGTTTAGGACATAATGAATCTTTCTTCCATATAGATATTATATATTAATTCAAATAATTGTAGTAGACTGTGTTTATTAATACGAGTCCCTAGTTTATACTCACAAATTATTACACAAATTATATTTGATATCATCAAAATTTTAATTTATTTATCCCATGTTTAGATGCCATTTTTTAGTGGCATCAGTATAAAGACATGATGTTAAAAGTAGAATTAATAATGGATATAAAGAAAGGAAAAGCAGTAATTAGTAATATTTTTCAAACTTGGTGCCTGGTGGTGATGACATATAGTGAAGTTAGTTAAATTCCTCGAGCTGAGAAGGCTCTATTTGTTTCCACATACTATTGGAATTGGTTGTGGAGATTAAGGTTCGCAATTCACGAGATCTAGATGATCTTTGTAATAGATTCATTAATAATTTTCACAAGTATTTGTAGTCTTGAATATATTTATTTTTTTAATAAGTAAGAAGAAATCCTTTGGGTTGCCCTCGCACATGGTCCCCACCTAGAGGCCCGTTACAAGTATACACCCCCAACCCCCCATCTCTCTCTTCAATCCGAAGCAAATGTTTGAGGTAGAAATTAAACTCTAGATTTCGCTAAGGAATATGGGAAATCTCACCACTTTAGTGAACCTCAATTCCTATCTAGGAAAATTGAGCACCCCCATTTTTGAATCCGTACAACTCATTGTACATTAATGTGATAAAAATAAGCAATTTTTATCAAAATCATAAGATGGCCCACAAATCGCAGTCCACTTTCTACATTGCATTCGTCCTTACTTCACATGCCTCATCAAAATCACAATTCCTCTACAGGTTATTTGGGCCAATTGACTGGGCCCATAATGTATAGTAAGCTTTTTATTTGAGTTATTTGGGTCAGAATACCACAACTCGTACAAATTGAAATCTCAAACTGTTATATTAAGGGCTCATATTCAAATCAAATTAACTAAATGTCTAAATTGAATTACTAATTTGATCTAGGGTTCACATTTATTCCAAATAACTAACCAATTACACCTATATTTTTTTAAAAGTAAGAAAAAAGGAATTATTAGGAGACTCCCTCTGTATTGAACTCCTAACGCGTCATTTACAAAGATTGAAGTATAAACTAGAATTATAAATAATAACAAACAAAGTATCAACTAAATGTCCCACGCCTATACTTGCCTTGTTCTTTCCCCTAATTAAAATCTTGGTGAATCTTTTTGTCTATTACATAAATCAAAAGGAAAAGAAAAGGGGATTTGTATGGCACCCAATCAAAATCTTTTAAGAAAATGTATTCTACAAAATCTCATATAAAACCGTCTCACCATAATTTATGGTAAGATGAGGATAATTTTTGTTTCTAAGGGGATCATTTATAATAGAAAATGACATTTTTAAGGTATAAGGTGGCCCATTATCTATCCTTAGGTCTTAACTTATAAAGTAAATCCTTTAACTTACAAATTGACTCTTTTATGGCACAAAGTGAGCCTTTTATGACACAAAGCGATGTGGTCAAACCATAATCTTATTATGAGGCACCTTACACAAGACTTGCTCTAGGTATTCAAAGCCTGTATAAACGTCTAATGTTTGGAGTCGTCAAAAACTCCAACAAGGGCATGGTCCTAATTTCACACGCTGGAAAGTTAAGTTGATGCAAATTAGAGTCAAATTGATGCACTCAAATTTAAATTTTGATACTAAGTTAAAATTTGGTACCAATTTGACTCTTACTTTGACACCAAATTCTAACATGGTAACAAACTTAACTCTAATTTGGTACCAAGTTATCTCTCTATCTCACGAAATTACCAAACTGTCCTTGTTGGAGTTTATTGTAAGACTCCAACATAATATTACCAACCCTTTTTAAGGTATTCATGTGTAAATAACTAATTGATTCTTTATACTCTTTTTGTAAATAAAAAAAATTTATTCTAAATTCTCAACTTTGTCACACAAATACACAATGTTCTAGTACACCACAGCAAACATGTTTAAAGAGAAGAATTTTCCTAGTCTAATTTATTGTCAACAGTTCTCAACAACCATATGATTTAACAATGTCACATTCCCAAGAACATACGCATTTAAGAGGACATGAGGTGGCTGTGGCCTCCAATGAAACTAATTCCGGAAACTATTATGAGATCGGTCCTGTGATGTGAGAGTGTGAGGTGCATTGCACAAAAATATAAGTATGTCACTGATTTCAGCAATTTTCTAACTTTTCCTAGTCCTATCACTTTTATATGCGCCTCCATATATACAAATTATTCCTTCAGCAGAATTATTGGAAGTATATGCTTATTGCTTAGTAGCAGGGTAGCAGCTAGCAATCTGCATAAATGAGGAAAAATATGTTCATCAACGAACAAGAGAGAGAATATATAAATGGTCTTGGGCCTCAAATGTAAATGAATTTATAAAAGTATCCCCTCAGCTAATTTGGAAAATCTTAAGTGGTAATACATTCAATGTTTTTTCAATATTCACTAGTGAAGTATCCCAACGATACCCCGTTATTACTTTTCGTAATTTTTTGTCTAATTGAGGATAAATTTACGTCACGACATCGATAAATAATTGCATAAGATTTTGAATAAACTCTTAAAGGTTTGGAGATTTAAAACAATAAATTAACTTTCTACAAAAAATTGGCCGAACCAAGAGCTTTATGTCTACAATAATCTCATTATTATCACTAAAGTGTTAGGGAATTAACTACTTGTATAAGTCTTTTAATAAGATATAATTATAAGACTTTATTGTATTTTATTTTGAAATAAGTAAACATTGATGTAATGTTGGATTCATAGTTAAGTTCTTACTTTTCATTTTCAAAGGTCATGAGTTCGATACCTTATAACTACACAACGTTATTTTTTTAGTTGAGAGGTTTGACATCAAATGGAAAGATTTGCAGACAAGACCTTAGAGGAGAGTGCCACGCGTACAGACTTTCATATGAACACCTTTTAATATATTAAGATTAAGCATTTTTTGCACGCTATTCGTGCGTGTCATATTAACATTTTTTTCCCAATTAGCTTATTCATCAATAGTATAAAAAAATTTGATTCGAACATATATTATTAAATATTTTTTTCATTTTTTAATATGTTTTTTCTTAAATTAATGTTTCGTTGGTTTTTTTTAGTTATTTGTTCATCATTATTCAAATATAGTATTGAGAGAAGGAAATATAAAGCAGAAGAAGCTTGTGCTCAAATAAAGTGGAATAATTTTTGTATCAGGTTCAATCGTTGAATATTAATAAAGTGGAGGAGTTTGATTTATATAATAGAGATAACTGAATAATAATCAACATTTAGTTTTTAAAATATTATCATTATAATTATTAATATGAAATTCAAGTTTTATTTTTTCTTCTGATTGTGTCAATCAAGTTATACTGTCAATTTAATTTTTTATCAGAGTTTTTCACACATATGTAAGAAGAGAAAATCATGCTCCTTATTTAATAATTAATTGAAATTTCAAATTCAATTTCATTGTTAACTTGTTCAATACATATGTGTTAACTTGTTCAATCATTCTTTTGATTGTGTCAATCAAGTTATATTGTCAATTTATTTTTTTATCAAAGTTTTTCACAGATATGTAAGAAGAGGAAATCATTCTCCTTAATTTAATATTTAATTGAAATTTCAAATTCAATTTCATTGTTAACTTGTTCAATATATATGGCAAGTAGGAAGAAGAAAAGATTATTTAATATATATGACAATTTGAATTCATTAAGGGTATATTAGACTTTTTGTAAGGGGACACCATCTCCCTCCCCCGTTCACTTATATAATAGAGATAGATAGATAGATAGATATTTATAGTAGTGAGAAAAACTTTATCTACCCAATTATTATATCTATCCTAACATGTGTTGTCTTTTATTATCAAATTTTAATTATCATTCAACTCCGCCTCTAAATTAAAAGGAGATGGTTGAGCGTGAACAATCATTATGATAAACATTAACAAAATGTACTTTGTTTACAAACTCACATCTGAAATCCAATAAGATTACAGCAATTTATTAACATCTATGCAATAATGTTATGTGGGAGTCGTATCAAAATTTGAAATTGGTTTTGCCTATAGCAGTAATAGCCATGTTCTTTCTAACACTATGCGTAGAAATTAGATTAAACTAGATATGATAAACATATAAAGAAATGAATTGTTATTTCAACTAGGAACACTATCAGATCAGGAGTGAATTGTAGATAGGAACTATGGATATTGTTTGTGGAATTTAAAGAATAACGAAAGGAATATGCAAAGACATAAAAGATTTTACAAGGAAAACATCCTAGAGCTAGATAGGAAGAAAAAACCCCGACCACAAGAGATTTTAAACTCAACTCATCCAATAATAATAGGCTAACTCCTAACAACAGTTCCCACAACTGTTGTTCCTCTCTTGAATTCACTCAATGCTTCGCTCAAAGCAATCTCTTTGGATTCACTAAAGCCTTCTCATACAAGAACTTACTCAAGTACTCACCCCAATACAAGAGTTCCTCAAACCCTTTAAACCTTTTCTCAATTACAGACGGTTGATAGAATGTTCACGATGGAAACAAGCACTAAGCAGCATAGGAACGGTAACACTCAAGAGAACTTAATATGGCACTGACTCAATACTATGCCATTCTAAACTGATTGCTTTAACGCTTTTTTAACTCCAGTTAGACACTTTTAAATGATGAATAAAGTGATCTATTCATATGCTTAGAAACACAAGATACTTCTCTTTGTTACTGACACAAATTCTAAAAGATAGATCCATTTGACAACTAGATAAGATTAGAAATTTTGACTGAAAACTAAAAACTGATTTTATTTAACTAAAAGATAAAATACGATTTTACTAAATTAGATAAAAAGCTAAGAAAATCAGCATTTATTCGAAAAGATAATTTTCAAAAGATAAGTTATTATACTAGATAAAACTAACTAATAGATAAAAGATAAGATTTTATTTTATTTATTCATAAAGATAAAACCTTGACTTATTAAAACTTGTCACACCTAACTTGATCCTAAAATCAGTTTTACTTTATAAACGATTCCTTTTAGTCTTGTGCCAGTACAGTTCCTAAAAGGTCGTTTTTCCTGTACCTTGATCTGAGGTATTGCTCTCTTCCTCAACTCAAGGAACAAACGAATTGTTCCATAATATTGCTTGCTTGTTCCTTACATTACGAAGCCTAACTGTAAACTCATACAAATAGACTTCTTCTAATCTGGGGTTCCCCCTCAATAACTTCTCCTCTTCTATCTTGGAGTTCGAATTCTGAGACTTCAACTCTTTTTGGAATTTCCATTAGGACCTTCCATTAGGCACCTCTATTAATATATATATGAATCTTGCACATAAAAAATTCAAAACTATGTTTGTTAATTACTTTAGTTTGTTATCAACAAAAACTATTTGGGTCACGATATGAATGAAATCTGTTACGATCATGAATTTTTTTATTTCATTCTAATTGATAAATGACTCCCATACTAGACAGCCTTCAGATTCGTCCTCATGCGTCAAAAGAACATGCACATTAAACCAGTTTTGGTTTCTATCTCTGGTAGGCCATGCAAGAAAATTGTTTCATTAATTACTAAGTAGTTAAAAAACTTCTAACCACTCAATAACGCAAGCAAGCAATTGATGCGGCGGTTTTACTTTTTTCATTTAATTTACCTTTAGGTGTTAGTGCTCTTTTAGGGAAATTGGTTAACCTTTTGTGAAATAAATCATGATCAGAATAATTGTCCAAGCAACTTTTTTTTCAACCAATATCGAAATAGCAAGAAAAATGTGCCTAGCCAACCTAAAAGATACACTTCTTAGACAATGGTATCTCTCTTTCACCCCTTTTTGATCTTTTATTATGTGCTTTTTCTCTGTGCTTGCTTCCTTAGCTTGGAAATATAAGATAAACAATCCTATATTTGTACAAAACTTGTTTTACTCTAGAATTGATTAGGGATGAAAATGGGACGGGAAAATATATAAATGCATAATTAGTTTCTTCATTCCCATACACGCCATAGGTATGATATCCAACATCCATATTTATATAGCAATTAGCAAGTACAATTCTAAAACTACTTCCTCAACACCATAATCCTCATTGATGTCAAAAAAAAAAAAACACCATAATCCTCCCTCCCCCCAACTCATGATGATTATGATTTTTTACCCCCATAACTGCCCCATATTCATCAAAGTGTACCCATATCCACCCACAGGCCACAATAAATCCATGATGTATGTCTTCTAATTTGGTGTATATATATGTACTTGAACCAGTAGAACGAAATATTCGTTGTTAACAAGGACATGAGGATCAAATTGTACTACTATGAACACTTTGGTGGAGTAGGATTCCTTTACCCCTTCCTCTCCCCCCCCCCTCCACCCCCAATAAAATTATGTGATTAATCAACGAGATATGTTAATTTAGAAGGGTCATTATTACCTTCTTACCAAACAAAAAATAAAGAACAGGAAAAAAGTACACTATATTTTCTTGAAAAAAATATATACACACTTTCACAGTCACAATCTCACAGCTGACATCACGAATACAGAAATTACTAATCCAAAAAGTCATCCATCTCTAATAGATGAGATATGATAGAGGCTTCGTTCTTTTAGACTGAACTGAAATTAACTGAACTGAACTGAGAGAAACTGAATTGTAGAGAGAAACTAAACTGAACTGAAATTAATTAAACTGAACTGAAATGAAAATAAGTCCAAAAGAACAAGGCCAAAAAATCTCAACAAAAAAAGTACTATATATATGAATCATATAATTAGAAAAAGAAGTAGAACAAAACTATATAATAAAGTCCTTCAGCAAACAAATCCCAACACAAATCCCAACACAAATCATCCTTCATATACTTCAATGCACAAACGATGTGGATCCCATCTAGGGATGTCAGTGGGTAATGGACCCTACCCGGATCCGTGGATTCAGATCCGTTTTTAGCGGATTTGGATCCTCAAATTTTGGACCCTACAGATTCGAGTAGGATATGGATCCTAATTTTTGAAAACGCAACTGGACGGGGTCCTAAATTATTACCCGGATCCGGATCCATTACCCGTTTTTGAAAGTTGTTTTAAAATATATAATTAAAAGGGTAAAAATTAATGTTAAACTCTTAATGTTATTTATGCTCGGATTTGTTATATTAAGGTTGAATGCTTGCTTACTTCAATATCGACAAATGAAGATGTTAAATGGCGTTGTTTTGCTCTTTAAATAAAATCTCTAATTATTGTGAAAATTAGGGTCGTTTGAAGAAAATAGGTTAGGATTCATTTTGGATCCGCTTAGGACCCGGACCCGTAGGATCCATTGGATCTGGATCTGGATACTCAATTTTATTACCCAGTGGATCCGGGTAGGATCTGCATCCTTGCCTAAAAAACGGATATGGATTTGGATCCTAAAGGACCCTATCCAGATCCTACTCATTGCCATCTCTAATCCCATCAGCGTTCACACTCAATTAAAAAAGTTTTTAGGAATAGTAAGTATAATTTTCCTCGATATTTAGAACCTAACAACGGGTCTATCAACTACCAAGTACAATTTCCTCGGTAATTAGAACCTGCAACGAAGTAGCATTAATTTAAATATTAAAAAAGATTGACCACATGATATTATGCAAAACCTTCATGTGAGATAACAAGATTTGTCTCCTTAATTGAAGTCTTAAACGTGGTTTACTCTACATGAAGACAACCAATTTAGTTATATATGTTTATTTTCTTCTATTCTGACCATTTATTTTAGTACCACTACTTTATAATCATCTTTTAGTGACGGCCGATTCTAAGCTGCATTAATTGGACCACCATGCACTTTAGTATTAAAGAGTCAACTATCTATATATATATACTATAAGTTGCACTTTTGCAAAAGCAAAATGGCACTATCATTCTACTACTCTATGCCTTCTTTCAAGTGCTTCATAGTAGCATACATTTCAGTGCTCATCTTTAGCTTCTCTAATGTTGAAGCTCGTCAAAAGGAACTCTCAACAGATTTCTACTATTATTCATGTCCACAAGTACTCGATATCGTGCGCGATGGAGTTGTAGAAGCTATTAAGAATGAGACTCGAAATGGTGCTTCCTTGCTCCGGCTTCATTTCCATGATTGCTTCGTTAATGTGAGTACTTATTCTTTTTCGGACTTTTGCATTTTTGGAAAAATGATTATTGGGTAATTGAGTAATATATGAAGTTGATAATTGATTTGGATATGAAATTGTAGGGGTGTGATGGATCCGTGTTATTGGATGATAACGCAACATTTACAGGAGAAAAAACAGCATTTCCTAACGATAAGTCTCTTAGAGCATTTGATGTGGTAGATGTCATCAAAGCTCGATTAGAGAAAGCTTGTCCATTGGTGGTCTCGTGTGCTGATGTGCTTGCTATTGCTGCTCGTGATTCTGTTTATCATGTAAGTTAAAGTCACATTTCCATAATTATCATGAAACACATAACTAGCAATGAATTTGTAACATTGATGATCATATAAATCATAAGAATTTATATATATTTCCATAAATTTCCTTGAACAAATATAGGTGATGATCACTTTGACTAATTTGGTAGAATACTGTAACTTGTAAGGTATACATATAATTAAGCTTGCTAGATCAAATAGGAGTATATCACGGGATGAGTCAACTACTTCTATTAATTGGTCATACTTTAATATTTTTTATAATTACTAAGAATACTAGGATCACTGAAAAATTAGTGTCCTTTGGGACTTCTTTCAAAAAAAATACTAGTATCATATATGGCTTATTTTTTAAGGATGTTTTGAAACTTATTCAAATGATTAGTGGATAATCTAAGTTGTTTTTCGTATAAAAATAATATATATATATATATATATATATATATATATATATATATATATATATATATATATATATATGGCTAATTTTTTAATTATGTTGTGTAATTAAAATTTGTGCAGCTAGGAGGCCCCACATGGGAAGTAAAATTGGGAAGGAGAGACTCACTGACAGCCAACTTAACAGCCGCCAACATCTTCATCCCATCACCTTCATCCAACATCACTGTTCTTAAATCAAATTTTGCTTCTGTAGGTCTATCATTCAAGGACTTGGTATCTCTTTCTGGTATGTTCTTTTCTTTTTCTTTATTCTCATTTTAATTGGATACTTTGTCCTATTCTTATTCTGGATTTATATTTGTATTCCAATTATTCTTCTTTTAACCATTTCAAAATTGAACTTAAAATTTCCTAAATTAACTTATATCATATAATAGTCTAATCAGCCTAAAAAAAAAGTAATGTTCTAAAAAACTCCTTTTCATGATTTTCTAAAATTAACCATCATGCAATTATGTGAAATGTCATTAAGATATGCATATTACATACATCTCTCATAAAACAGTGAGATTAGATTATCAAAATTTATATAATGACAAGTTGCAATTAGTTGGAATTATAGATTATGCTGATATGCCCAATAATATAAAAATGCATGTGATGATGACAACATATACATATTTATGATAATTGATCATATCATTCAATCATTCATACTTTTAGCTAAACATGAGAAAAAAGTTGATGCATTATATTGCCAAACTAGTGCGGAAAATCTATTCATTATGTCTATACATTTTGCCAAACATAAATGTAATTTTAGAGTGACGTTGACGTATGTATGAATGTATGTATGATGGTACATTTGCAGGAGCACATACCATAGGGTATGCAAGGTGCACAACATTTAGGCCAAGAATTTACAATGATGGTAACATTAGTCCCTCCTTTAAAGATTCACTAAGAAGCAAGTGCCCCCAAGTTGGAAGCGACGACGTTTTGCAAGGATTGGACCTCAAAACTCCATCTCATTTTGACAATTTATATTACAAGAATTTGTTAACTAAAAAGGGTTTGCTTCATTCTGATCAAGAGATATACAACAGCAACAAAGCTGATCCTATTGTTAGGAAATATTCCAGAGATCTTTCCAAATTTTACAGGGATTTTGCAAAAGGCATGATTAAAATGGGTGACATTAGCCCTCTACTTGATAATCAAGGTGAAATTAGACAAAATTGTCGAGTAGCGCGCTAATTAGGCTCTAAATTAATCTAGTAAGTTGATTCCCATTATGTATTAAAATGTGATTATATAGCTATTTTTTAGTTCTTTTTTTTTGTTATTATTACACATGATAGTGTTCACAATATATAGGAGTGTAAATTGTACTCCTCTTTCTTTACTTTATGTACATTAGGAAAAAAATAATAGTAACATTTTTTAATTAATAATTGCTAAATTATTTCTTCAACTAATTGTTCAAGTATCACGTATAATGCTATCAGCATTCTTACAAATGTTTCTTCAGATCAGATGGTATGTTGCAAATTCCTTATTGATATTGTGTATCAATTTCATTTTACGTTGTTACGCATGTTCTTGTATTAGACCGTACGTTAAGAAAAATACTGTAAATTTTACCTTAAAAATAGAGATAGAAGTTAGTGTATAAAACATAGTACAAAAACCCTAAAAGATGAAAATTTTACATAAATATTTAGAAGTTCAGAAAAATACATAAAAAGTAGTAAGTGTTTTGGCCAACCATTCATTTTATTGACCAATAATAAAAGTATTTTGTCGAGTCAACTCTTTTGCAAAACAACGCAATCATTCAATAAAACATACATACATACACTCCCCACTTCTTAAATGGCCAAAATTGCAATTGGGAATTTTATAAAGTAATCGACTTAGAATGCGATCACTATTAAAAGTATTACATGACCTCCAGTATAACAATGCTGTCATTTCTTAAAATTTGTAGTTAATGTGATAAAAGAAATGGCAAAATTCAGCTTTGTTAAAAATTAGGAAGGTAACATGTAGTATATTATTTATTAAAGGAGGGAGTGACTGCAACTCAAAAATAAAATTAACGGAGGGTGTAAGGAAAAAAATAAAAATAGTCAACCATGCATGCATGATTCTCCATGCTCGCTGAGTAAATATTAAATTAAATAGGGATCACCAACAACACTCTCTTCAAATATAATGTTCCTTCGTTAATTAATTTGTCATAAATAAATTTGATATCTCCAATTACCAAAAACAAAGATGGTTCGTATTTAGGGATGATGGTGAGAGAAATAGATAAGTTAGCTAGTTTTTTGAGTCGGTTAATTTTGTTCATGTGTTTAGGGAAATTTAATATAAATTGCACACACTATATGACTCACCTTAACCCTCTTGATTTATCTACACTAGTTTGAGTGGGAAGTTGTCCAGATGTGTTGGAGGTCGGAGGATGTAGTTGCTTTTGATTTTTGTTTGAGTAATAATAACTAGTAGTGATCGTGGCTGCTTCAAAAAAAATTTACCAAAAACAAAACAAAAAAACAAAAACAAGAATAAAGAAAAAAAAAACAAAGAGAGAAGAAAGGAAGGAAAGAGTGGACCACCATGCTATATCCTTTTAAATACGTCAGCAGTTCCAACCAACATGTAAATTATTTTCAGAAAAAATTAAAATCAGAAGCAACAAGTGATACTTTTTCATAAATCTCATCTAGTGATATATGGCATCATTGCCCTTTTCTCTTCCTTCTTTTAGTGACAGATTTTTAAGATTGAGTAATAGTATCTAATGATCAATATAAGAAATCTAATACTAACAGATTTAGATTAAGGGACCCGTTGCCTATAGGTGTATAATTTCCCATATCTTAACACCCATCATAAGATTATTCTTGTGGGACAAACATATAACCTATAGAGGTCCTCGTGGGAGCCCAATGGTTGGTCTTTCAACTCCCAAATCGGGTGTTCGGCTCCAATCACTCCCACATTGGAGAGTTTGTATAAAAATGTTTCTTTGGTGGGTATAAATAGTAATTTAGATATTGGTCTTCAGGCCAATTATCTTTCCTGAACAAAAAAAAAAAAAAAAAACATATAACCTATAATAGCTAAAATCGGTTAAAACACAAATGTAACAATGAATTTAGATAGAGCTAGTAATCAGGCAACACATTAGTAGCTTCGACTTTAGTTTCAAACAATTGGGTTGGGTCACGCCCAAAATATTTAAAATTTTGTAGAATGTAATAATTTTAAGATATGCAATATAGATATATAACTCAAAATCAAGTTCAATTTAAGCTCTACGGATTTGTGTCGAATCATATTTAGATTTCTTTTAATAATTTCATGTTGTGTTTAGATCAGATTATGATTTCTAAGCTACAAATGTAGTACTCACCATGTTTTCTAAATCAAATTTCACAAATTATGAAAACAAGCTATGGGCTATGGCCCAATGATTAAGGTTAGGTAAATTGTGGAAAGGTGGAGCTAACTTTCTCTAAGTAAATAATGCCATGGAAGATGTCATTATATGAGTGATGGATATATTCCTAATGTATGGACCCTAACAAAAGGGACGTGAAAGCCAGCTAAGGCAGCACAATTATAGATGTTGATGCTCTATCGTTACCCAAATTGAGATGCATCTATAAAGTACATAAAATTAGTATAGGACAAAATTGATGAAACATCTATTGGTAATACACTGGTGCTACCATGTGATTATTCACAATAACTTATCGATAGCAATCTTCATTGAATTATTTTTCATGCCTATTAAATAACATCGTCGGTGGCAAGGTGGCGGCTTCATCACGTTGAAATGTGTAGCCTAGCAATTTAACTAATTAGGATTTACCAAGGATATCTTGGCCTAGTGGTTAAGCTTGAGGTGCTGTGAACGATAGGTCACATGTTCGAATCCCCCCTCCCCTTCTTTGTAATTTGTACTGCCTTCGTGGCTCATATGTATTAAAAAAAAACTAATTAGGATTTCACCCCAAAGAAACAAAAAGCTAAGAACGACTTTAGGTGATGATAATTTTGGCAAATAATTGATATTTTAAATCTTTGGATGGATGTTTTTATTTTTGTGAAAATCATGGATCTTTTTATTAGAACTTGAAAAGAGTATAGGCTCATTATGTATGTATATTACATCCCTTAAATTGAAAATTAACACAAATTTTCGATTTTTTAACACACACACACCCCCCCTCCCCTCCAATGCCCCTAGTAAGATTCAAACAGTCATTATTTTATTAGATGGAAGGTACGTAGAGTTATCACTTGTCAAGAACCTTGTTGAACCTCAAATACATAATTTCAACAATAATAGTAAAATTTGTTGAAATTTTGGCTCAACAACACCAATCTCCAAATGAATTCATATTATCGTATTTTATGACTTAATTAAAATAGATAAAATAAGGTTGTTACAGTTATCCGCGTTGAAATTATTATTGGTTTTTATGACTTGAAAGTCTTCTACTAACAATGAAAAAAAACCAATAATAAGAAAAAAGATAGTACAAGGAATAAGGTTTTTATGTTAATGAAAACTTCCTAAATTTGACAACAAGAACAATAACTAGCTAATTTGATGTTGTAGATATTGTACCCGTACAATAAAAATATATCCTGTTTTCATCATTCCCTTTGACGTTCTATATACCAAATTACTGAAGTAGTGTTATTTTTTTATTGGGATACCAAATAAGTGTATGCAAGTATAATTTTAATTCTGATTGACACAAGTAATGCTACTTGAAACTTGAAGGGTCCTAATCAAAATTTTCAAGATGACCCAAAAACACCAACAAGTTGATGGCAAAGATAAAATCTGATTTGACTTCATTTTCTCCTTTATATGGTTGTTCCACATGGTGGTTACCTTCATACCTTTATTTTTTTTCTTTTCTTTATGATTTTTTTTTTTTTGAGAGGGCTACTTCATAGCTTTAATATAAACCATGTTGCTTGTCCGTGCATCGTTGTAAAAAGAAATTAAAAAGGAAAATAAAGTTTTACAAAAGGTAGCAGAAAAGAACACAAGCAGCTTTTCTCTTGTAATAAAGACTTGTGAACTTTCCTCAACAATGATTCGGTGAGAGCATATTGGTTTTAAAGGAAAGGTGGCATCAAGTAGTTAGAAGCTGAGTATGAAGGAAGCTAACACATGATGTCCTCTCTTTTTACTTCCTCGCATCTTATGCGCTTTTCCAATATCGCTATTAATATCATCACCTTTTTCTTGGTTCAATATGCCCAATTTCTCCATGTAATTTGGATTGAAATTTATTCTAGCTAATCAAGTACCAACAACACTCAATGTTTAGCTTTCCATGCATTTAGATACAATTTTGGGTTATTAGGTACACTACTTAACCATCATGATCCAATTGAAAACCCAATTTGAGCACTCGGTTTAACAGCTCTAGATATACTCATCATTTATAAAAGAGTTGTCGAGAGCAACAAAAGTATAACCAAGCAAGGCTTAGTCTATCGATTGAACTTGCATCTCATGATCTAATGTATCCAACATACATAATTGGATCCCTCTTATAATTTTCGAACTTTGTCTTGTGTACAAAGACTTAATGTAGCAAAGCCAAAACATACTGGATCTTCTCTCTCACACCCATGAGTTAAAGAATTCTACTTCTTAACTTAATTCTCTCATATCGTATAAAGCCATAGGTAATAATGACTAAAAGACCTTATTGTCAAATCCTTAGGAGTTATGCTCTTGAAGGTCAGCAATATTTGTTGTGGGCCTAATCCTAAGCCCACAGACAAAAGTCAAAAAACTGGGAAGAAAGCTTCTGCAGAGGGGCCTTGGGCTAGACCTGCAGCATATCGTATATCTGCTATGGGCCAAAGCCCACAATAAATGCAAGATTTTTCTGTCTATGCAGACAAACGGCCACCACCACCACCATGCACCACTTCCACCGCCATCCTATACACCGCACTACCATAACCCCAAAACTCTACCACTGCCAACACTAACACTCCAGCTAGGGGGTTGGGGTAGTGGCTAAGTGGGTCAAGTATATGAACACTTATAATTCTCATATTTGCTACACTTGCGTAGCCGTTTCAATCTACTCAATTTACAGCCTGAACCACTTTGCATTGTGACTTCTTCTAAGGTTGACGTATACATCAATATACTTTTTAACATTAACACTATAGGACATTCACTCTAAACTAGTCTATGTTTGACTCTATCACGCAGTTTCAGTTGCAGTATACCAGCGGCTATACAAAAACTGGAGTGCCTGCTTTCAGAAACGTCCTTTTACTCTATCTCACTCTCTGACGCAACCTCCTCCGGCAGCTCAAACGAATCAATGTCAGCATAATATGCTCTAAGCTTTTCTACCTCTTCTTTCGGCATAACATGCATAGCACCACCACCATACTTGTCACGAGACCGCTTCTGCAATTACATAGAAACAAAAGAAGAGTCAATCAAGCACAGTTAAAACTCTGACAGACCGTCTCAATGGTAATACTAGTAATTAATTTATAACTAAATCTGCGAAGAAATTTTCATCCAAAATATTCAACATAGTGAACGATGAATATAATTTTCAAGCGATGCTGGTCCTAGTAATATGAGTCTATAACTAACCTTCTTATGCACAGGGATAGGGTCTGTATGCGATCCAGATTTGTTCTTACCCCGATCATAACCAAGAACGGACCTGAACCAAGTTGGATAACATAAATAGAGCAGTGCAGAAAATATTAAAGAAAATGATGAGAAATTTTCTAACTAAAATTAAACTTCTTTAAGCCAATGTTACTTGAACTCTTCATTTTACATGAAAACATGAAGTACACTTGTAGGATCCTCAACACTTCGACATGGGTATGGACATTTTGCCACTTCACTATGGGTTATAATCATGAAAGTTTTTATACATAGTTGAGTCGGACACTTGGACACATATTCGTGTCCAAGAAACATAGCTTTAAACAACCAGTATATATATCTAGAGAGAGATAGGCAGGTGTCATACTGTCATAGCATAGTAATGATATTAGTCTATCGTGGCATATATAAAGCTTAAAAGTAGCAAGCAAGGGATCAGAAAATGAAGAAAGTGGAGGAATAAAGAGGGATGAATAGAGGTAGAGTTTTCAGTACCCTTTTCTCTTTATCCTCTGGTCAGGAGGAGGACAACTGAACAGCACATTCATATTCCCAGCTGCATGCTTATTTCCCTTCCGAGCCCTTCTTTGATTATAGACGGTCACAGGTCTCTCACGAGTACCTTAGCAAACAGTAAGGCAGACCGCTTAGAGATGGATAAAAGCCTCTACAGGTCTATTTCTGATAAAATTTACTATTTCACAACAAAATATGATACACGTAAACAACCATGTACAGAAATTGCAGATTACTCCATAACCAACTTCTATACATCATATACTATGCCCGCATTCTCTTCACCTAAAATCTGTTGATCTAATACAATTGAACTTATCTGAATTTATTGGAATTTATTGAAGCTTACTAACCTAGTAGAACTAATAGGAATTTATTTGGAACTTATCTAAACTTTAATCGAACTTATGTGAACTTAAAATTTCCTGAAACTTATTTGTTTAGGTGAAGAGACGCCCTATAGATATACTTCTGCGTAACAGTATATATGATACATAGTACAAATACAAACAACTCAGCATTTCTCCTGAATGCCAATTTTCCATCCTTTAACAGATTTTGAGCATACATTTATAATGGTATATCACGAATTAATACAGATAGCATATACTAATTTTGGAGAGGTTACAGATAACAGATACTTCATCATGTTAATATGATGGAAATCTTAAACAATTACTATGAACAGTGAACTGTTAGAAAATGAAAGGCATAATATTATCTTTACAAAAATAGAAAACAATGGAAACCACTTGAGATTGCTAACCATATGTTGATCTTAGTGTCAGTACAGTATTCGTTAATTGAATATATTCCAAAATGTGTGTTTCTGTGTTATACATCTATAGTTGATGAATCCAAATGTGGTTTTTTTATTATTAATATTACAATCCCCTGTCTAAAATATATATCCATAGACAGTTAAATTTTTATAATTATTACAATGTTTCTTGTATTTTAGTAAGAAAAAGCACGAGTTGTTTTATTCCAATGAAAGGAAAAAGACGGTATACAACAAATATAGTTGCAAACGTCAAGATAAAGCATAATGCTTGCTGTCTAGCTTTCTTTTTATGTTAAACATCAATCTCACTGTAAAACTCCTAACCCTAAACCCTAATAGGTTCCCAGTGAAGTACCGCTGTCCTTATGCATGTTAGTTTGTATCTTGTTTATGATATTCTGCCTTGTCGTTACTCCTCACGATGTCTATAGTTAGGTAGTCAGCAAATCGGAGAGAATATATGTATTGTTATTTACATATAGACAGAGCAAACACATCTAAGCAAATGATGCATTCGGATATAGATATAATGACAGGGCTCATGGCAAATATACTGTACTATATAAACATGACATATGTAACCAAAAAAGTGAAAAGCATTTTACTAAAGTATGAAAACAATTATTATAAGTCAGTCCTTCAGATGTTCCAATGTAGTTCATGAGGTTAGTAACTGGTGCTGATATCCTATTAAAAAAAAAAAGCTAACTGATGCTCATAGCTATGTCCAATTTCCAAAAAGAATAGAATAAAATTGCTGATATAATGTGCCTGGCATCATCATGGATCACACAGGAAGGTGCCTGATCGTATATACCAGGCAGTAGCACAGTCAACCAGCCATAGGCACTAAAAAGTAAAAGCCTCCCACGAATAACATAAGTATGACGCAAGGAATCAAGATACAGTCACTTATTCAGCATAGCTGGAAAAAACTTTACTTACTGTTCGTTCCTTAAATTTTCTTGCCCAAGGCTTGGGGAGGGGAGTTCAGAACTTGAATCACAAAAGAGAGAAAAAATTTACCAGAAGCAGTAGGTGATACAAGGGGAGCATGAGGAGTTGAGGGTTCAGATGCCTCAATGTCAAGAATCTCTAAGACCATTTTCCCCTTATCCTTCCTCTTTTCTTCATGCAGTTTCTGACTACTAACTGCTGGTGCCTCGGAGAAAGAACCAGAGGAGACAGATGGTGACATATGTAGGTACTTTGATACCCAAGAAGCATCGGATGTTATCTTTTCCGTATCTTTCACTGTTTGTGTGGGCAGATTTTGACTCTGAGTAACTTGAATATCAGAACGAGAACAATGACCAGGAGCAGTAGATGATATTCGCAGGGGTTTGGATGTCAAAGATGCAGATAACTGGATAATAGGAGTATCTGCAACCATCTTTCCCTTATCCTTCCTCGTTGCTCCATCATGTCTTTGACTCGAATTACCTGAAAGCCCAGATTTCTTAACATCTATGCCACCGAAAAAGAATTAACACTCATAATTGTTACACTATCAGGGAAGAAACCAGATACAAGATAAGCTCAATCACTTCCTCAATTAGCAGAATTAATGCATCGAATTTTCACTGCATAATACAATAGAACTCATGTGATTTTTCTTCATACAACCTTGCATGCGTTCTTAGAGGAAAGCGAGTAGTATCACAAAATGACATAAGTGATAAACCACGGTCAAAAAGTAAACAGCCAAATTACGGTACTAAAAAGAACCTTGACATCAATGACATCCAGAAATTCAACAGTTTTCATGCATGCAGCATCTGCGCAAGGTGTTAGTATCATACGAGAAGTAAAAACAACAGGTTGACACTGTCCGACAGATCGAAGTTCAAGAATGTTTAGCAACTGCAACCCTTTACATTTTCATGTATCAGATGATTACACTCAAATTCAGTGGTTTCCTCTATATCATGAATCTAAATCCCAATAGCTCATTGTCTTCACTTTGCTTTGTAATATTACATGTAGCTGCGTCTAAACACAGGCCACACAAGTAGTTTTTCACGAAAGGTATTTAGAAAGAAACGAAAGAGAAGTCTTCATCTAAGTCATTTATTCAATATTTCCCCGTCCAGATTCTCCCCTGTGAAAGTCATTCATTCAAACAATTGAGCAAGTAGCATTTGACATTTAGATAAAAGTGTTAAGAAACAACCTAACTACTACCAGACATTTAAATAAGCATCAACCGCTTTGCAACGAAATCATACTATCCTCTGCACCTCTCAAGCTCTCAACAGCAAACTTATCCTCAAGCCTCATAATACCAGGCAACCAAACGTGTCGCAACAGACATGTCTCATTGAAGTAACATCTCAAGATACATGGAGTATTAAAAGCTAAAAAACATACAACTATATTAAGATCATAAACAGAACTAATAGAGAGCACAATATGATTCCCATACTTCAATCTTCTTTCATTCTAATTCTAATTCATAATGTTATAACTTATAGGTCGAACCAAATTCATTGCCAAACAAGTCAAAACTCAACTTAGATCATCAACAACAGTCACAATTACAAGCTCTAAAAAGCACAATCTGAAATTATTTAAAATCAACCCATATCCCTAAACAATTATATGGGGAAAAAAACCAAATCAGCGAGTACTACAGCAAATAACATCTAAGCAAATGATGCATTCGGGTATAGATATAATGACAGGGCTCATGGCAAATATACTGTACTATATATACATGACATATGTAACCAAAAAAGTGAAAAGCATTTTACTAAAGTATGAAAACAATTATATATAAGTCAGTCCTTCAGATGTTCCAATGTAGTTCATGAGGTTAGTAACTGGTGCTGATATCCTATTAAAAAAAAGGTAACTGATGCTCATAGCTATGTCCAATTTCCAAAAAGAATAGAATAAAATTGCTGATATAATGTGCCTGGCATCATCATGGATCACACAGGAAGGTGCCTGATCGTATATACCAGGCAGTAGCACAGTCAACCAGCCATAGGCACTAAAAAGTAAAAGCCTCCCACGAATAACATAAGTATGTCGCAAGGAATCAAGATACAATTACTTATTCAGCATAGCTGGAAAAAACTTTACTTACTTTTCTTTCCTTAAATTTTCTTTCCCGAGGCCTGGGGAGAGGAGTTCAGAACTTGAATCACAAAAGAGAGAAAAAATTTACCAGAAGCAGTAGGTGATACAACGGGAGCATGAGGAGTTGAGGGTTCAGATGCCTCAATGTCAGGAGTCTCTAAGACCATTTTCCCCTTATCCTTCCTCTTTTCTTCATGCAGTTTCTGACTACTAACTGCTGGTGCCTCGGAGAAAGAACCAGAGGAGACAGATGGTGACATATGTAGGTACTTTGATACCCAAGAAGCATCGGATGTTATCTTTTCCGTATCTTTCACTGTTTGTGTGGGCAGATTTTGACTCTGAGTAACTTGAATATCAGAACGAGAACATTGACCAGGAGCAGTAGATGATGATATTCGCACGGGTTTGGATGTCAAAGATGCAGATAACTGGATAATAGGAGAATCTGCAACCATCTTTCCCTTATCCTTCCTCGTTGCCCCATCATGTCTTTGACTCGAATTACCTGAAAGCCTAGATTTCTTAACATCTATGCCACCGAAAAAGAATTAACACTCATAATTGTTACAGTATCAGGGAAGAAACCAGATACAAGATAAGCTCAATCACTTCCTCAATTAGCAGAATTAATGCATCGAATTTTCACTGCATAATACAATAGTACTCAAGTGATTTTTCTTCATACAACCTTGCATGCGTTCTTAGAGGGAAGCGGGTAGTATCACAAAATGACATAAGTGATAAATCATGGTCAAAAAGTAAACAGCCAAATTACGGTACTAAAAAGAACCTTGACATCAATGACATCCAGAAATTCAACAGTTTTCATGCATGCAGCATCTGCGCAAGGTGTTAGTATCATACGAGAAGTAAAAACAACAGGTTGACACTGTCCGACAGATCGAAGTTCAAGAATGTTTAGCAACTGCAACCCTATACATTTTCATGTATCAGATGATTACACTCAAATTCAGTGGTTTCCTCTATATCATGAATCTAAATCCCAATAGCTCATTGTCTTCACTTTGCTTTGTAATATTACATGTAGCTGCGTCTAAACACAGGCCACACAAGTAGTTTTTCACGAAAGGTATTTAGAAAGAAACGAAAGAGAAGTCTTCATCTAAGTCATTTATTCAATATTTCCCCGTCCAGATTCTCCCCTCTGAAAGTCATTCATTCAAACAATTGAGCAAGTAGCATTTGACATTTAGATACAAGTGTTAAGAAACAACCTAACTACTACCAGACATTTAATTAAGCATCAACCGCTTTGCAACGAAATCATACTATTCTCTGCACCTCTCAAGCTCTCAACAGCAAACTTATCCTCAAGCCTCATAATACCAGGCAACCAAACGTGTCGCAACAGACATGTCTCATTGAAGTAACATCTCAAGATACATGGAGTATTAAAAGCTAAAAAACATACAACTATATTAAGATCATAAACAGAACTAATAGAGAGCACAATATGATTCCCATGCTTCAATCTTCTTGCATTCTAATTCTAATTCATGAGGTTATAACTTATAAGTCGAACCAAATTCATCGCCAAACAAGTCAAAACTCAACTTAGATCATCAACAACAGTCACAATTACAAGCTCTAAAAGCACAATCTGGAATTATTTAAAATCAACCCATATCCCTAAACAATTATATGGGGAAAAAAACCAAATCAGCGAGTACTACAGCAAATAACAGCTCAGTAAACCCAGAAATATAGCTCAATATACTAAAACCACAAAACGCGTCATCTATTAACTTCAAAAACACTTCAATCAAGGAAATACCTCACTTAGCAATCCATAAACTAACATAATTTCAACAAAATCAAAACTAGGGTTTCAATCAAAATCACAACCCACCCCCAAAATTCACAAAAATTATAGAAATCAAAAGTATACCAGCGTCGGAAAGAGGAGTAGGAGGAGCTGGAGGATCAGGAGAGCGTGGAATCGAAGGAATAGTGAGGGAATTAGGGGAATTATTGGACCCAGTACTAGTATACGATTTCGGGGAGCTACTAATTTGAGGATTAAGCTTGTTGTTAATGAAATTGGAGGGTTTCGCGTGTTTAATTAGGGTTTGTGATTTGGGGATTTTCGAAGACGATGATAATAGAGGGTTTTTGCGCACAGTTGGAAGGATGTTGGTGCAATCAGAAAGGGGTTTTCTCTTCGGTCTTAAAGATGGTTTTCTGTTAGCTTCCATTGTTGTTTGAATTTGCGATTTCTGTGAGTTGAAGAGATAGAGAGAGAGAGAGAGAGAGAGTGGAGGAGAGAGAATGGTTTGTGTAAGAAAAGGCGTTGAAAGAGGGTTGAAAATGGCGGGAATTTCTGTCGTCTTCAACAATCTTCTGGAATTAGGAAGAAAGAGGGGAGATGGTGGTTAAAAGTGCGCAAAAGAATTCTTAAGAGTGCTAGATTGGGCTCATGCCCTTTTGAAATTCTTCAAGGCCCTTTTGCTACTAATTTTTCACGTAGGGAAGCATTCTCATCACATATCAAAACTCTATTAAGGTTCGTTCTTTTCAACTTATTGTTACTTATCTAAATTTATTAAAACTCATCTGGACTTATATAACCTTGTAATACCTCATTAAACCTTGTTTGAACTTATCATAACTTATTTTATGAGTGTGTCAAACCTTATTTTACTGAACTGAACTAATCTGAAATTATTAAACCTTATTATTCCTTATATGAACTTATACTCCTGATGTGTAAAATAAGTTATATTAAAGCAGAAGTATTGGGTGAGGTAGCCACACCAGCAAACTGGTGTGACGAGTATCAGATTTTGTCTCAAATTTCAATTTTTTTTTATCAAAGCTATTGGACTTCGAGTTTCAGATTTTGAACTTCAAATCTCATATATAAGGCTTCGAGGTCTCAAATTTTGAACATCGAGTCTTAGATTTCGAGCTTTGCGTCTTAGACTACAATTTTTTTTCTCTCAGGTTTCGAGTTTAAGATTTCAGACTTCGAATCTCGAATTTTGGGCTTTAGGCCTCATATTTTGGACAAATCTCTCTCTTCTTTTGCTCCTTCAAGGGACTGATTCAACAACCGGAGGAGAGAGAGAAATCACCATCATTCTTCCACGAAATAATCATCTTCTTCGTCTTCAATCACGAGAAATTCTAGAATGATATAAAGAGTTAGGGCGAGTTGAATATGGATTACTTAATTATACATCGACAAAAGTACTTATATATGAAAGAATTACTCGCTCGCAAGTCAATTTCGAAGTGGAAGCTTGTCAACATATTGATGATGTAAGGAAATAGAAAGACCTCTCTCTGCAAGTTTTTGAAGCCACCAACAATCTTCCGAATGGGAAAAGGAATGGGACGGATTTTCAAATTCTTTCTCTAAATTAGGGACGGATTTTTATTTCTGTCTCTAAATTAGGGACGAATTTTAATTCCGTCTCTAATTTAGTCAAGTAGATATGTTTTATAATGCACTTTAGAGACGGAAATTCAAATCCGTCTCTAATTTAGAGACGGATTTGAATTTCCGTCTCTAATTTAAACGATCAGGTATTTTTAGTAATGCATTTTAGAGACGGATACATATATATTAGAGACGGATTCATATAGTTCCGTCTCTAAATTAGGGACGGATTTTTATTTCCGTCTCTAGTTTAGACAAGTAGATATTTTTTATAATGCACTTTAGAGACGGAAATTCAAATTTGTCTCTAAATTAGAGACAGATTTTTAAGATCGTCTCTGATTTAGAGACGGATTTTTAATTTAAGATCCGTTTCTAATATTTCTTTCAATTATTATCAATTCCACACGTAAAAGTAAACAAGTAGTACTTGGTGTAGTTGGTATGAGTTTCTCCTTGTGACTTAGAGGTCACAGGTTCAACTGCGGTTCTTGGGAATGGGGATTCCCCTTACCCTTTCCCCCTGCTTCCAAGAGCCTTGTCTACAAAGCCAGACTGGGTTGACCAGAGCGAGGTTCCGAGCCGGTAATGGGACCGGGGGGAACCGAACAACTAACAATAAGTGGTTTTTAAAAAACGGTCTCTAAGTTTAGAGACGGATTTCAAAATCCATCCCTAAAATTAGAGACGGATTTCAAGATCCGTCCCTAAAATTAGAGATAGATTTCAAGATCCGACCCTAATTTTAGAGACGGATTTTAAAATCCATCTCTAATTTTTTTGCTACGGAATTAGAAACGGATATTATTCAGTCGCTAAATTAGAGACGGGTATTTGGGATTCTGTCTCTAAGTTCGTTTAGCGACGAGGACTTTAGCAACGGACATAATTCGTCTCTAAATCCGTCTCTAAGTACATATAGCGACGGATTTTGACGATTTAGAGACGGATTATGTCCGTCGCTATAGAGTGATTTTTTTGTAGTGTAAGCATAGTTGTAACAAGATAGCACATGCTTTAGCTCATCCTCAATCTATAGAGCTGGGAGAACGCATTGGGATAGTGACTTTCCTATATATGTTCTTAATGGTGCTCGTTCTGGTTTAATAAAGTAAGCTCCCCTTTATAGGTTTTATTCAAAAAAAAAACAATCTTTTGATTTAAATTATGAAGCCACTAACAATTTTCCGATTTTAGTCTAACGTGTTGTTCATCCCCAATTACGAGAATGTCTTTATGAACTTACAAGTGGGTCTAAGCTCATATTAACCGTCCATAAATGTCATGGCATCCCACAAAATTGATGCAATGTTGATAAATTCTTCATATCCCAACTATGACAACAAAATGAATGAACACCATATAAATGGAATGAAAATCGACTATGTTTCTGCTAAAAACAGTAGTGTGAGTGGAATTAGCAAGTGTGCCTTGGCTAATTGGACGTGGGTACGATGAACGTTATGTTGAATCTCCGAATAGATAGTCACCAGCAAAACAAGAAGACTAACCGGGGCTTGCCGGGCGAACCCTCTCCGATACTTTCATATGGTTGAGCAATAGAAAGCAAGAGAGTGGAGAGAATTGCCAAATGTATGTATTTGTTTAGTTAGATGAGTTACCTCTATTTTGGTGCCAAATGAAGTATATATAATGGAAAGTAGGTAAGAGAGGCTTTGGGCCGGTCCCATTGAAAGCCTTGCTTCCACTTCCCTCCCTTTGGGCTTGGTTGTACTTTTGGTGGGTGCGAGATCAATTTGCATTGGGCCTGGGCCCATATTTAAACTCCAACATACTAGAAATCCAAGATTTAGAAACGCAGTTGGGAAAGAAAAAACAATGTTGAGCTAGAGAAGCTCAAATTTGAGTTACTAGTAGTAATGGTTTACAACTAGGAGAGAAAAAATGGGAAAATAGAATGTGAGTTTGAAGGAGTGAGATGCGAGTGTGTTTGGTAAAGTTTATGCGACAAAGTTTTATTTTGGCTGCCATTAATATATGAGAGTCGGTGTGCAATATCCGAGACTCATTAATATTTGAGAAGTTATATCTGAAAACTGAAACTCCTCGTCTCACTATGTCTATGGTGTGAGTGTGTGACATCACTGACATGTGATGCATAATACCTCATCATTTTAAAAATAATACTCCCTCCGTCTCATATTATAGTGCCTGATTCTGTTTTTGCACGGGTATTAAGGTCAATAAAATCTAAGAGGAAGGTAAAGAGTGTTTGTGTATTGAACATAAATTTTATGGGGAAAAAGCTGATTTTAGGAGAGAGAATGACAATAAGTGGTGAAAGAGCATTAAATGCATGACTAATTTATCCCTTGGGTTGAATAAACAAAGCAAAAAACTATTTCCAATAAGCAAATAAATAATGGTGGCACAATTTTTCTAGGAAAATCATGAAAAGGTGTAGAATCAAAAAAGGAAACAAGAATTACATTTTGGGACACTTTAAAAGGAAAGAAGCACTATAATATGGGACGGAGGGAGTAATAAATTATTGTACAATCACTATACAAGTATTAAATATATAGGCCCTGTTTGGCAATTAACGGATAGATGTTAGTTGTTAGCTGATTGTATTAGCTGATAGCTGATAGCTGTTAGCTGATTGTATTAGCTGATTTGACTAGCTAATTGTATTAGCTGTTTGTATAAAGGTATTTGATAAGTAGTTGATAGTTGATTGCTACATTATTGTGTAAAATGACCAACAAGGGCATGTGCATAATCTATTATTTTTAATATTTATTAATGTAACTTTTAACAACTTTAGGACATGTAATTGGTCCACTCATTCCCAAACCTCTAATGTCAAAAAGCTCCCCCCAACTTTTTCAAAAAGAACTTTTTGGGCTCAATAAGCTAATTGAAACCTCTTTTTTCCAGACACTCAAATTAGATGATTGACTAGTCAAATCCTCTAATATAAGCTCAAACCTCTAGTTTTACCCCCAAACCTCTCTTTGCCAAAGAAGGACATAGTCTTTTTCCATTAAAAAACGATCTAAAAGAATAAGTTATAAAAAAAAAGTTCTAAAAGAGTACTTATAGTACAGCAAAAACAGATCCCAATTTCAACCTCCTTTTTACAGAATCCAAGACTAATTCATGTACCCAACCACTAATTAGGCACTAAACAGTGCCAAATTTTGATTAACTAAAGAAATCTGAGGTTTCTCTCTGCAACAAAAACCACCGGCTTTGCCCACAGCACGTGATCCATAATCCATACCCTTCACTTCTCCCAATATTACTTTACATTTGGACCACCAACAAAATTGGCCTTAAAAAACAGGCAACTTGGGCCATTAGTTTTCCATAAACTGGCTAGAAAATAACGAAGAAATCTTGTTCTTTTTCACTAAAAGATAAATCTAAAACTAGGGGCCACACCAAGCACCAAAAGAACATACCACACTTTATCCAAAATCTTTTATGAAATTCTATAAATACCTACACTTCCCCTCCTTTGTACTCCATCATCAATCACCCACTTTTATGATTTATCTATCAACATTGCATATTCAAAACACATACAATTAGAAAATATGGACTCCTTTCAATCTTGGGTTTCTGAGAATAAGCTTACTAGCATTGGTAAGTTGAGCAATTCAACTTTTCAAAAATATTTTCTCTATGAGTTAGTTTGTTTAGTGTCATGTTTTATGTTGGCAATGAACTTGTGGAGTAGTAATATAGTATAATTTTTATGTTAGTAAGTACATGTATTATTGGATAATTGGAATGTCTTGCTAGTTGAACATTATTCCAACATTGTAGTAATATACAGCCATGTTAATTATTATTGCATAAAACTATAGAATAAAAGAGCATGGCGTGAAATGTTTATGGTGATGCAGGAGCTTTTTGGGCATCGGCAGTTGCAGCATCCGTTGCTTATAATTCTCGTTCAAAGACATCCCTCAAGCCAAGCCTCAGACTTATTCATGCTAGGTAAGTAGTGTTTAATCAGCTAAAAATCTAATTCAAGCAAAAATTTAACAATTTGGTCATCTTATTAACAACCAACAATCAGTAAATGATTTTATCAAACATCTTATTAGAGCGACGATTGAAATAGCACTACAAACAAGTAATAGCATTGTACTATACATACAAGTATACGTTGAACAAACTTGGTGAATCGGCCAACAATTAACAGTCGATAAACGATTAGACATTGTACGTCTAGCTAATATAGACGGTATGAAACTTATATTTCTCTCTTTCATAAAAGTCTTGTCAAACTATGATATATGTAGTACTATATACTAATGTGGTTTTTACTTTTCTTGGCTAACAACAGGATGCATGCACAAGCCTTGACATTGGCAGTGTTATCAGGTGCAGCAGCTTACCATTACTATGAGAAGCGCAATGAGGATAATTAAATTCGACAATTCGCCTAACTGAAAGACGATGACGATAACACTCATGATTATCAAAAAGTATCTGATTTCATGACTTCTAAATTTTGAAGGCAGAAGATCAATATATTATCGGCTATTTAATGCAATATTAATGTTCTGTTTTATTTTGTTATGCACTATACCTTATTAAAAAAAATATATATTGTTATGCACAGTGGCGGATCCAGGAATTTATGAATAGTTGGTCACTACCGACTAGGTTGCACAGAGACGGATACGGGTACGGGTACGGGTTCGAATACGCGTATCCATATAAGATAATCCATGAATTTAAAAAAAACTACTTCAAATAAAATCAATTTATGACTAATAATAGTTCATATTACAATAAAATAGTACCTAAAAATAGTACTTATTACAACCAAATAGTACTTAGCAAATATTACAATTGTTCTCGACGAGTTTTCATATTTTGATATCGATTTATAATATCATCCTTGCTAACCTTCAAAAACATTTCTTTCTCTACATAAGTAATCAAGCAATCATTCAACATTTGATCTCCCATGCTATTACGCAATTTATCTTTCACTTGCGTCATACTAGAAAATACTCTTTCTACACTTACAGTTGCAACGGGAAGAACCAACACCAATTTCAAAAGCAAGTAGACCCGATCATGAGTTTCGGACTTTTTCGTCTCAACAAGTTTCATTGAAAGCTCGTGAAGACTCTTTAAATTCCTAAATCATTCTAATTTCTAACCTTAGTAACATAATTCCTAAATCACAAATTCACAACACAATCATTTGTCAATTTCGCATCCTAATCTAATTCCTAAATCACAACACAATTGTAATGAAATCCAATTGACAAAAATACACAAATACACAATCATTTGTCAATTTCGCATCCTAATATAACTCACAAATCACAACACAATCGTTATGAAATCCAATTGACAAAAATACATAAATACACAATCATTTGTCAATTTGGCATCCTAATCTAATTCCCAAATCACAAGTTCACAACACAATCGTAATGAAATCCTAATGAAATCCAATTGACATCCTAGCGATTAAGCGAAGATTAAGAAGGTTGAATTAGAAGAATACCTGTCACCTGAAGTTTGGCGCCGCTGCAGCCTCGTCGCTCCGCCCGCTGCCGCCTGCCGCCTATAATCAGACATGAAGAAGTGAAGATGTAAGACAATCAGACAAACAAGTGAACAACTACCATAGATTCTTTGAGACAAAAAGAATAGATCGAACAAAACCCTAACAAAATCAAACCAAACAATTTCCAGAATAGATCGAACAAAACCCTAACATAATCAAACAAAAAGAATAGATCGAACATTGAACAAAACCCTAACAAAATCTCACCGGCGACTGCTCTGCGAGTCGAACAAAAATGATAAAAAAAACTGAAAGAATTACAAACAAAGACGGAAAGAATAATAAACTCACCAGTCACCGGCGAGTCGGCGACGAGTCGCAAGTGTGAAGACTGAAGTGTCGCCTGAAGTCTGAAGATCTACGTCGCCTGAAGTGTGAAGTGCTACTGGGTTAGTTCGCGACTTCGCGTGTGAAGAATGAAGATCTCCGTCGAGGCGTCGACCGTCGCGCCGTCGCCTGAAGACTGAAGTTGGATTCGCGTTCGCGAAGGAGAACGAGAGAGAAAGAGGAAACTGGGTGAGGGTTAGTGTTCGCGTGTGAGAGAAACAACGCTTCAAATGAATTTTTTTTTTTTCAGGAATAATAGTTGGTCACGTGACCTATAGGGACCAATAGTAAATCCGCCACTGGTTATGCACTACTAGCTACTAGGAGTAGTTTTTTTTTCCTACTCTTCCTATGTACATATACAATCAAATTAAATTAATCTAAAATAAATTTATGTTGCTTTTACCATGTGTACGGAGGTTAAGAGGTTTGATCCCTAGACCTCAGGGATACGAGCTGTCTTATTATGTAAAAGTTGGGCAAGTTGAGAGATGAGCTTTTTTTTTAATAAGGTAAGGAGAAACCTTGACAAGTTGGGGGAATAAAGAGGATCACAATTTGCCTAAGGTGAAAATCGATCTCAAGACCTCTTGGAGTCGAGAGGGAAGCTCTAACCACTAGGCTATCCATCACTCTCTGAGAGATGAGCAATTGCATATATTGTAATACTGATATAGCATAGATTATACTCCTTTTGCTCCTATAAAATAGATCATAATATTATTTTAGATGGTCTAACCAATTACACTTGTCTATTAAAATGACAAAACTAATATCCAACTATCTCATATTACATCTAATAAAACAAAACTCGACAACTTATCTTCTAAAACTTGTACCTTATAATTAAGTTTTTGAACTAATTTGGGGTGGGGAATGATACTATTTCCTAAACTAATAGTGTCAATTAAAATAGAACACTAAAATCCTAATACAAATAGGATATGGAAATGTTCACCAAACACCTGTAACAACTAACAGGTAAGCAAGCCAAAAAAAAAAAAGCATGGACAAATTTGGTCACTGCACGGATGTGCAAGACCCTATAATGTATAATGTCAATTATTCGTTCCAACATTGATTTACCATGACTTAACTGCTTATCCCCTTTTGTGTTAGAATAATTGAGGTTCCAAACTGCAGTCCAAATAAAAATGTCAAAGAAAAAAAAAGACATGACCAAATTTGTCCATTGATAGGCAAGTGTCTATGATAGGTTGTCGTACACCTGTCAAAAATAATTCCTTCAAACCTTCTAACAATGTAGTAGGGTAAGTAGGGTCGAATCCACAGAGAGATGGTCGTTTTAATCTAGCTTCGAAGGTATAGAGAAACTAAACAAAATCAGGAATATTGAATTAAAGTTCTAAACTAATCAAACTACGAAAATCAAACTAAAAAGGATCTAGGGCAATGGTTTACCATGTTTATAACTATAATCTATCAAAATGTCATCAATGGTTCAATGAATCAGATATCTAGAGCACGTGTTAATCCTACGGTCGGGCCTTAACGCTCTCAAATCAACATATGCTAGTACGGTCGCTCAACATAATCAGATTTGCTAATTGTAGGCAAGCCTCTAAAGAGTACTATCTCTCGATCTATGACTCGATATTAGCAATATTTAATCAGACAATTGATCAGATTGCAAGATTAATAATATAAACACTAATCAATTAGAAATAACAATGACTAATGAAACCATCAATAAACATCCATCAAGAATTATAGCATATAAACATGGATTCCCAAACCCTAGAAATAAAAATACTCAATCATGAAATAAAGAATAAAAACTACATCTAGAAAGAGAAAGGAAAACATAATTAAAATAAATCAATGAAAGAGAGAGAATGAAATAATAAAACTAATGAATTAAAGAAGAACATGAAAAACTAGGGTTTAAACTAAAGAGAGAGAAAAGAAGAAAACTAAACTAAAAACGCAGAAAAATAATCATCCTAATCGAAAATACTAAAAGCCTATTTATACTTTTTACAAAACCGGCTAAAAAAAACAAATAAACCCGTCTCGACAAACCGCCCGGTCGGGCGACGGAGATTGAGGAACTACGACAGAACAGCAAATCCGCCCGGTCAACCGGGCGATCCCGCCCGGTCGGGCGCGCAAGCGATTTTGGCTCCTTTCACGCCCGGTTGACCGGGCTAACATGCCTTGCATCCTGTGAAAATTTCATCTCGCCCGGTCGGGCGAAACCGCCCGGTCGACCGGGCGGGAAAACTGCGATTTTGCGTCAACTTGCGAAGGCTGTATCTCTCAAACCAGGTGTCCGTTTGGGACGTGTGACCTATCGTTGGAAAGCCCTTCAAGTCTAGTTTCCAACCCAACTGGAATTTCTTGATTCTAACAAGCACATCAAAAGTTATGATCAAAATAGTAGACATGACTCTTTTTTCACATTTCTTCTAATGATTTTCCGCTTCGTTTTCGCTCAAACTCGTACTATGACATATCCATACGATCCTTATGCATCGTAGCTTCTTTACAAGTGCTCATAATCCTCAAGCTTAGCTAAATATACTCCAAATACGTTCTCATTACCTGAAATTCATCAAAAATAAGAAAACATACCGAATAGGAGTAGAATAACATAACTTAAGAATATGATGCAATAATGAACCTAAATATGAATCTAAATGCTCTAAAATGCAAACTAAATGCACCCAAAAACTAAATATAAATATGTCATATCAAACTCCCCCAAGCTAAACCATTGCTTGTCCCCAAGCAATAAGACATAAACATTGGAAAAGAAAGACGACCTACAGTATAGGACTACAACAGGGCTAAACACTCAACTGAAAACACAAGAGATAAAACCACTACACAAACCAAGCATCAAAACAAGCTCGAACAAAGCCGCATAGCATGTCATGTATCGCAATCGACTCTCCAATCATACCACATACCATCTCTCCCAAGTTGGATTTAACCAAACCTGACAGACCTCACTATAGTCATGTGTGCTCAAATCTCTCATGTGTTTAAAGGATAAATGATGACACTCAACCTAAAACAAGTCGACTCAGATGAAACATATACTCTTTAACTTTGACTTTTTGACTCACTTAATACTCAACAATACAATACACAATGATCAAGAGGACTTTTAAGGGTTGTAATGGGGCTGAGGTTAAAGGTATGGAATAATTTGGGAATTGTGGTGGAAAAACCAAGAAGGGGGAGCATTATATAACTGAAAACATGACCAAGAAAGGTACAACAACTCCGTGCAACAACCAACAATCTCCAAATATAATCAACAATACTTTTCACTCTAGAAATTCAATCATAACCCTTTTTATTTCACTTTATTCACAATTTTTTTTTCACTTCTTTTTCATTTCATTTTTCACTTTTTCTTTTGTGTTTTTTTTTTTTTGAACTTTCATTTCAATTTCCAAGCTCACTAAACATATTTTTCCATCCCCCTAAACCACAATTAGAGCACTTCAATTCAATACAAACCAAACCAAAACTAATACTCGCTCCCCCAAGCTAGGCTTAGGACTAATATTAAATGAGGCCAATGGCTTGTAATGTAGGTAGCAATCAAACATAGTCAGAAAGGCTCAGCGGGGCTAGAGGAAGGATAATATGAAAACAAGAATAACTATGGAGCTAAGATCATTAAATAGAATGCCTCAATCATATCAAAATGTATGCACTATCAAATATCAAAGAGTACCAAGTCAAAATCAAGATCAATGCGACAACTAAGGAACTAATCACACATGAAAGAACATAACTGACACAGATACGTCAGTTTATAGGCACAGAAGCTCACTTAGTTTAAGGTGTCTGCACAATCAAGTTAAATCGAGCTAGAGAGATCAATCAATCAATCTTACCACAAGCAATCAATTGCAAAACAATCGTGCTATGAAGAATCATGAACAAGATGAATTATGCTTGGGAATTGTAGTAAAATATCAGCAAGGTTCTCAATAAGTGCTAGCAATAGTCCTATAGATGCAACTAAAATGACATGAAATCTAATATGAGATGAAATATGCCAATGCAACTACGAAAGCAATACAATGTTTTTGGTTACACGTAAACTCCCACTCCTAGTGAGCGGTACAAACCGTGCAACATCCTATGAAAGCAATGAAAAAACTACTCTAAATGCAACTAACATGCGCTAAGTAATGATGACAAACATCCTCCCCCAAGCTGAATGACACATTGTCCTCAATGTGAACAAAGAGGAATTAAATGAGGGAGAGGTACAACTTACAAAAGGGGTGGGTAATCAAAGGGAGTGTCAAAAAGCATCGACACCTCCACCACAATCGATAGTTGTAATGAGGCAGTGAACTTAGCCAAAAAAATTGGCTACGCTTGTACCTAGCAAAAGACTTCATCACACATTAGCAAAGTTAGTCAAACCAAAAAAAAATGAACAAAGTCGGGTTGCCTCCCGATAAGCGCAAATTTAAGGTCTTGCATGACCATTTAAGATTAGTAGATCACTCATAATAGTTCAATGCTCTAAGAAGCTTATCATATGTTCCTGCAAACATCTCAGAGCATATTACATAAGAGTGGAAAGGAAAAATGAAAAAAGTTAGTACTAAAATATTACTAAAACTACCAAAAGAAAAATCAAAGGAAAAATTATATTTACAAGAAGAAGAAAAAGAAAAATCGTTAGTCTTTTTACATGACTCAAAAGAAGGAAAAGAAACAAATTGTACATTATTTACATTATCATGAGAGTCATTCAAAAGGGGAGAAAGAAGGAACGATGGAGGATATAATATAGGAGAAGAAGGAATAAGGTCAAGTTTTTGAGAGAAAGGAACATGAGACTCAAAAACAATAGGTGGCAACCGATAAAGACTCATAAATCACCTCACTCTCAACTTGACTTACCTCCAAAGAGGAAACTTCAACCATGGTTTCTTGCTCCTGCAAAACATCCATCATAATAGTCTCTCTCTCAATCTTTTCATCATCCCAATAGCTCTCATTTATTATCCAACCCTCCTCATCATCATAAATAAACGGTTTGGGGCTAGAATTTTGAGCAGATTGACATTCATATTGGGAAGAGGGGTTAAAACCATAAACTAATGTCACATCACATGAAGAAAAATCATGTGAAGTAGACTGACAATTTGAACAATAAGGGGTTGGTGTCATGTAAGTTTGGGGTGAAAGAGCAGATGAAGACATCTCCCACTCATAAGTATCACTAGCCAACCACACAATTAAATCCCAACAATAATCAGGTGATCGGAATAGAAATTCCCCATTAGACATAGATTCTACCACCATCCTAGTTTCTTCATTTAACCCCTCATAAATCACTAGGCACATATCCCACAGTTCAATTCCATGATTAGGACCAATATAATCACCAAGCCTAGCTATGATAGTATTTCCAAAACGCTTCATTCTCATACTGAGGAAAAGAAAAAATTGCTCTAGAATTACTAGCATGTACATGGGGTTCACAAAACATATGAGGTAATTCAAGAGAACTCATGAAAAAATTGGGTGGATTTTGATATGATGCATCAAAACTGTAAACATGAGAATCCCAAGAATTATTACTATGTTGCCTAGCAAAAGAATTATCCCCATCATCAAAATAGCATGACTCCATGATACAGAAAAGTTATTAAAAAAAATATTCACAAAAGGGAAAAAAAAAAATATACAGTTTAGTCTCACCAAATAATAAAAACTAAAAAAAACTATACCGTCTCCCCGGCAACGGCGCCAAAATTTGATAGGTTGTCGTACACCTGTCAAAAATAATTCCTTCAAACCTTCTAACAATGTAGTAGGGTAAGTAGGGTCGAATCCACAGAGAGATGGTCGTTTTAATCTAGCTTCTAAGGTATAGAGAAACTAAACAAAATCAGGAATATTGAATTAAAGTTCTAAACTAATCAAACTACGAAAATCAAACTAAAAAGGATCTAGGGCAATGGTTTACCATGTTTATAACTATAATCTATCAAAATGTCATCAATGGTTCAATGAATCAGATATCTAGAGCACGTGTTAATCCTACGGTCGGGCCTTAACGCTCTCAAATCAACATATGCTAGTACGGTCGCTCAACATAATCAGATTTGCTAATTGTAGGCAAGCCTCTAAAGAGTACTATCTCTCGATCTATGACTCGATATTAGCAATATTTAATCAGATAATTGATCAGATTGCAAGATTAATAATATAAACACTAATCAATTAGAAATAACAATGACTAATGAAACCATCAATAAACATCCATCAAGAATTATAGCATATAAACATGGATTCCCAAACCCTAGAAATAAAAATACTCAATCATGAAATAAAGAATAAAAACTACATCTAGAAAGAGAAAGGAAAACATAATTAAAAGAAATCAATGAAATAAAACTAATGAATTAAAGAAGAACATGAAAAACTAGGGTTTAAACTAAAGAGAGAGAAAAGAAGAAAACTAAACTAAAAACGCAGAAAAATAATCATCCTAATCGAAAATACTAAAAGCCTATTTATACTTTTTACAAAACCGGCTAAAAAAAACAAATAAACCCGTCTCGACAAACCGCCCGGTCGGGCGACGGAGATTGAGGAACTACGACAGAACAGCAAATCCGCCCGGTCAACCGGGCGAGCCCGCCCGGTCGGGCGCGCAAGCGATTTTGGCTCCTTTCACGCCCGGTTGACCGGGCTAACATGCCTTGCATCCTGTGAAAATTTCATTTCGCCCGGTCGGGCGAAACCGCCCGGTTGACCGGGCGGGAAAACTGCGATTTTGCGTCAACTTGCGAAGGCTGTATCTCTCAAACCAGGTGTCCGTTTGGGACGTGTGACCTATCGTTGGAAAGCCCTTCAAGTCTAGTTTCCAACCCAACTGGAATTTCTTGATTCTAACAAGCACATCAAAAGTTATGATCAAAATAGTAGACATGACTCTTTTTTCACATTTCTTCTAATGATTTTCCGCTTCGTTTTCGCTCAAACTCGTACTATGACATATCCATACGATCCTTATGCATCGTAGCTTCTTTACAAGTGCTCATAATCCTCAAGCTTAGCTAAATATACTCCAAATACGTTCTCATTACCTGAAATTCATCAAAAAATAAGAAAACATACCGAATAGGAGTAGAATAACATAACTTAAGAATATGATGCAATAATGAACCTAAATATGAATCTAAATGCTCTAAAATGCAACCTAAATGCACCCAAAAACTAAATATAAATATGTCATATCAGTCTACAATAAAATTATAGCCACTATAACTATTTAAATTTTAGCCCTTTATTTTTATTATTTAATTTTGTCCATTGATTTAATTAAACCTTAGAAACATATAAATTAGAGAAAAGGCTAGTTTCAATAAAAATAAATAAAATGAAGCTGTCGTTAAACATCAATTACTTAGTCATCTTCTTTCCTTCTTTTTTTTTGTTATCACCATTAACAAAGATTTGTAGAATATAAAGTCAATCAATGAATATAAATTTCAAGTATAAAGTTTGATTATATTTCAATTAAAAAGTCAATTTAATGAATAGTGTGGATCTAAGATTAAAAATAAATAGTTTAAATTACACAAGTTATAGTGGCTACAATTTTATTGTAACTATTGTAAAATTATCCTTGTTTTATTAGGTAGAGTATGATGGTCTTTAAGTTAAAGCCCAAAGTTGATTTCACATGTGAGAGTACCACAGAGAGGAGAGAGTCGTTCACTATATAAGGCTTGAGAAGCAACTCGTTCGATTGCCAATCTATAAAAATATATTAGAAGGTGTTCCTATCAAAGGAACGGTGCCACATGGCACTCTTCTCAAGCTTCTAATACACATGTTTATGATCTCATTTAAAAAAATTAACAATGTGTAGTTACTAGGAATCGAACACATGACCTTTGAAATGAAATGTGAGAGTTTAACCACCAATACACTACAATTTCAATGTTTAATGTTTCAAAGCAAAACATAATAAAGTCTTATAATTATATGTAACTATAAAGACATAGACAAAAATTTTAATTTCTATCACTTTTATTAAGGTATATCTCAATTCCATTGAAATTGTTATTCTTTAGAGTTTTTTTTTTGTAACTTATCATGCCATGACGTCAATTTTTCAATTTCCCACTAGACAGAAAATTATGAAAAGTAAATGAAATCAATTATGAATAATAATATATTTGATAATTGTAAGTTTGTAATCGACCCTAAGGCTTGTCCCCAAGAAAAATAAATAGTTTATTTTTAAAATGACCATTTTTTAGCCTTATGAAATGGGCATACTCTCTTTCCTCCTTACGAGTATCGAGACCCAATTAAGAATTTCAAAAATCGTAAAATGTTGGGCCCCACAATAGTAACAAGAGCTCTTCTTGTAAAAAAGGACATAAATGAGTTTCGGTTGCACGGAAAATGAATAATAAACTAGTTTTTAGGTCTGGACTATGCCCGGGTAAGGAAAATTTTCATTTATTAATATTATAATTTAACATGATAACACTAAATATCACTTTGGCTACAGTGGTTAAAACTTTAAGATATAAACTTGAAGTCACGAGTTCAAACCCTATACTACGCCATTTCTAATTTTTTTTATCATGTGGATTACATAGATAAAAGCCGCCTTGGGGAGATCGTCACGTGGCATCGTTCCTTGTTTAGGAACTAAACTAGTATTTGGGCCCGGGCGTTGCCCCAGGTGGTATTTTTTCCGAACTTGATATGCATTTTTTTCCATTCGTATTAAAAATATAATAAAGAAAACTCAACATTTATAAGGTACAAATATAATAATGTGAAAATTTAAAGCATGATTAAAAGTTGGTTGAGTTGGTAATTGTGCTATGTATAATTGCAAGATGTCACATGTTCAAATCTTGTTGCAAGCCAATTTACTTTTGTTAGTTGACATGACATAGTATAGATTGGACAATTCAAGTGGAGTAACAGAGATGCCACGTGGCGTGTATACGTTGTCATACACGCCTTTTAATATATTAGTATAGATAGATATAGATACATGAATTGTGGTAGCCAAAAATCTGGGGTACAAGAATTGTTAATGATTTTCTTTTTGGTGCAAACAATAATTATTAATGATTTTTCTTTTTGGTGCAAACAAGCATGAATGCATGATTAATGAATTTTCTTTGTGGTGCAATTATCTGAGTACGTTGTTAATTGCTGTTGAGGGCTTGAAAGTCCCCTGTTAGCTGGGCCGCACATGACAATTGTTTCTCATGGGCTGGATAAGGGAGTTCATTGTATTTCCATACGCAGTTTTAGAATTCCAAATTTAACATAATCTAATTTTGTCATTTTGTGGCATTCGAGCTTGATATGTCGTGCTTTGTATAATTGCATAGATGTGATGTGGCTTGAGAATACTTTATAACTTCTCTGAGCCGCTCTCTTAGGGCCCAACCCAAAGGCTCAACAAACTCCCATTCTACCTCTACTTGGATGAAGACACGAACTCTGGATATATTTTTTCTGCTTTAAAAAATATTTCTTCTGCACTTCGATAGAATGAAAATGTCGCATAGCACTGCTCCCCCACTTTCTATGTAGCAAGTATTTTCAAAAGAAGGAACCCGCATCTTCTTAATTACTTTGAGAGTACTCTTTATAGGGGAAAATTATTTTTTCTTTTTTGTAAGAAACGGTAATAAGGGCTTGTTCTCTTCGGCATAAAACAACTGAACTAAATTGAACTGAATTGAATTGAACTGAACTGATTGCAACTGAACTGGAACTGAACTGAATTAAATTATAACTAATAGTAATGATAATAAATCGAAACCGAACCGATTGAACCGAATCGGGCCGATTACAACAAACGAACCGAATTGAACTGGCCGAATTGAACTGAAAATAAGCTGGGGAGAACAGGCCCAAGTATTGTTCACATTCTTTTAGTAGTTTTAAACCATGTGTTTCTTATCAGGACCTTCTACAAAAAAAATGATAGGAATATGAAAGATTGTTAATCGGATTAGAAAAAGAACTCTAAAAAGTAACATCCAAAGCTAGTAATGCAAGATCGAACCATCTTTATTTGCTTTCGTAGAATTGTTGCATGGTTTTACTTTACTCTTAAAGTAGAGGTTTTACATGTAACGGAAAATATGTCTTTTATTATGTTTGTTAGCTAAATTAGTTAATGTCGTTGAGTTGTTTTTGTTTTGGTTGTAATAAGTTGGCCGAAAATTTGAGTTGTAATAAGGTATAGGTTTAGGCGTGTGGTTTTGTAAGTTTTATGGAAAGTTTTGCAAGGCTTTCCTAAAACACTTGTTTCCTTATGTTGTGCTAGATTCTAGGCTAGTTTTAAGGGGAATGTTTCCTTATCTCTTGCTTAGGAAATCCGGCCATATTATAGCTTGGAGGGTAAGGTTGTTTGCTCATCCTATATAAGTACACGCCTAGTCCATAATAAAAGTAGAAAGAGTTGAGTTTTGATAAAAGTTATTCCTTGTGAATTATTGTTGTTTTTGCCGAGATAGCAAAATAAATTTAACCGAGATAGCTTTATTCTTCAAACCTAGTTCAATTCATACCGAGATAGTTGGATTGTTCATATCCTTGTTACTTACTTTCGTCCACAAAAATCATAAAACACAAAAGAGTCCGAAAACAGTCTCGAAAATCATATCAGCTAGCATCAGAAAATCACTACATATCCTCATTAGTTTATTGAGCTGATCAAAATGTTATCAAATGTTGTTTACCGATCAGTATATATATTTAGTCAGATAGGGAATACAAACCCAGTAATTTGCTCAATTTTATATAAAATGAATACAATTTTATGACCCACTTGGTGACATTTTTTTATTGGTGGTTTATTGTTATTATTGGTATGGCTCAACACTTTCGAATAGCAACATGGCAAATGGTGGTTAGGATCATTCAAATTAAAACAATAATATTTGCAAACATATCCAATTGTTTGATGCTTCTAGTTAATCAAAATTCTCATATTAAATTTTAAAATTGATGGTGATAGATTCTATACAGTCTCAATTGTTTGTAGGCTCGTGAATTAAGGATATAATAAAGTAAACTTCCCTGTCAAATTAGAAAATGCTTGATATGAAATGCAATATTAGACCTTTTTTTTTTATAATGCCTACTTTCTTTGTAGCATATGATATTTAATTTTTACACCTTTGCATTATTTTGTCCACAATAAGTGCAATGATGAATAATCAAAATATCACGCTTTTTTTTACCACCAGATAGTTCTTCAAATAGCATTTTTTAAAGGACCCTTATTTTTAATTTTGCATGCACTAACACATTGTATGCCAATAGGCAATATAATAGGCTATATTTTGATTTATGGTTTCTGCTAGCTTTGTTAATCTATGTTTCCTTGATCGTCAATATGAGACTGATTAATAAGTAAATGGAAGATAATATTCATATAATTTTAATCAAGTCGTGTAATATATATAATATATGTTGGCTTTCCATGCATTGATGCATATGTTGAAAGGAAGAGAGCAAAGGAGAAGGTGTGACTTTGATGATTAGACCGTTAGACGTGCTATCCTTAACTCATATCTGCTGTTGTAAGGTTGGAAAGTCCCTTTCTTTTTCCTAACTTCATGATTCGTCTTTAAGTTATAAAGTACTCTACTTGAGCAAAAAATATTGAAGGCAGCTTGTAAATTGTAATACATGGCTACCAACTCTTTTGCTATTCTTACGATGACCATTTTACCCTCCAATTATGTCAAACCTTCATTGCATGCAAGATACAATTTTATTCATGAACATAACTATTACTCTATTAGTCTATTAGACTATTTGTTATGACTCCCTCCCTTTCTCTAGTTCCCTTCTTCTTCTTTTTTCCGGTTAAAGTTAGAAATTTTTGATCATATATATGTATTCACCAATAGTATATAAGAAAAAAATGTTGTCATATATAATTTTGTCTATTTTTTTAAATGTTAATTTAAAATATCACAATTTTCATAATGTTTGCTAATATAATAGAGATATTTATCATTAAAATTGTACAATGAAAATCTTATAAATAAATTAAAAGAAGCTAAGGCAAAAAAAAAAAACAGTATTGGGGTATCACTTAAGAGGCAGGCCGCTGACTAAACCTCATGCAAAAGAAACATCGTATGTGGATTGTGTGTGAATAGTGTTAATTAGTTTATTTGTAAGATATTATGTATAGATGTTTATTATATACCATTTATACTACATACAATTTTGTATTATTAGTTAAGTATACAATATTAACATGAAAGATAATAATTTGAGACAAAAAGATAACATATTTGTTCAAGAAGTTCTCCAAAAATAAATTGCTTATCCTTTATCAGAGAAGAAAATTCCTTACAAGTTACAACTATCATGGAAGGCCAATTATGTAATTGTCATTCATGCACCTAATGACATCTTCCCCACAAAGAAAGCAATCATTAGAATATGTCATTTTTAAATCAACAATCGAATTTTATTATACAAAACAAAGCTGCAACAGACTCTTTAAAGTAATAAAATGAAGGGCACGTAACTTCCTCAAAGTAGTACTTATGAAGTTGACTTGAAACAAGAAAACTCAACCTTACACAATAGGAGTACTATTTATTAAAGTCAATTTTAAACTTCTTCATTCCCCTCCCTAATATTTTTTTTCTTCTTCCTCTTTCAATTTAATTAGTTTCCAGGTTTGATTATATTGCTCAAAATTTTCATTATGGATTGCTCAATCTGTACTACCATGCCTTTCATTTTAAGGCCTCCAAGGAACACCATTTGTGCAGCATGCTATGAAGGAGCAAGAAGCTTAATCTCCTTGATTAACAAATTCGACGGCGATAATAATAGTAACAATAATCAGAAATGTATTGAGAAATCTGGAGGCAACAATGTTATTTCATCTTCGATCCCGTCTTGTAAGGTAATTTAACTAGCTTCCATATTATTGTTTCTCTGGTTGATTGTATTACGAATGTTTCATACGTCATATTTTTTTTATCTAAGCCTAGCTACTTAAAAAAAGAGTTATAGGTTGATCATACATATGTTTTCAACCCTTTCCAATGTAATTACTGATTAGTTGGATGTCAAGGTACTAGTAATACGTCTATTTAAGTTGAACATATTATTTATATAAGCTGAATTGGGGCATGCAAAAAGAACAGTTGCATATAAGAGGATCAAGTCACAATCTATTTAAGGCTAGTTATTAATGGGCAGAATTTTTCACAATAAGAGAGGAGTGGGGACGACATGGAAAGTAAAATTAAATTTAATAACAAGCGGTGGATGTTTGGAAAAATTAGAATAAAAATTGGTAAGAAAGACTTTGTAGTAAAAGAGAAGCCACTAAAGTTGGCTTCGCTCAGAAAATTCCCTTCTAAATAAGCTAATATTCCTATTAAAATCACTCCTAAATGCATCAAATGTTAATAAATTACTGCATTGAAATAACAGTTAGTGGTCTTATTACTTATTGAATTGGACATCTATTAATAAATGCTTGTATTTAAAAGTTCAATTTTGTTTTATTAGTTTCCAATTCTTAAATAATAGTAATTGTTTCGGCATGGAGTAACTGATTCAGGTGAACCGATATTAGGGTTGTCTTATGACAAACCGGTTTAGATTCTGTAAGAGAAAACACATAATATGATCTCGGGGGTTGATCCGAGAAACGCCCATCTGATGCCTAAACTAGTAAAAGAAAAATCGATAACTTCAAGTACTGCTTAATTGTGATGGAGATCATACCTGAATGACTCAGATCATGGGGTATTTATAGTGGTCGGGAGTGTCCTAGTAGTGATAGGACACCTCTCCTATTGGCTCAATCAATACTTATCTCTAGGCCCATAGTTCACTTCTAGTGTAAATGGATCAGGCCCAGACACTAATGACATGGCCTGTGTAGAAAGCACTGGTAACATGCATAGAAAGGACCGGTATATAACGAAATACCGGTATCATAAAGATTCATTTCCTGGATATACGCCTGATATCTTGACAGATCATTCATGGCGGTTTAAGCGGTCTGATGAACCGGTATAGTACTTAATCAGACAGTCCCCATATAATAATGTGAATTTACATCTTTTTATATATGGTGCTCAGTTAATAAGCCATACAAGTAAATCATATGTCTATTGATAGGAAAAGAAACAATAAATTAAAAAAGAACTTGAGTGTTTTTAATTTCTATAGAGAAGTCATTTTTTTTTTGATAAAAATAGGGTTTCATTATTGATAATAGAAAGCCATACGACACTTACAAATATTTTCTAAGATATCTAAAATTCCAACACAAATACATAATATCTTAGAACTAATTACATCGCAGATTCGATCAACAATAGCATTGATAAAAAACTTCATATGAAGCAATACAATCTATGAGTTAGCACTAATTCGGCTTAAGATCCACTGATGTATAGTCGATTGGGTGAAAATACCTATGTGGTCTTCTAGATACTTACAATGATTCATTTCTCGCCAGACGAACATTCAAAGAGATTAATCTTCCGAGCAAAATGCAATTACCAAATTCTGATCTTCTATAAGGGAAGAGAAGAAAATCATACTCCAAACTCTCACTAAAGGAGAGAACAAACCCAATGGAAGAAAACTCTCATAAATAATCTGGTGAAACAAATAATATTAGTCATGTTTTCAATTTTTGGTTATATGAATGTGAAAGTCATATGATATGAGGAGTATAATGAACTTAAAATTAGTCATGATCATACAAAACATGTCGATTTTGAAAACTGAACAAAAAATTGAAAATTACAATTTATGGTTTCCATATTTTTGTTTATACTTTTCAAAAAAAATTAAAAGCTGGAAAAAACAATAACAAACGGATCGTAAGATTTTGTATATTTAAACTTTGTAGGCCAATTATTACGTTTTTTCTGTAACCAGTAACTTTTTTTTTAATAACTAAGACCTAGTCTCACATCAAATTGTCTGATATAAAAAGTTGTCTTTACAACTCTAGTCCCAAATTGATGGAATTCGCTACCTATATATGCGTAACCCATCGTTTGTATATTTGCTAGATGTTAGTTGTTGAAGTTCAGGTACACCAATGATAATATGGTAGCAGCTGGTTAAATTTTATATTAGCTTGTGTCTGTTTAGTACAATATTAGGTCATTGGGAGCTTTCTAGCTATAAAAATATTTTTGGCCTTCTCCAGCATCTTGCTAGCTGATACTACTAAAGTCCATATATTGATATCATCAATATCCGATGTTTCATCAACTACCTGAATAAAAAGAGTTATTCAACTTTGAAATTCAACATATCTATATAGTATGCAGTATGCTGTTGCACCATCTCTGTTTTATATCCTACTTTATAACAACCGCCAGTTTGATGTGATGCACAAATGTTAGATGGCATTAGGTATTACATCGATATTCAAAACTGATAAGTGATTGTGCATGCATTAACATTTTAAAACGACAAGTAATTGTACATAGATTGGTGAGATCCGGGAGCTCAAAAAAACACATACTTTTAAACGTAGCTATGAAAGCATATATATAGACAAGTGACTAGGAGTATATGTATATAGCCGGTAAAATAGACATGTACCCGTTGAATGGACTCGAAATACCCGACCCGAGATCCGGCTTCACCCGAAAGTGTGAACCGAAATAGATCCGAAACCCGAAATAACCCGACCCCGACCCAAAAGAAAGCAGTCCTGTATATGACCCCAACCCGAATCTATTCGACCTGAATTGACCCGATAATGATGACCCGAACCGAAAAGTTGTCATATTAGTTACTTTTTAAACAAAATTAAAGAAAAAATTGTCATGAAATACTATATTTGAGTTAGCCACTGCCCATTAATTATTTCACTTACTCTTATTAGTCTTATATGTGTTTTATTTATTTCTAGATTAGAAAACCGATTTAATCCGACCCGATCTAACCTGACCCAGTGTGGCCCGGAATTTCATGGGCACGAGATGGGCCAGTACAGTTGGCCCGATTATGACCCGACCTGTAATGACCCGTACCCGACCCGTTTGTTTCAGATAATATCGTCTTATAATAATATGTTTGTCATTTTGGTTAACGTTCTTTATTAGATACTTGTAATAAAATATGTTATCTTGTAAATATGCAAGAACGAAATAGATGTGAGTGACAATAATTGGTAACAAAAAAGCATAGTTTTATTTTCATTAATTCTCATTATTATGGTATATAGTTGTTTAATTTAATGCTTTATGAATTGGGCTCCAGGGTTTCGCCAATGTACTTAAATGGGTGAAGGAAATGAAGGACATTGAGGAGGAAGTAAATGATAAAATGAGTTTTTTAGGTGAGTTTGAAGTTGCCTTCAGAGATGAGATTCATACTGATATCCTTGTAAAGCCTGGCAACAACGGACCTCCTATTCCTGCTCATAGAGCATTGTTGGTATGTTAGTTCTTTTCCCTTCATGATCTCTTAATTGAAAATATTTAGTTTAATTAAATGCATTTAGTATTAATTAGACTTATTTCCTTCACCCACCATTTTGTAGATGTCTTATATGCTACATTTCACTATGTTTGACTATTCTCTTATACCTGCTTCATGCATAAGTTCCACTTTTCTAGCCAAAATATCTTATAAAATCATTGTAAATTCTTCGATCGATAATCTTTTTAAAAATATTTCTATTCATCAATCCACATTCCAGAAAACCAATTTTTCAGTAACATTCTTTATTGGAATTTTTTATGATGCGATAATTCTGAAACGACAATGTTACTAGTTTTGACTCTCCAGTCTCTTGCCTACTAGCTATAACAAATCATGAATCGAATTTGTCAGCTTGAATACTTAAAGCCTTACCTAAAGTTCAAAACCTTTATGTTTAAGGTCAATTTGAGCTCAATTTTGGTTGGAGCTCAGCTCGAGTTGGCTATATAGAATATGAGTGGGGCTCAATCCTCACCTTTCTGCCTAGCGGGGTTCAATCTTTACTCTTTACAAAAAACTTTCCCGATTCCTCCCCAACTACTCGCAAGATAAACTTCATCTTACCTCTAACAAAAGAGAACATCTATGTAAATGATCAATATAATCGATGTAAATAATAGACCTATTATGTAGGGAACAAGGGAGTAATATATATATTTTGATGCATTTCAGGCAGCAAAATCAGAGATTTTCAAGAACATGTTGGACTCAGATAGATGCAAAGAAGCACCCAATGAAGCCATAACTCTCCCAGAACTCAACCACGAAGAGCTTGAATCTCTCCTCAACTTCCTCTACTGTGGGAGCTTGCCCATTGACAAGGTCGAAAAGCACGTTTACTCACTTTCAGTAGCAGCTGATAAATATGAGATTCATTTCCTACATAAATTTTGCGAGCGACAAATGCTGAATTCTCTAAGTTCATCCAATGCACTTGATATCCTTGAAATTTCAGATGTTTGTTCCAACATAACATTAAAAGATACTGCCTTGAATTTTATTGTCAAAAACATGGAGGATATAGTTTTTTCCTGTAAGTTTGAGGCCTTTGCTTTGAAGAATCCACATTTGAGTGTACAAATTACTAGGGCTTCCTTAATGGATATTAAAAATAGGAGAAATGCAATGTAAATCAGAAAAAAGGGAAAAAGCTACTTTAAATTACATATTATGATGACAATAAGATAATTAAATTCCAAAACAAAGGATTATTCTCATGTTATTTTTCTATCTAATATTTTATGGTGAAGTTTAATTTCTTAGGTGGTTGCAACATTAGGAGTTGTGTAATATTTATATTTAATTCATTGAAGACCATTCAAGGTCAAATTTTTATAACCATAACATGACACGGCCTGTGCCAAGCTCTACCACGCACCGATTATTGGATAGTTCGTATGTTAAATTGCAACCTCAATTATCATCAATTAGGAAGTTTGTGTTGCTTTGTGCTATCCATGAGACTAATGTGTAAATTTTACTGTAATTAATATTAGCCACAAAGGCGGCGAAGTGAATTATGTGATACATTAGAATATGGAAGTGCCATACAAGTGGTATAGCTAGCTAGATCAAAGAAACCTCACGAGATTAATTTATTTCATTCTTGTTCTTTTCTATTTATGATAAGATTTGGAAAAGAAAATTCCATATGCTCCCTTGCTACCATACTAAATCTTTAGTAGTATCACTACATGGTTGCATCCTGACGGAGAGAACTAACTTATATTGCAATATTGCAATCCTATCTCCATATCATTCTAAGGTTGGATTCCGGTCCTGATAACTTTTATTAAGTCGAGTTCATGATTAAAAATTTAAACCTACCTATGCTTGTTGAGTTCTAAAACTTCCACTGAATTGTGTGAAAATTTCTATCTAGAAATAAACACTGTATGGTGATAATAATAGTTCATGGATTTCTATTCCATCCTCCCTAAATGCATGCATTGTACTTCTTCCGTTCTAAAATAAATGAAACGCAGGGGAGCGACACGGAAATTAAGGAGAGGAGAGAGATAGAAAGAAATAAAAAGAGGGACCCATGTGATGGAAAAAGAGATATATCGAGAACTAAATTCCAAATTAAATAAAGTTTTATTTATTTTTAAAACGACCTATAATGATAAGTGTTTCATTTATTTTAAAATAGAGGAAGTATTTAATTTGTGACTTGAAGTTTTAATGTGAGTATGTGTTACTTATCACTTTAAAAGATTATCAAATGCAACTTATTTTGAAATAATGGAGGGATTAATATTTAATATTTTCTTCGTTTTTTAATTAAGTGATTGACTTCTACTCTTTATTTGGAAATGTCATAATAAGTGACTGACTTCCCTCATTTGGTAAGAAAAACTTCATTTAATTTATTACAAAACTACCATTCTTTCCTTTGTTAAGTGTGGTCCCCAACTTTCTCCCTCTAAGTCTTGAGTGCATCTTCAGTGTAACATGTTACACCATAACTTATTGTGTAACATGCATAATGACATAGACTTCAAAAAGAATGATATGGAATATACAAAGAATGACATGAATCTCATGTCATTTTGTTATTTATTTCACGTCATTTGAGTTTTTTTTACAAAAGAACTGGTGGTTTGTGAGTTTTTTATTATACCATAAATTATATTGTAACAGTTACACCCAAGAATTTGTGCTAAGTCTTTGTAAGAATTGTGTCATTTCTTTCTCAATCACTTAATAAAAAAATGGAGGAAGTATTGTATTAGGATTCAGAAGTGACAAATTATATAGTAACATATATTATCAATATTATAATAACAAGGGACGATTATTCAAAACATAGTTGGTTCATATATATAACAAGTATAAAATTTCATGTTGAAGGAATATTAAACTAAAAAGCTCCTCTTTGTATGAAATGTCATTCGTTATATGTAATTTGTTAATAAGTTTGGTGGGTCAATAATTGTTCCGTTGTTGCATCTTGCATGTATTATTAGCCTTGAAAGGAGATCAGATGACTTTTTATTATTTGTCGTCTTAGTTATAAGAATCTCTCTATAAACACCACAAGTGCCAAATGCAGATGAGGAAGACTGGAAGAGGTAGTGCAGGTTAATTCAAATGCTTCACCCCATTGATTTTGCTTGTGCGTGCCTCATGATTAGTCTCTCAAATAATGCTCTTCACATGCGCACATATACGTTCTTATTAGTCCTATTTTATTCTTTTTATTATGTACATATCTATAAAGACAACAAATAAAAATAAGAAGTTATGTGCATTTGGTCAATTATGGAGTTCATTGGAACACAACAACCTCAAGTTGACGCATAATGATAATTGTCATCATGAATCATAAATACAATAGAAACAAGGCAATATATATCATGCAATAATTTTCTTTAATTTCTACATATAGTTTCCTTGATCATTGATGTACCTTTTATATATACACAGACCTTAGCTTGTTCGATATCTACACAAGATTGAGACAACGTTCATCTAGATCCGAAGCTAGTTTGAAGGCCCATAAACTCTTATGGCAAATCATAAAGATTTAGGGTATGGTCTCCACTCATTAGTTGAACATTAAACTCTAAGGGTGAGTTTATCGCAAGGTTTGGAGTGAGTCTTTAAATATCAAACTCTACTCAAGACTATGATACTGCTTCGACGAAATTTTTAACTTTCTTTGCCCAACCAAAAAAGTCGCTTGTCTCTTTTTTTAATGTTAAAGTAAAGTGGAATGAGTCTAGAGAGAGTCTGAGGGAATTATTATCATACACCTGTGTACATGTGAGTATGGTATTACACCCAAGCGCTATTTTTTTTTGCTCATTGCTTCATTTGAAACTCCAAATGAGCATAATCACATAATAATAGTGGAGCTCCAAATGAGTAAATGAGTAAATAAGTAAATGAGCAAAAAATAGCCTTGTGTGTACCATGCACATGGTACACCCGGGTGTATGATGAATGCACTCAGAGTCTGAGGGATAAAATATAAATTGGAATGAGTCTGAAGTGAATTTGTGTAGTGGAAAGCTGGTGTAGTACAGTCTGAAGTTTTGGGTTGAGTATGAGGGATAAACTCACCCTAAGGATTTGATAAACTAATTCCCATCATCTTATGGATTAACATAATTCCCACTAAAAAGTAAAATTATTTCTTGTAAGTTTAGAGTTCTTCTTGGTGTAATATGTTTCTTCATCACCCCCCACCTCTCATAATTCTCAGGTTCTTTTTTTACACAGATCAATGAAGTACTAGGGTACATGTCACAATCATAAGCCATGGACCAGGAATATAATGTACCATTTCTAATCATGGAACCACAATGAACTGAGATTTAGTTAGTAAATTCTGTCAATTATAGGTTGGTTTGACAGTTCTTTTTGCCCCCTCTCCCCCACCCAGAAAAATATATATTCTACCCCTTAAAGTATACTCCTATTTAATTAAGGAAGAGATCAGATGAGAGATCATTCATCTTTAAAACTTGATTAGTAGTTAAGTTAAGAGAAGCCAAATGTACAATTTCTACTCATAAAAGCACAATTAGCTGACACTTAACTTGTAGAATGTATCAATTTTAGGTCAAAAAAACTGTAATACTTATATAACATTAAAAAGCTATATGACAAGTTGATTAGTTGATCTTCAAAGCTTAAATTGCTTGTAATTTTCTGGGCAGAGAAAAGCTCACATAAAATCTTCGATTTTCGATTGTGAGCATATATATCATAATAACTTCCGCACAAAATTCGTAACCTACAAACTCAGTGCATGGATTATAGTAGTAAAAGAAGCACATAATTATCACCAACCCAAAAAAGTTGAAAAATAGAAACAAAAGCTTGGAAGTGATTAAATAATAGGCTAATTTAGTGATGATTTACTGGTCTTGCTGATCAGTACTAATTGTATTAATTCCAATGGCTGAGAGCCTTCGATACCGCTCGCCTTACTACTTGAGCATCAACAATTTCTCCACCATTTTCGTCACCCTACACAATCATTCATCTATTTTGAGATATATACCTACTATATAATTTTCATATACTATCATCACAACTTGTACTGAAACAAGAGAGTAATTTATTAAAAACAGAATAAATACAATAAGACCCGTTATGATTGTTAGTTTTCGGTATCTTGATTAATGATTTTAAATGTTATAGTATGATATAAGTTGTACAATAAACAAATTAAACAAAATTATACTTAAAATTATGTATATTTTGAAGTCTCACAACAGAAACTGGAAGTAAGTATTCGTATTTCAATTTTTAATTTTCCAAATATAATGAAAACGAAAAGAAAAAAAACAATAACGAACAGACTCATAGATATTTATTTTATTTTATGTTATTTTTTGCAATTTCCCATAAGATAAAATCCTAACATCAGTGAATAAAACAAAGAATATTCACATGTCATAACTTTTCATCTCAGGACGAAAAGCTCATTTTGGCCTATGGTACTTGCAACCAAAAACAAGAATCGGGTGTATGAATATGAATCCAATGATCAAACCTAAGCTAGCTGTCTTCTTGGAGTTTCCTTTGTATTATATCTAATTTTAAGTACCTCCACATTAAATTTTCATAGGTATAAAAGGTTAATTATACTTTGTAATGAAAGTTTAATTATACTTTGTAATGAAATGAAGAACACAATTTATTTGGCAATATAAAGACTTTTTTTATGATATTTTAGATGTAAAATGAGAGGGGAAAAAAAGAGAGCAAAGAAAACATAGATGTCTTACTTCCACACTAATTGCTTCTAATTGAAAATTCTGGGTACAAGAAGCCCTAGCTTCAACTAGGGTAAGATTGAGTTCTTCAAAAGCTTCCAAAACTGAAACCAGCAAACCTGGGTAACTCTTTTCTGAGTACACATTTATTAGGAATCCTTTCTCTAGGGTTTCCACTGTAACCTGCAAATGTTAATTGTAATAATAAATTAGCTAGAATGAATGTGAAATAATCATTGGCATTATATAAAGAAAATTTTGGCTAGCCAGTGGTAATCAACCAACTAGAGATAGACAAAAAAAGATCTAACTCAACAAAAATAAAATAAATTTTCTCAGTGGGTAAATGTAGCACTCTCCGTTTCTTTGATGCAGTGCTTACTACAATATAAGAAAAACAATGATTATCCAACACAACATTCATGGTTTCCCGAATAAAGTTTTGTTGGTAAAACGAGATTGATCACCAATATCTGCCTAGGTATGTTCCAACAGAAAATGCTTCATCTACCCAGTGGAGACTAGAAAGATAGACAATTATTGCAAAAAATATTTTTGTTGCTAAGAAAATGTATCCACTAAGCATTAACGTTTATCTCTAGCGCGTGTATTACCCACCAAGTATACCTTAGAGAGTCATCATGCATTGAAAGTAATACCTGAGGGAGTAGATCCTGGATAGTTGAACTTTGTGGATTATTGATGATATCTTGATTTAATCTGTCCACCTTATCTTTAAGATCCTCTATATATTTCGAAGCGTCGAGGATGATTGCATTATCATCGTCCTAGTAGAAACATATGAGCATACATACAAATTAATTAATCCATCTTAAAGGAATGAAATGTAACAAGACTAGAAAAGCAGACAAAGATCAGAGAATTACTGCATGAGAGTGAGTGATGGAGCGAAGTAGTTGCAGCTTCTCATGCAGAACAGCAGCTCTTTTGTGCTCTCTGGAAACCATTGACTCTCTTTTACTGATCTGATCTCTCTCTCTTCTTTTTTCTCCAAAGCTGCTCTCTCAGGGACAGGGTAGCTATTTTAAAAGAAACTAAGAAAGTAAGAGGGGGTTGATATGTGCTCTCATATCAATATGAATATGATCATCTCTTGTTTGCTTCCCAAATGACTGCCACAGTTTCATCACATCAAAAAATTTAAATACATACTGTTGTGAATTGACATAATTACCCTTGCATCCATTAAAATACAAAGTAGTGACACCCACTACAAGAAAAGGCGACATTAACGACCGCTAAAAGCCGTTGTTGTTTTAGACAAAGCCGTTTTAACGACCGCTAACCGTCGCTGTGAAGCAGTCGTTGTTTCAGCATTTTCTTGTAGTGACTTAGAGGAGATTATAGCCATGAGTTTATGATAAATAACTATTTTTTAAAAAAAGAGGGGTAAATTTTAATTATTTTGTACTCCTGAAAGATTCATTTTATGGAAAGACATGAAAATTTTGAAGGTTTCCTCCATTATTTTTGTATAGATGGAAGAAAAAGACAAAGCTTAAATGATAATGTAAAAGACTAGACATTGCACTACAAGTTGCTTAAATTGGAAATTTATATCTTAAACATATTTTAATCTGATTTTATAACAACTTATCATGAGATTAGACAACTTTCTATTAAAAAGGTGCGCTACTTTGTATATAATGGATGTACTGTGTATAACAATGTATAGTCACCCAAAAAACAATATATAAAAGAATATCAATAAGAAGTTGGCATTATATATGCATGTGACTGTGGGTGGCTAACATGTTTTATACAATACACACTCAATTTACACAAGGCTTATTGTTCAAAAGGGTGACTCCTTACCATTTTTAGAGATAACTATTAATGTCTTGTAATAAGTTTTATAACCTCCAAAAAACCGTTTTAGCATTGAAATGCAATCATCTCACAAGCCCTGAAACATATAAGAAAATTCAAGGATTTGATTTGAATTGATTAAAGAAAAATACAAAATTTTATTCTTAAACATTTTAATTGATTAACAGGTAACTAATTGCACTATATATTACACTTGCATAAGATAACTTCTAATTCCCCTAACCCAAAGCTTGCTATTGCCTATTATTACCCTAAAAAGAAGAGGAATATATGATTTAATAAGATATCATCAAATCGCTATTACATTCTGAATCTTGAGCACAATCGTCAACTTGCACATGTCTAGTTTCATCCACATTATTATTAATCTCCCAAGAATCAGGATCCCAGCTAATAATCTTGCAATCCAAGGGTTATACTAATAATGCAATATAACATGATTTTCATCGTTGTCACTGTCACCGGTCACCGCCATACCAGCGTTGTTTTAACGTTAATATAACACCAAAGACCACTTGCAATTCTTATAACTAAGTGAAACATATGCTCCTTTTCATCCCAAAATGAAGATTTTACTTCTTTTATAAGTTACAAATAAATTACCCACCTAGTTTTTTTTTCAAATCTCCATCCTTTTATTTCTCTCAATACCCATGACACACACCATTAATACATGAAATCTATCTATTAATGGCACTGTCCATTTTGGATAAAGTAAAAATCCCATTGACTACAAATAGTTCATTAAAATGTTTTGGTCCCATCTCCCATGTACTGTTGTTGTGAAGTAGTTTATGTATAAGATTGTGTACATCTGACCTCGTCTTATGTTCTAACCCTACTAGGGCAAGAGCTTCTTAAAATATGTTGAGTAATAATGACACTACCCACAACAAATGAAGTAAAGGAAGTTATATTATCCAAAATCTTCATTAATGGATATAGACACTTGACTCTTCATTTTATGCCAAAAATCACTGGAAATTTTCATAAAATAAGCAAGTTAGACTCTTTGATACGTACCTATGTTTGTCATGAGGACGTGAGTCCGCAGACATAGGGAGGAAGAATACAAGTATTGACGGACTACATATATATATGTTTATTACTTGAATTCAACAGCGTACTCATGTTGTACACGAGTACGTGTCCAAAGGGTCACGCTCAACCATTTTATCATATATAGTTTTGGTCTAAGACAAAGTTTCAAGTAATTGTTCATTCTCATGTAAAAATGTCGAGGATTAGAGGCAAGCACTTGAAGTGAAATGAAAATCCAAGTAACATAGTAGCTGGATGATTAGCTAGAGGACTAATAATAAGCAAAGGGAAAGAAGGAATCAAAGACTCGTGAACAATACAAGGGGGGTGTTTGGCACTGAAGAGCCATAGAAAGCAGCGAAGGAAACGTCAAAATGGGATGTTTAGTTTGTGAATTTGGAATGCCTCCAAACATTCCTCACGGGGGTCTTTTTTTGGTTGATTGAGTACTACCAGACCACACCCCCTCTCCCTTTCCCTCTTTCTAGCTCTCACTAGACATCATCTCTTTGTCTTCTCTCCACACGTGCCTTTCTAACCCACCACTGCCACAAAACCCACAACTTCATTCTGATCTTATGATAATTCTGTTTCTTATTAATGGTTCAGCCAAATTAAATATATAGGCTATGTTTGTTCCTTCAAAAAAAAAAAAATATATAGGCTATGTTTGGGGAAGCATTTTAGCTACTTTAAATGATAAGGTGCTAACATATTTTGCGTCTTAAAATGATAAGTAGTGTTTGGGAGCACCTAAAATAAAATTTCAAAGTGGTTAAAATGAACTTAAATGATAAGTTAAAATTTTTACCTTTTCAAAATCAGGTGACTGAAATTTTGGAAAATCTTTCCAAAATTTTGACAACAATTTAATTTTGCCAAAATAATTTATCAACTTAATCAACTAATTTTGCCAAACAGTTAAACTAATCAGTTACCTTATCATTTCCAGCACCTTATCAGTTTCAGCTTTATCTTATTAGTTTCAGTTTATTTTCAGCTAGTATTGCCAAACAGAGCCGATATAGTATATTAATTAGGCCATGTTCTTTTGGACTTATTTTCAATCTGGGTCCGGTTTCGGCTCAATTCGCTTCGGCCCGTTAGATTCTCTCGCAGTTCGGTTTCTCTAAATTCGGCCGTCCGGTTTAGTTTCAGTTCAATTCGGTTTCTCTCAGTCCAAAAGAACGGGGCCTAAGGGTATGTTCTCTTCAATTTATTTTTCCAAAATTAATCTTACTTATATTAGACTAGTGTGACTTTTTCGTAAATTAATCTACACTTTTATGAACTTTTCTTAATTTTTCAAAACTATTCTTTACTATTTCTTAGCTTTTACTTATCTTTTCTAAACTTTTATTCATGTTTCTAAACTTTATGAGCTTTTCTAAATTGTTTCAAATTTGTTTTAGTGGTTCTGAGAATAAGTAAAAATAAGTTGAAGACAACAGACCCTTATACTCATATGATTTATTTAATCATTAGTAAATGTATGATTTCAATTTAATTGAATTAGAGAAAAGTAATGGTGGATACCTGAATGTATTATCATGTTTTTTTTTACATATAAGTGTAATATGCCAATATGGTGTAATCTTATATTAAAATATAAATAGATTGTCAAGGCTCCCTAAAAAGATGAGCTATATATTATCCTGTTACACAGATACTACTAACTTCAAGTATCATCAATATCCTTCTAATGTGCTTGGTTTTGAGAAGGTTCAAATGTATGTAACAATATTCCTATATACTCAAGTCGTGATTTAGAATGTTTTAATATAACAAATATTTACATGAATATTTTAAATTCTTGATTGATGTAATTTTCTTTATTCAATCTGTCTTTGTCATTCTTTTTCTATAATTCATTCTACTTTGTAATAAATTTCTTCTTTGAGCCAAGTGTAATATATATATATATATATATATATATATATATATATATATATATATATATATATATATATATATATATATATATATATATATATATATATGTGTGTGTGTGTCAAGTTCAAAAGTTGCTAATTACTGAATGACTAGTAATCAACATTTAATCACACTTTCTCTTTTCTTAATATCATCTGAAGTAGGTCATCTTAAAGCACTTTAAGTATTATATAATTTCCCCTAAAAAAAGTATTATATAATTAATAATGACAACTCAACCTCTATGGTTAACGTGAAAATAAATATCACTCTTATTATTAACAACGGAACCAAAAGCAAAACGATAATACATAGTCTACACAAATTTAGTATATTCCTCCACACACACAGGATTTAGGATCAAATGAGAAGATTCGCAAAATGAGAAGGATTTCTTTTTCATAACTTATGTACTAATATGCATATTTTTTTGAGCTAAATGTGCAACTATTTATCATGTGCATTTTTTTATCTAAATGTGCATCTTATTTTTCAAGAGGATGTCAAATAACAATATGCAAATCTAGGTAAAAAATTATGTACATTTAATTTTAAAAAATGAGCACATCTATCTTTTTCATCGTTATCATTTGAAAAGCTTAATATATATATATATATATATATATATATATATATATATATATATATATATATATATATATATATATATATATATATATATATATATATATATATATATATATATATATATATATATATATATATATATATATATATATATATATATATATATATATATATATATAGAGGTAGGATCCACTGAAAAATAACCTTAAGGTGAAAACTGAAAACCGGCCTTTTTGCTCATTTTGCAGATTTTTGCTCATTTTATGATTTTTGCTCATTTTAAGTTTTTGCTCATTTTAAGAAACTTTTGCTCATTTTAGCAAACTTTCGCTCATTTTACAAACTTTTTTTCATTTTATGTTTTTTGCTCATTTTACGTTTTCGCTCATTTTAAGAAACTTTTGCTCATTTTACAATTTTTTGCTCATTTTATATTTTTATTCATTTTAAGAACTTTTTGCTTCATTTTATCTTTTTGCTTCATTTTATGTTAGCAGTTTTCGCCAGCATAAGTAGTGGTTTTCACGTGATCCTATTCCTATATATATATATATATATATATATATATATATATATATATATATATATATATATATATATATATATATATATATATTAAAAGGAAAACCAGACAGAAAAAGAGAAGCAGTAAGATGATTGAAAATTCACCAATCCAAGCATATGTTCTTTGTGCCCCACGAATAGACTCTCTTGCCCTCAACCTGCATTGAGTTCTTCTTTTCCTCACCTAGCTGCCCACCCTATAAGTGAGCTTTACAATGAAATAGATAGCTTTACGGGGGAAATTATCCAGAAATCTCGTAATCATAGTCAAAACCATGTATCCTACTCCCTTCGTCCAACTATGTTAAGAAGAACAAAACCCTAAGTCCTCAAGGATCTACGTCTAAGAGTGTCAAAACCATCATGAGAAGTATTAATACTTAATTTTCTATATTTAATTAGAAGATAAATATCTTATTTAAAAATATGCCACATAGTTTCAACTCCGGAAAAACAATGCACATGATCATTGTAACCCGGGCGGTGCTTCTTGCCTACGCAATAGGGGACCGCATGTGCCCCCAAAAAATAGAAAATCCAAATATATTTTAGTCTATTGATTGAATAATTGACAAAAGAAAATTGTTTGGAAAGTGAGTATGACCGCTCACTTAATGAATCTTAGGTATGGAGATTCCCCTCAAACCCATTAAATATTTGTTTTTTGGGAGCTTGAAAAGCTGTCCATGACTAGCGTGTAAAACAACACTCATGCGGGCATTAATGACTCCTCTATACTAGAAACTTGAGTCTTCATCTCATTAATGACTTCCATTTTCCCAATTCTAAAATTTAATTACTGCATTATATACATGAGTATATTACTAACTTTTTAAATACCTTTTCCCACTTCTCAATCTGAACTATGCCATTTTTTATTTATAAATTTAGTTTAAATTTTGTTAATGAAAAAAGTCAGCTTATGGTATTTGAAAAACATATGACAAAATACAAATTTTTTTTTTTGTTATTTAACTATTGCATACTTTTTAAGCAGATAACTTTTTTTTTTCTAATATGATGTAATTTTGCATTATTTAAAATATAAAAGTAGTTTTTTTGTCAATATTAAGAATATTATATTTCTTTTGAACTATGAATTAAAGGCCCAAATTTATGAAAGTGAATAGGGCCACTGTTACATTTGCCCCGCCCCTGTTGTAACCGCAATTTTAATTTGTTCACGAGGATTCCACTAGAACGCCTTCTAAGCAAACCATGCATTTTGAATATGGGTAACAATTAACTAGATGTGTATTGTTAAGCAAAATCAAGGTAATTCTTATTTCAGGTACAACAAAGGTAGAGAGCTCCAAATAACTTAGTATCAAAAGATGTATGAATGATTTGCATATCAAAACTTCCTGCAATTTAGTATACAAACTTGAAATCACTCCATTCTTTCTTCCTACAATATTGTCTCCATATTCACATGGACAAATTACGTACCCACCTATTCACATGTGTGACATTAATCATCACAACACAACAATGTACTCCATACTCATACACTGCTCCAACCTTTGTCCCTTGCCTTCCAATTTCCATAAAATGCTACCTCTCATAAGTCATAGATGACTTAGATTGTAGTATCAGTTTCAGTTGTTCCATATGCGGAATCTCTTTTTCCTCTATGTCAAACAACGAGTGCTTATATACATCTATCAGGTTTCTATTAATACTAAGAAGATTCCAAAGATTTCATCGGTACACATACATCTTAGGACCCTTGTAAGGTTTTGATAGTAATATTAGAAGATTTTACAGTACCATAAAAAAGTTCCGAAAATATTTCTTTGTAGAAAATCAATATTTTAATGGCTGACTTTTTCTCATAATAGAGGGTAAGACTTCCTCAGTCAAAGAACTAGTTTCAGTATATATTTCCTCTGTTCTTTGATACATGCAACATTGAACATTTTATGGTCTCCAAGACACAATTCTGACTAGTATTGTCTTCATCTAAGCGCAATATAAAATATAGAGATCGATAATTGTTCTCAAAATATTTCTCTATGAGAAATACGAATCGGAATTGAAAGAAGGGAAAGGAGCCCTCGATCCGCAACAGATAGAGGAGGATTTATTCAATCACATAGTTTGGGCTCCTAGAATACGGAACTCCTGGTCCCGGGGCTTTCTAGCTACAAAGATAGTTATTAAATTGTTAGCACCGCATTAAAACATTCCTCCTAGAGTGCTCAGCCCCAATCAAGAATCCCCAAGGAATTCCAAGAATTCTTGTTATACGTTCGTTCCAACCATCAATCCTCTTTTCTAGATTCATCGATATTGAATTAATCGAAGGAACTTCTAAGACTTGTTCCAGTTTTGGAAGACCTTGCGTTATGTCACCGGATCGCGATTTTTCATAGAAATCAAAATAAATCTAATAAGATCATATATGAGGTTTTCATCCAAAAAAAAGAAATGGTCAAACTTTGCAAACATTGACAATAAAAGAAAATGTTCAATGTTGCAAGCATCAAAGAACAGAGGAAGGTCCCGTCAAAATAGTAATAAAAAAAGAACAAAGAAAGTGTCATATACAAGACGATAAGAAAATTACCTGTACTTTATACAAGTTTATCCACATTGCCCTAGAGCTCTTCATACCATACATTAGTCCTATATACATGTGATGTGTGCGTTGATGTGCAAAAACTATAATTGGTAGAAAAAAATAGCTTTAAAAATTTATTTTATCACAATGACATTTTCTTAACAATTTAAATATTAATTAAATAGGGGTATCTTAGGCATTTTAGGGTGACACTAAAGTTTTCGGTGTTCTCTTATAGAATAGAAGTGTAATTGTAATAATAGTAGTCAACCTTTTTTTGGGTTTTTTCTTGTTAATTTTTTTTGGTGTCCCTCCCCCCCTCTTCTATTATAAAAAAGAGATCCCCCTCCCCCTCTTCTCGTATAGAATAGAGATTTTACTAATTTGATTATAAGTTAAACCTATGTGGAGAATTGTACCCTCTATCATTTTTAATAATTATTTAATTTCATTATGAATTGCAAAAGAGTTAACAGATTAAGAGTAAAAAATAAAAATTGTCAAGTACCCATAAAACAGTCATAAAGATCGATGACATAGCAAGTTAGACTCGAAATGATAAATTACCCAGAAAACACTCCAAGTACTAAACTATGAAGTCTAAAAGCTTGATTAGATCAGTATAATGGTACTCCACAAATTGCAGAAATATGCACTCGAATTCATTCAAGAATAAACTACAGATATCATATGAATATATATTCATATAACTGCTGAATATGTTGTTGCAACTTAATAAATGATTTCTTCATTTCACAACTATCACAATTTAATTCCAAATAGCTCAAACAGTATGATTAGAAATTTGACGAAACTCAAATATCAATATTTGTTGTATGAGGGTGACTTGATGCTTATCATAACAATGAGGGTACGAATACAAACCACATATTTGTCTTCATACATCTGGATATATTCCTGCATGATTCCCATAAACTGTATGATAGTTTTGTATTTATTTCCCTTCAATTCCGACTCTTTTGTTTTATTTCATCCTTAAACTTCAACACTAATTATTGAGGGTCTTATTTTTCTGGCACATATGAGTAGTGCTCATATAAGTGGGGTAAAAATTGAAAGGTGGGGGTATGAGGGGATGGGTATAACTGTTATAATTAAGGTGGAGGGTATTTTTCATGTATACATGATAAAACATTATGTGAGCACAATAAACAACTAGTTTTTTATATGTATTAGATAAGCGTGCCAACGAGCTTTTTAAGTCGAGTTTAGTTTTGCTCAACTCAACTCGTTAAACTCTTGGATTGGAGTTCGAGCAACACTTTGACCTAATCAAGCTTAAATAACTAGCAAGAAGCTAAGGCTAGGAAAGAGGATCATTGTGATCTCCCGTGATCTAGTTCATCTTCTAAGTTCTAACCTTAAGTATAGGTTCTACTACTCGCCCTTGCATTAGAGTTTCCTATTACCTCCTCCAAAAGGGTCGTTATCAAAATTCTACAGAGACACCCTAAAAGGGTTGAGGGGAAATGTTGGTCAATGACAGCTATTAGCCACACTCAGCCAATAGCATCCGTTATGATTTATGATATCATTGGTTAAAAAATCATATATATTAGTTATAAAATTTTCTATATACCACATTGGCGTTAAGAAAACTATTTGTCCAATTGCATGTTTGTGGGGGTAGTAATATGAATTATGAAACCTTATAGTGATATGTTAGTGCTTCGATAATAATATGAAGATTAAGATGATATTAGAGAAAATCTTATTATACATTATTTGGGGGAAAAACAAATAAAAGAGGTGTTCTTACAAATGCATTTCTAGTATTAGGAAGGTTTTGGGTAGTATTAGGATTTTATTGGTACTAATATAAAGATCTATAATGGTATATATAAAAAATGCTTTGCTAAAACTTTTGAAAAAAGAATTTGAGAACTCTTGTGCGTTGGTAACACTATTATATGATGGTTTGATGGTCATAGAATGTTGTGGCGGGTAAAGAAATTATTTTTGTATGCAATATAACTTTCCCCTAATTATTGGTCAGGTGACTAGTGTAATACTACTAGTTGTTATTACTTTATCATCCCTTCTATAGGATTCATGCCCCGTCGGAATCTCCACCACTATGGGAACTCAAATTTGAGACCTCAAGCTGGACAAGAAAATTTGTCACTCCACTTCATTACACTTCACGGTTCATAAGTATAATTTAATGTGCATATATATGAAGTAGATGTCAACTAACTTACGTGATGGTCCCTAACAAATAACATAAGATCGACATCAAGTTTGTCTAACATTTGGCGACCTAGAAAATAGTTTATGGATGTAGTCAAGGACATGACGTTGATTTGCTTATGCTCACTCCACCCCAGAAGCTACAAGCCTACATTTTGAAAATTCACAATATCAAGATATAAATGGCAAGTCCTATTATAAAGGAGGCAGCTGCAAAAAAGTTGGAGAATTGAGAAGATTCTTCATCAGATTTTATTACCATTGTTCACGTGTTGTACAATGATGAAGAACATTTATGAGGCTACGAAGTAAGCAATTAACTATTCAGGTCTAAATTTGTCTGTATCAGCTTAATTAGCCACTTTAATGATTTTAATTAAGAGATTAACAACTCAGCATGTGATTAAACATCAATTAATGAAGAACATTAATGCTGACATTATGAGTTACCTGTGTTAATTTATTCATAATATGTATCAAATCCTTTAATGATATAACTCCAAAAACAAAGAACATATCTGGGACCAAATCATACAGCAAAGATATTATTCAATTCGATTACAATTCTCGTGACATACCCGGATAACTAATTAATTTGATGATAATGAAAACTGAAAAGCATATCATATCTCTTTATAGGATGACAACCAAAATCAGTTCACAAATTTGTATCTTTCACTTATATTGCCAAAGAGGAATTTTACATAGTAAATTTAGGATTCATGTGACTAGCAAGCATAGAGTCACATGATTTTTTTCTTCGGGAAAGTACCCTCACATGCAATTGTGTAAATGAAAACAAATGAATTTAAAGTGTAAAGTTGAAGAACAAGTACTACTGCCCTAGCTAATTACTACTTTGCATGTAGCAAGAAATTAGAGAAGTTTTAATCAGTCAAGAATCCAATAATCCATTAAATATAAATGGGTAAGCTAAGACAAATTTAAAGGATGACAAATATCAGCAGACATACTAAGCATCCAGATTAGTCCGTGTTATTCCTGGAATTTTATGCATGTTTTTTAAGCATTTGATTAGTCCATTTGATCAGAGAATTTGTTTGAAACAATAAAATGATAAAGGAGAAAAGGAGGATCGTCTCTAGACATATCAAGGTGTTAAATCAAATATTGAACACCAAAAATTCTTCAGATGTAAAACCTATAGAAATCATGGAATATGTATAAATCAATGAATCAACGAAAAAACACGTTAAGAAAACAAAAAAAGTTGCATCAAAGATAGTAAGTTTTTCTTGAAGATTGTCATATTCAAGATTGTGGTGTTATATACTTATATTGATTGTTAGAAGGTGAACGGATGGGTTTCATGACATACGAATTACTTAATTACACATTTAAAGGGGATGAGAAGGGGAGGAAACATTATGAGAATATGTGTAACGATAGTTAAGAACAAATATAGGAAACATGGGAAGGATATAGATACTTTTTCTGGTTGGCATCATTATCAGATCGAATCAGATCACAAAATTTCAGATTAGACCAGAATAAATATAGTTATTTAAAATATTTAGTTTTGTCATGTTATTGTTACACATTGATAAAAATTAATAAACGTTGATATTATAAATAATATATACATTAGAAGGAATCTAACAATCTGTTTTAAGAGCTTATTAATTGATAACATATTGATGGTTTTGACACTTTCTTTCAACTGAAGTAATAGCAGAATTAAGTCAAGTTAGTTAGGAGAACTAGATTATAGCATATGACTAAAAAAATTCATGACAAATCTCAAAATTTCATACCAAACAACATCGTATGTTAGTAGATCAAGCCAGATTACTAGTTACTACAGTCAAGTAGACGAACCTATATCTCGCACGCACTGAAACATTTATGCCCCATCCCACAGTGATTTTCACGTACAAAATTTGGCACATAGATTGAGAATGGTAAGAAATAAAAATATTGAATGTTGGTAAAAAGAGGGGGGAAAAAGGAAAATGTAATGAGGTGGAAAGAGAAAACAGTTTGACGTATTTAATTGAGTAAAATATATATCTAGTTTAACTGAAAATAAAGACGTGTTATGACAAATAAATTGGAACATCCATACATCGAAATATAGTGGAAAGGAATACTTCAACATGATAATGTCCTCTAGGCTCTAGTCTAACACTTAAAGACAACTCTAGTATCACCAAATTTGCTCTCTAATAATGTTATAACTACATGAAATTAAAATAAGAAAAAAGAAAAATCCAACGTCAATAATTAGAAAGCGAGGTATCTAATAGTTAGAATTATAAGGTTCAATCTTAACATTATCAACAGTAATCACAGTATATGACTCGTAACTTTGAAGATAATTACAAAAATGCTTTCTTGTTAGTGCATGCTTGCATGCAAAGAGGTCCAGAGGACCATACGTCCAAAAGACCACTTACCAAAGACAGCTAGGTTGCTGTCTTCTTCTTAAACTATACGCATTCTTTTCTCTGTAATAATGTCAAGTTTTATATGTTGCCTAATTTGACAAAAATTCTTGGTTATTAATCTCACTTATTCCTTGTGGGATGTGGGTCCCATTCGTTTCTGTAGACTTAAATCATCTTTGATTAAATTACATCCTCAAAGCATGACAAATGCCAAAGATAATCAAATATCAACCAATCAATCATGGCAGCAAGATAATAATAAACAAGACTATGGCTTCATTCAACTAATTCCATCATCATACATATTCCAACTTCAGAGTAAGAAGATGAAGGACAAAGAAGAGGACTTAAAGGTTTTAAGCCCCGTTTGATTGGACGAAAATATAATTAATGAAAATTGTGTTGGTTCTTGTTAAGCCATTGAATTATTGGGAATTCGGGATGCAACATCTAGGTCTCAAGATTTTGTATTGCATGCTTTCATTAGACAAAACATATAATCCAGTAGGAAATGTGGATGTTGAGGTCTATACAAGATTTGGCTTTGTCCCTTTTCTTCACATGCAAAAATAAAAGCAGCAAAGCCTATAAGTGGGAACAATTAGCTAGGCCACACAATTTTTAGGAGGGGTCACTATGTCCTGATGACCTTTCCACTACGACATTTCATTTTGGTTAGCTTACTCATACTCATACTCATTCTCATACTCAGATACTCACAGATCTTTACGTGTCTACGTGTTCGAAGCGGATATTTCCATAATTCTGACCATTTTGTATTACGTACATCAATGTCGTCAAGGATTTGATACAGATATTTAATTTAAAATAAGGACTCTGAGTATAAACTTGGCATTTTGGTGTTTTTCAAACTATGACATCACTTTGCCAAATTTTGGCTAGCGTATAGAATGAGTGAATAGTTTGAATTAGCTAAATGCCTTGTTGTCCTTACAACATATAACACCTAAAGGACTAGAAGAAACATTAAGTTGAGAAAAAATGACTTCACTTCAACTTTATGAGGAAAGCTCCAACATATGAGTTGATTAGTAACACCTATCCTACAATCTCTTGCCATCTTTAATACGAATTATCGAAGTATTTACCGAGATTTAACCTTTGTTTTGTTATTGGCACACCCCCTAATACATAGGAATGTCTTACTTATATAGTTGTATGTACATTGAGTTATGATTTAAGAACCTTAAGATGAAAAGATTGTATCCAAATTACACCTAATTATATCATTATCCTTCGGTTTAGCTTTGACGACTCTAATCTAGCGCCCCAACACCTTTCACTTTTAGTAAAAAAACACTATATTTGTAAGTTCTCCTTGGCACAACTCTCTCATTGAATTCTCTCTCTCCAGTTATATACACCGTTCTTTCCATCCATAAATGATATAATCACATATACTATTCCATAACACAAATTCTTAGGTGTAACGGTTACACCACACTTTATGGTTTCTTTGTAAGTAAAAAGAAACTCAAATGACATGAAATAATTGACAAAATGACATGAGATTCATGTCATTATTTGTATAGTCCATTTTTTCATTCTTGTAGATGTATATGTCATTATGCATGTTACACAATATGTTATGGTGTAACATGTTATACCCAAGACGCACTCAATTCATAATGTTTGAGAAAAGTTGTAAGCGAAGCTAAAAAAAAGTATTGTTTAATGTTGCAATTATCGAAAATATTTTCATAAAAGATATCATAATAAAATCATGTCATATTCCTTAAAAGGAGAAATCGGAAAAATGCTTTAATAAAAGGATACCATAGTACGTCATATCCCTTAAAAAACAAGAGCCAGGAAATTATTTCATCTTGATCTAAAATTCTTTTTGCAAAGGGCAATGTCAATCTTGCACCCGAAGATCGAGCTTCTATTCGAGTAAGCTCATGATCCAAAAGCGTCACTACGGATTCAAAGACTAAATATTGATCCACATAGATATGACACATAACTCAATGTACATACAACTATATAAGTAAGCATTAGCATTCAGAAAAGGATAACATTCTCTCCTATTATCTACGGGATCTTCCAAAATTATGTACTCTGCCAATGTAGAAATTAAAATATAACCTTAGTTCAAATATCAGCTTGTATAGTTGTAGCCTTGTATTGGTATCTAATTGTTGGTGTCTCGACCAGGGCAATTTGGTCATTTGTACAGTGGAGAGTTAAGTTGGTATCAAATTAGAGTCAAGTTGGTACCAATTGTCCGATTAAGTTAGTATTTAGTACCAAATGAACTCCTACTTATTTCAAAGAGAAAAAACTTGATATCAACTTGACTCTAATTTGATATCAATTTAACTTTCTAGCCTTTAAAAATACCAAATTGCCCTTATTACAATCTTTTGAAAGACTCCGACAATTCGACACCGAGTTTTTCTCGTCCAAGTATTCTAAGATACGTGAGGAAGTTGTATATGACAGCAAGTAATTTGATGGCCAAATGGCAAATGCCAGCACCACTTTCATAGTGTCATGATTCTAGCTAGCAACAGTAAACAAGCTAACAGTAAACATAAAACATCACATCATATTAAATTCTCTATCATTAGTTTTTAAATAAATGGAGGACAATCAAATCCTTTGTCAATTTTATCCACGACATATTGGCAAATTTTCCCAGTCTTTTTCATAAGATTGTACCCAGAAGAGCATTAGAATATGGATCTATCACAATACAACACGTAAAACAACATAAACTATAGCATAAGAGTGACGGTGAATGAAAGACAATTTGCAAAATGAAAGCACTCACATAGTTTCGTATGGAGGAAATATATAAAAGGATCCCACTTCTTCCTTCAAAATGAGTAAAATTAAACACCCCCCCTTCAGTCTTGGAAAACCTAAATGACACCACATATATGCAAGAACCATTAAAAGGTTAGCTCGACTTTTGTATAGTCATTTTGTTCTCTTTTAAATGCAATATAGGAGGAAGATACTGAAAACAGATAAAACAAGGACCCCATATAATGAGTAGATAGATAGATTTTATATTGAACCTAATATAGTGATTAAAACTAATTTTACTTATTAAAACTTTATTTTTATTTGGTGATTCTTCGGCATCTTTCTCTTATGTAAATTACTTATATTAACATCGTTAGTATATATCCTAACTGAAACAGATTGAGATTGATTTGAATAATTTTATTTAAATTGAAGTGAGCATGCCAGACTATAGAGGAATGAATATCACATGAAAACAAAAACAATTGCAATTATTTCGAAACTACCTTAGATGTGTTGCAATTAAAAGACAACAGAGAAGATATCTCAATCAATCTCATATATTCGAAAAAACCGCTCTTCTGTTTAGCTAAAGATCAAATTGTAAAATAACTAAACCCATACCTAATTGAATATCTGCTACCATTGATTTTATCATGTGATGAACTTCGCAAAAATTGATGAGCTAAGAAAACCATTTAAGGCGCCTTGCTCTTTTGGACTTATTTTCAATTCGCCCGGTTACTTACTCTGCATTTTAGTTTCTCAGTTGAGTTGTTTAGTTGAGTTTAGATTCTCTCAAGAAAAGAACGGGCCTACTTAGATAAAAATTTACAAAATGAAAGCTTTAGGTAATTAGGTTTAATTATTTCACATCTCTCAGCATAAAACTACAAGAACATCAAAAGCAACTAAATATATTTAATCAATCCAGTCATGTGCTAAAAGATACTTATATTTTCTGTTTATTTGATTTCTAGTCCCAAGTTAATCTCCACGAACGATATGATATAACTAATCAAACTAACAAGATGATGAATGGATTTCATAATATGATGCAATAGAATAAATTTTGTTACCTTCATAATCAAGGTCGAGAAAAGTCTTCGCACATTTGGTTGTCGTCGATGACGCGAAATCATTTTTTTCTACCCCTCAAGTTCATGTGAATTGAATGATAATCGAAAAACATTTGTTGCACTAGGTTACTTCGCAGTGCGTAATCATCTTAATCGATACGATTGCATATATACCGAGTATTTTGCATAGTGGTGTCAATCTGGGTCACTGGCTGGGTTTGGGTTGACCCAAGCTGGGTCGGAATGATTTGGGTCGGAATAATCTGGGTGAGAGTGTGTCATGGGTCGGAATTGGGTGGGTCGGGTGAACTTGGGTCTGGTTCAACTGGGTGAGGGGATCTCGGAACTGGGTCGGCTGAGACTGGGTCGGCCGGTATCTGGGTTGGGTGAATTTGGGTCGGAATGGAATAAGGTGAAGTCGGCCTAAATCGACTTTCGGAATGACTTGGGTCGGAAGAAATCGGCTTTCGGAATGACTTGGGTCGGAAGAAATCGGCTTTCGGATTACTTGGGTCGGGAGAAATCGATATCGGAATAACTTGGGTCGGAATAAATCGGCTTCGGAATGACTTGGGTCGGAATAATTCGGCTTTCAGAATTACTTGGGTCGGAAGAAATTGATATCGGAATGAATTGGGTCGGAATAAATCGACTTTCGGAATTAATTGAGTATTCAACAAATCGACTATCGAAATGACTTGGGTCGGAATAAATCGGCTTTCGGAATGACTTGGGTCGGAATAAATCGGATCTCGGTAGGACTTGGTTCTCGGATCAGCTGAAATCTCAAACCGGCGGCGTATTGATTTGGGTCGAGATTGTTATAACTTATACGTTATAAACTTATAACATGTGATATTGTGATATAGATTATAATTTATAGTGATATATTATAGTAATTATACTAATATTGTGAATTGTGATTGAGTCATTGCGAATTTTGTAATAATACATTGAATCATTAATAGTTTGATACTTATATTACTAATTTTAAAAGTTACTAAAGTAAGACTTATAAGTTATACTTATATTATTGGGCCATTCACCATTGGGCATTGGCTATTGGCCTATTGCCTAAGTATCGGCTATTCACTTATTCTTATTCATGATTGCATAAGTATTCTAGTAACAAGTAACAACTAACATCTAACAAGTAACAACTAACAACCATAAGGGTTAAGCATTTAAGTTGTTAAGGGCTTAAGGCATAAGTCCATACTCCATAGTCCATACTGATTATTGATTATAGACTTATAGTTTTAGAGTCAATAGACTATTAAACTTAAACATTTTGTTAGTTAGTGACTTACACACTCTCAAGTCTGAATGAGTCACTATATAGCAACAAAATAGTTAGACTTTCATCGTTCATGGAACAACTCAACAAGTAGTGAAGTAACAATGATCAACGTTAATCACTTAATCGAATATGTCAATATGTCATATGAAGATGATACATAATCATACACTATATTAGTAGAGGATGAACATGATCGAATTTCGTTAAGTTAAGGTTCACAATCTTGACATAAATTAATTAATCAAATGATCATAAGATTGATTGTCTTCGACATTAATCAAAAGTCAAAACCTTCAAATGATCATAAGATTGATCATCGATGTTATTACACGGTTTTAACAATAATCAAAGCATCATTAGAAATTTAGAATAGATTGATCGACTTTCATCGTTGATGTTTAAGTTTTGGATCTTAAAAGACAGTAAGATACTAAATTGCTATACGTATCGTCGTATAGCAACTTAATCATACGTATCGTTGTGGATCTTAATCAAAAGTCATACTAGGAATCCGTCTATTTCATTACTTAAATAATCATACATTCATATCTCATACTTAACAGTTTCTACTTTCACTGTTTCACATCAATACATCATTATTCATTCATAATAATTTTTACATGAATCATCTTGTTTAATTTATAATTAAAAATAGTAATTAAACTTCTAAAGTTTGTAATTTTTATTAATTTATAATATTACTAATTAGTAATTACTAAACAAATTTACAAATCAATACTATAATTACAATCGGTATTAAAAATGTAGAATTATAAATATAAAAACTAGAAAAAAGCATTACTTGTCTTAACAACTCTTAAGACTTAACCTTAACCATTTGATTTGAGAAAGAGTAAATCCAACCATTGAGATTTTGAAATCCATGTGCTTGGTCACTCTTGATGTTCATTGGTCAAAAAAATATGTAAAGGATCTTGGTTTGAGACCATTGATTAGCTAATATTAAATCTGAGCCCTTGACCCTTCATTTCTTTAATCTCTAAAATCAGAAATCTAAAAATCTAAAATTAACTCACTAAAATGAATCTTAGCCACTCAATGATTAAATCCAACGGTTGAGATTGAATCAGAAATCTAACCCTAAACCTCCACCCTAATCCCTAGTATATAAACCTATTTTTAACCTCACACGCCTCATTTCTTCGCCTCATTTTCTCTCTCATTCCGGCATTCCCTCTCAATCTCTCATCCTCTATTCCTCTCCCTTCCAAACCCTAAAAAAACCCTAAAAATTCTTCGCTTCTTTCAGATTTTCTTCCCCTCTTTGAGATTTCTTCGCCTTTTTTTTCGATCAATCTCTATTACTCTCTCATTTTCTCTCTGTAATACTCCGTATTTTTAGTAGTTAATATTTATATATTTAGAAAAATTTTGGTTATTAAACAGGTTTTTATTTACTAAAAAGGCTAGTTATTTACTAAAAAGGCTTTTAAAATAGGCTTTTATAAAAGATTTTGGGTGTTTAAAATAGATTCTAGCCCAATTTGGATTTTGGGCCTAGGTTTACTAATTTTAAAATCCAAGTATTTTGTTTAAAACAAAATTTAAAATGTTTTAAAGGAAATTGAAAAAGATTTTAAAAAAAAAAAAAAAAAAAAAAAAAAAAATTTTGCGGCGGCAAACTCACCGCCAGTAGGTAAGTTTTGGTTTTTTTTCTCATTTTTATCTTTTTCTTCATATAAGATTCTAGATTATTTATCGTAAGAGATAATTTATATTTTCCCGCAATATCGTAAAAAGTAGTTGGATCTTAGCTAAACTTATTTATCTTTTCTCTTAAACCCATCTTTTAGTTCCGAGTCCTAGTACGACTCTACCTACCCAACTAGTATAAATAGGGGTCTCCACCCATCATATTCTTCACACCAAATTTGAGAAATACATCTCTTTTCTCAAGTTTAAACTCTCTCTCCCTCTTAGCCTACCCTTTCTCTTCTTCCCTAGTAGTTATTAATTTTCAAGGTGCGTGTATATGTAGATCTTTAATAATTATTTTGCAACCTTAGTATCATGTTTTTAGGAAAATATTTTGGATTGAAGTCCATGTTTTTATAAGTTTTATTATGAACTACATGTGTTTTGTATATATGAACATGTTTGAATGTTTATTAATTTTATTATGCACTTGAATTATGTCTTTAGTTCAATATTATTATAAAGTTTGATCTTTGAATCTGTATTCATATAATTTACAAGGAGTTTGATATTTAAATGCATGTTTAAATATTTAAAAAGGAGTGTTTTTGAATTATTATTATTTTTCAAAAGTTACCTCTTAAGCAAGTTATTTTATTTATGCCTTTATATGGCTAAATTTATAAGTAGTACTATTCTTTTTAAAGGAGGATTATTTCAGAAGGATTTTTATTAGATATATGATCTTTTATGATCACAATTATAAAGAGGCAACGGCTTGTTATTTATTATCAAGAACGGTAGCTATTATTATTTACCCAGGCAACGGCTTGTTATTTATTAGCAAGAACGGTAGCCATTATATTATTTACCCATGTACTTTTTGTATAAGTCATGTGGACAAGGTAGTAACCCCTCGTAATAGACTCAGTAAGGAATACTAAACTTGGGGGGTGTGCACACTTTAGGAAAGGTACCTAGGCAAGGAAAAAGGATTTTTATTAAAGTTATATACTCTATATTATACAAGTATTATCAAGTATATATCCAAGGAAGACTTTTCGAAATTAAAAATTTCAAATGTTTAATTAAATAAAGTGTTTAATATTCCGCATATACATGTACTCAGTATTTTAACTGACACGCTTTTATTTTTGTTTTAATTTGTTTTGTTTTATGGCTTTGTCCCTGTGATGACCCTATTTTGGCGAGCAGAATTTACAGGTTGATATGATGCATACTTCATATGGGGGAGCTAGTGATGAATCATAACTAGTCAAGGAGTTGTTATTATATTTTCTTTATTTTTATTATTGTCGTCATAATTGTACAATAAAGTTTATATATATTAATAAAGATGAGTTATTTAAGTTATTTCCGCTGCATTAGTTTCAAGTTCAGTTAGTAGTTAGTATTAAAGCCTTTAACGTTATCACGTGGCGGTAACACTATCAATTTCTCAAGAGTTTTATATTAAAATATGTTTTTAGAAAGAGAGAAATTTGGGGGCGTTACAGTACTCTCTCTATCTTATTTTCTTCGCTTCTTTCATATTTATCTTTCAAATTTCTCATTTCTCTTAAATACGGTTTATGGGTTTGTGTTCTCTTGGTTTATTTTCTGGGTTTTGGACTTTTGGTCAAGAAGTGAAGAAGTGAAGAAGTGAAGATCGTCGGAAAAAAAGACGGTGATCGTCGGAAAAGAAGAAGTAAAGAAAAAGCAAAAAAGAAGAAAAAAGAAGCAAAAAAAGCAAAAAAAAAAAAGCAAATTTAATATTTAAAAACAGTATGTCGCAACCACCAGGTAAGTGTTCTACACTTCTAGAGTTCTAGAATTCGTTTTTTTTTAGAATTAGGAAGATCTGCTTGCATGTGAATGTGGGATTATGTGCTGGTCCAGTTTGCAGATCTACTGGAATATCATGTATTTTTTGATTTTTTTTACTTTTTTTTTGTCATATGTGAGATCTAGAATTTTTTAGGAATATCAAGTTTATTTTTCGATCTTAATACTGATTTTTTATTTGTATCTTATTTTTTGTCATATGTGAGATCTACTGTGTTCGTTATTATTTGTCATGTATAATTGTATATTAAATTCTTAACTTGAATTGTTTAGGATTTCTGACTTGTTTACAACTTTACATGTTTGATGTTTGTGATGACATGTTTGTGATTTCATTTATTTTTCGATCTTAATACTGTTTTTTTTTTGTCATGTTTGATGTTTGTGATTTCATGTTTGTGATTTTATTTATATTACATGTTTGTGATTTCTCGTTGATGTTTAACAATCTAAGTATCTAGGTCTGCCTTTTTGTTAGGGTTTGATTTGTTTAGGGTTCGTGTTTTCTGGGTTTGGGTTTTCTGTGTTTATTGATTTGGGTTTGTGTTTATTGATTTTGGTTTGTGTTTTGGGTTTATGACATGTTAAGGGTTTGGGTTTTGGGCTGGTGGTGAAATGGCTGGTGGTGGTGTTGTTCACATGCTTGTGTTTTGGGCTTGTTTCCGGGCTTCTGTTTATGGATTTTGTGTATCTGGGTTTTGTGTTTCTGGGTTTTGTGTTTAGGGGTTTGTGTTTCTGGGTTTGTGTTTAGGGGTTTGTGTTTCTGGGTTTGTGTGTTTAGGGGTTTGTGTTTCTGGGTTTGTGTGTTTAGGGGTTTGTGTTTAGGGTTTCTGTTTAGGGTTAGTGTTGAGGGTTTAACCCTAAACCCTAAACCCTAAATCCTAAACCCTAAATCCTAAACTATATTAGTTTTTAATTTCAATATATTTGTATATTACTTTTTTTACTGTTCTTGTATCATATTTGTTTGTTCTTGTATATCATGTATCATGTTTGTTCTTGTATATGTTTACGTTTCTGGGCTTGTGTTTTTTGGCTTGGGTTTTGTGTTTCTGGGTTTTGTGGTTTTGTGTTTTCTGGGTTTGTGTTTCTGGGTTTTGTGTTTTTGGGTTTCTGTTTAGGGTTAGTGTTGAGGGTTTAACCCTAAACCCTAAGCCCTAAACCCTAAATCCTAAACCCTAAACCCTTGACCTTGACCTTGACCTTGACCTGACCTTGACTTGACTTGACTTGTCTAGACTATGCCTTGTTTAAACTTTAAATGTGTGAATTTATTTTTCAGTTGATTAGTTGACATTGGACTCCATTATTGGGTCCAATTCCCTTTCTGTTGAGGAGGAAACCATTTCTCCCCAAGCCCATGATCCCATCCTATTTGGGAGGCGTACATCCAAGGTTTGGCAGCACTTTACCTTGTTTAAGAAGGAAGATGGTAAGATATTTTCTACATGTAAGCATTGTAATGCTAAGACCTATCGTGCTGAGGGAACCCAAGGTACTAATAACCAAAATAAACATTTAGAGAAGTGTGAAGCTTACTTAAAAGTAAAAGCTGCTCAGCCTGGGGGGCATTATGATCAAAAAACTTTCTGTCGTATGTTTGCTGAAGCTATTATGTGTCATGCATATCCACTGTTGATTGTTGATGGTTCTTTGATGGTGGTTGCTTGATGTTTATTGTTCTGGCCTTGTGTTGTGGCCTATTGAAAATGTTTGATGATGGTTCTTTGATGGTGGTTGTTTGATGGTTATTGTTCTGGCCTTGTGTTGTGGCCTATTGAAAATGTTTGATGGTTGTGTTCTGGGTTTGTGTTTGTTTCTGGGTTTGTGTTTGTGGGTTGGTTGTGTGCTGGGGTTTGTTTGTGTTTGGGGTTTGCTTGTGTTTGGGGTTGGGTTTGCTTGTGTTCTGGGTTGGGTTTGTTGTGTTCTGGGGTGGGTTTGTTGTGTTGTGGGTTTCCCTAAACCCAAACCCTAACCCTAGACCCAAGCCCAAACCCTAGACCCAAACCCTAGACCCAAACCCTAGACCTAAATCCTAGACCTGAACCCTAACCCTAACCCTAAACAGAATTGTTGGGTTTGGACTTTGGTTTAGTTCTATATCCTTTTGCTTAATAAATGTCCCTTGCGCAAAGATCATTGGTTGTTGACTTGTTTGCGACTCTTTTTGGCTACATTTTACTTTACAAACATGTTTTGCCCTAAGTGTCACGATGTGGAGCTACTTTTCTTTTGTCTTATTGGACATGATATGCACTTGATTGGTAAAATTGGTTTGGTATTATTTAAAAGACAAAGAATTGTGGATGCTCGTGTCACTTTTGCTGGCTTTCTTGTGTTGTGAAGTTTGTGTTGTTAATTAGAGTCGAGTGCTCGATGATGAGGTCAACTTGTGTACCTGAGAGCCATTATTGATTTTAAAAGTAAATTAAATTTTCTTATCTTTGCAATATTTACTTGTTAATTTGATACTTATAAACTGCTATTGCTATATGGTTTTCTTTGGGAGTTTTTTTAAAAGTAAATTAAATTTTCTTATCTTTGCAATATTTACTTGTTTAAAATTGACACTTATAAACTGCTATTGCTATATGGTTTTCTTTGGGAGTTTTTTTTGGGGGTTTTGCTACCTTCTCGTTGGCTCCGTTCTTTGCTGCCGTTGTTGGCTTGTTCTTCGCTGCACTGTTCGGTTCTTCGCCGGGTCCGTTCTTTGCTGCTTTGGTTTGTTGCCGCTGCCTTGCTAGTGGTGGTCTGCTGCTGCTGGTGGTGGTGGTCTGCTGCTGCTGCTGGTGCTCTAATGCTGCTGCTGGTGGTTGTCTGTTGCTGCTGCTGCTGCTGGTTGATTTCCGATGTTGCTGCTGTTGGTGGTCATTTTGTAATTTTTTTTACTTTAGAGTTTAAACTTACTCATTTTCATATGTACATTATTCATTTGTAAGTGTACTTTATCTTGTAAACATTATACTATTATATGAATATAAGAGTTTTCTATTTTTCCTAATTTACTTGTCTTATTCTCTCCAATATCCCTTCAAATTCAATATACTTTTCAGTTAAACTATTTAACTATGCACCTTCATGGCTTCATCTAAGAATAATTTAACTATGCACCTTCAAATTCAAAATGATCGTAATGTATCAATGTGAGGCAATGGCTGCAAGCCTGCGAGGTTGCGACTATACTATTAATAAGTTTAAACATTTAAGTGCATTTTGGGAGAAACAAGAGGATGAAGGGGCAAAGGAACTATTTGTTTGGGCTATGAGGCTTATAATATTAGCCAAAGTTTTTATTTGGGCTATGGCCTATGAGGCTTATAATATATAGCTTTACTCTTTAAAGGAAAAATGGATTTGGGAAACAAATTACTAACAGATATAACAGTAATTTATACATTATATAATCTTCACTTCAACATATTTCTGCCTTAGTTTCATGGCAATAATTCGGTACAATGGAATAATTTTGTAACACTTTTTTTCCCATAACATTGTTCTTTTTTTTAATAGCTGATTATAACTTACTAGTTACTACTCATACATATTACATAGTTGTGATGAGAGGAAGAAAACTGGGTCGGAATGGTTTTGGGTCGGGTTGTATTAGGTCGGGTCGTATTGGGTCGGAATGGTTTTGGGTCGGGTGGTAATTGGATCGGGTGGTAACTGGGTTGGGTTGTATTGGGTCGGGTTGTATTGGGTCGGAATGGTTTTGGGCCGGGTTCAGTTGGGTCGGGTGGTAACTGGGTTGGGTGATAACTGGGTCGGTAATAACTAGGTTGGGTCACAACTGGGTCGGTTGCTAACTGGGTTGGGTCACAACTGGATTGGGTGATAGCTGGGTGGGTTTAACTGGGTCATTGCTGGGTGAAGTTGGATGCGGGTTAGTTTTGGGTCGGAAACAGGTTGGGTCTGGGTCGTTGTTCACGGGTGCAACTGGCCACGGGTCCACCTGGGTCGGCCCAGTTCAGGTTGGGTTGCCAATTCCACGGGTTGAACTGGGCACGGGTGGACACTGGGTCGGAATGGGTCGGTTTTCCACCCGACCACTCTCGGCTCGGAACAGGTTGGGTCTGGGTCGGATGCGGGTTCACCCGTGGGTCGGCCCAGTTTTTGACACCTCTAATTTTGCATTGGCACAATTTTTCCATCCTTCCTAGGTTTATATTTTTAACCTTAAGGCTATGTTCTCCTCGACTTATAAAAATAACTTTACATAAAAATAAATTTAGTTCAGCAAAAGTAAGTTAAGTTCAGCAAAATTAAGTTAAATTAAGCAAAAATAAGTTGGAGAGAACATAGCCTTATTCATCTATTCTATTTGGTCAATACCTTATTAAAAATAGTCTTATGTGCACGCAATGCGTGCAATTGGGCGAAAGAATATAAAGTTCTGCATAAAATATAATAGGTAATAGTTATTGAAAGGTGAAAGATGAAGATTAGGGAAGAAAGAAGGGAAAGAATCGATAGTCTTTTTTTAAAAGTGAAAATTCAATTCATTGAATTAAAGTCAATACGACATCTCCATAGAGATAAAAAAAAACTAACAAATACATATCATATTGAAATAAATATAGTTCTAATATGGCAAAACCACAATCATTGAGTTGATCTAGCACTGAAGAAAACTCTCGTCTTTCCCATCGTTGTTTGATGAAGCCTTCTGCGAGGGGTATATCTAATGTAGTTTGAATTAGAAGCGGATTTAATTACTGATTGTAAATGAAGAACTGTCATTTGTGTGGCAGCCCCGCACAACTTCCGATTGACAAAAGAACTTTCAACTTAAGACTCTGGATCTTGGATCTATACCCAAACACACAAAAGCACATAACAAGCAAAACCACCATGATAAACATGAGGAGATTAAATCCCAACAAAAGGGGATAAACTAATCCCATATAGGGACAAAAGCCATCACAAAAGATGGAGAGAGACTAATTTATTGAATAGACTAAGAAAACAAACAAAAAATTGAAAATAAGATAGAAAAATGGGCTTACCATGGACAAGAGTATCTATGGCAGCCCTTAGCATGATTTACCTTGAAGAGGGAAAGAGAGAAATTGCGAAGGGAGGAAACGAGTAGCTCAACATTTTAGGGATCCGTTCTGTATCAACGTTAAAGAATCGATAGTCTGTTTAGGATGTTTTGTATTTTAAAAAAGTTAAATTGCGAAAAAAAAGAAACTTCCCCGTTCTAAAATAATAAAACACTCTCTCATAAAAAGCAAGCGTTTCATTAATTTTAGAATGGAGGAAGGGTTATTTTTGGTAAAAATAAACAACTAAGTACACTGATAATATAAAATACGATCCCAAGTCTTGAGTATCGCCCCCTAATTTTTATAGAACTCATAGAATGGTAACCATTAGTCCATTAGCCCTTAGGTCGCGCAAGTCATTAGCATACCAAAGAGGCAAAGTTAGGTAACCCTGAACGAAAGGCTCTTCAACTCGGCGCCTCCATAAGTTGCAGAAACACAAAAACTGTTAGCAGAGAGGAGAGTGAAAATCTGAAAGATGGGGAAGAAGAGGGCGAAGAAGGTGAAGAAAGCATGGAGGAATATTAGCACTAAAGAAATTGACGATTTCAATGAAAAATCAACTCGCGACGCTAACTCCGGTGGTTCCCTTGCTTCTGCTCCTAGTGATTCCCTCTTTGTCCTTGACAAATCCACCGGTATCTCTCTCTTTCCCCTTCAATTTTTGTACTTTTCCTAATTTTGTGTTATCTTAATCTTGTTTTTTAGCTTTTCAATTGGAATTTGCTGTAATCTGTATGTTTCTGCTTGAGCTGCTTTCTAATTTGCATACATTTTTTTTTTAACTTGAACCTGAATATTTGAGTTATGTATTTAATTCGTATGTGGGTATCTGTCTAAAGTGGATATTAAAGAAAAAAAAATTCTGGGTATCGTTTTTTGTTCCCATATGTGTTTGATACTTTGAAGTTAAAGATAGCTATGTTACTCGCACTCGGTTAAAGTGTCTACTCGGATTCGGCCATTTCGTAGAAATATTTCAAGTTTTTGGTTTGAAATGAAGTATCCAATTGACATGATTGGACATGCGACACCTGAGGTAAATGAAGGGGTCGAAGTAAGTGTATTCAGCTATATGGGCATTTGAGGGAGAAGTCAAATTCATTAATTTCATGTTTGCTGCAATTGTGTGTTAAGGATTTTTTGTTGGGTGTTTGGGTAATTGTGATGTCATACTTTCTCTTCGGACTTTAGACAAGTTGATGAATTTTTGGATTTATGGGTGATATAGATGTGCCGGTGAAACGTAAAATTGAGAAGAAGAGAGAGAAAGTACTGCGCTTCGAAAGTATTCTTGAGAGGAACCCATTTGTCAAAGCTGTGCCGTCTTCAATTCTTAAGAAACCTAAGAAGAAAGATATAGTGGCTGCTGTGGTTCAGTCCCAGGATGCAAACGTAGAAAAAGTGAGCACCTCTTATGCGAATGTTGTTGAAGTTGATGATAGCTATGTTCCACACTGTCTTAACGTGTGTTTTCGTTTCTTTCAGGAGGGAAAAGACTCGGAGTCTGACGTATTTGATATATGGAATGATCAAAGTAATTTTCATGATCTTTATTATTTTGAGTTCCAATTGATCTTGTTACTTACTTTAAAATGTGAATCTCAGGGTGTTTCTCATGTATTCTTGCAGGTACAAAAAACGTCAAGGGGAAGAAGGTATGTTGATGATAATTTATACATTTTTCTATATGTTTATATGTATTTTTGTTCCTACATTGGTGTTGTCTAAGTTCTTCTCTTTACCATGTGTGATAAACTAGGAGCTTCTATTCGACTATTAATGAATGAGGTAGATAATATTCAGCATCGAAACAATACAATATGTTTGCGTTATGCACCCCCCCCCAAAAAAAAAATAAATAAAGAGTGAAATGTTCTATACATTAGGAACATGGGCCATTCTACATAGATTAGGTAGAGCTAAATTGATTCTGTGTTGCAGGTACAAATTTTCAATTTTGCGGGTCTCAGTTCGTGGCAGTGAATTAGTTCTAATTGATTCATTGGTTATTTTAGATAGACTGCTGCTTATCCCCCTCCCCCTCTCCCACCAAAAAAAGAGGTGCTTCCACAATTTGGGTGAATTGTTAGCTTGACAATTTGTGTTCTTTTTCTGAGGTGCATCTTCTCTTTACATCTTGAACCTTACCTCCTATAAGATCCTTTGGCTTTTTGCCTTGCAAGAATGTAACAAAATTATCTTTTGCCAATAGAGTCTATTAGTTACCGCTTACAGATGCTTGTATCTTGGGTTTCTTCAACATATTGTCATCTGGTATGTGATTACCATGACACAAGTATGGGCCTACAAAATCAGTTAGTGTTTCAAATATAAAAATTTACATGAGGCACTACTATAACGAAAATATTATAAATTATTTCATTATTTGACTTCATTCTGTAAGCTTATTGGTTTATTTTCCGTAATTATTACTAACTTTTGAACACAGTTAGATTTGGTTTTTGGATTGGCCTTCAAGTATTGACTAGTTTACAGTATTATCAACTCCCAGGTCTGATCATTGGGAAGGCTTTCAATTTGCCAAATAAATTTGTCATTATCATTATTATTACTATGATACTACCTCTAATGACTACTTGTGCAATTGTGTTTTGTATTGTCCCTTGACTTTTTTGGAATTCTTTGACTTACAGAAAGCTAAACCATCACATATTCCAGCTGTTGAAGTTGAGCCTCCTGGTTGCTCTTATAATCCAGAAGATGAGAGTCACAAGGTTATAACTGAATATTTTTCTATTCTATTGCGTTTTTAACCATATCACATACTGACAATACTGTTGTATGAGCATTTCAGGACTCTTTGGCTCTAGCTGTTGCAGAAGAGATGAAAAAAATTTATAAAAAAGAACTGGAGCCTGAGCCAATTCCTTTATTTGTTCCTGGAGAACCGGTTCCAGAAGAAGATGTGAGTTCATATTTGATTTACTCTGTTTGGTTTGAGTGTTTGCTTCTTGTAATTGTTATTTAGTTCAACACAAGAAACCGATAACGGTAACATTTCACTAGAGATATTTTTTGGAAGTGGGCAATGGAGATGATGATGAAATGGACGAGGAAAATCAAATTGAAGATAGTAATGCTGAAAATGAGATAAGGTAAATTTGTATATCTAGTAGACATGCATGCTCCTCTTCTGTGCACCTCAAAGAAGAATATACGGATTTTTCACCAGGTACCCCGAGTTTTACTAAAATGCACTGGGTACCCTTGCCGTTTAAAAAATGCATAAGGTGCCACCGAGGTTTTGAAAAATACATGACTTGACCAAGCCGTCAAGTTTCCGTCAACCTCATTAGTCAAGAGGGTCAAATCATCCTCATTAAGCCATAGATTTCCTAATTAACATAATTAATTATAATTAAACCCTAATTAACTATAATTAAACCCTAATTAGCCCTAATTAATTAAACCTCCACCCACTTACCGCCCCAACCGACAACCCAACCCTTGTCGAGCCACCCACGACCAGCCACCACCACCCCAAAAACAACCCCCTCCCCTTCCCCACCCCAAAAACCATCGCCCATCCACCACCTAGACCCCTTAAAACCACCCACCCACCACCCAGACCCGAAAACCACCCCACTCACCACCCCAACCTCCCCGAAGAACACCCCACCCACTACCCCGGGATCGACTCAAAAACCACCCCTTTCCACCACCCCCAGCCCCGGAAAACCCCCACCACCACCCTAGACCTCGAAAACCACCCCTTTCCCACCCCGGAAAACCGGCAAGCCACCCCCTCCCCTTCCCCACCCTGCCCAGCCACCCACCAATCCAACCTTGAAGAAGAGAGACCCCAAAAACTACCCCTTCCCCTTCCCTACCTCTGAAAACCACCCCCACCCCTTCCCTTCCCCACCGGCCACCACCATGAAGAAGAGAGAGGAAATATCGGATGAGAGAGAGTGGAGAGAACAAAGAAGGTAAATTGCCATTTCCTTGGGTTTACAACGCTTTAATGGTGGTTTGTGTAGTGTGTACTATCGGACGTCGGAGATAGGTTGATTTTGATTTTGATTTTTTTTTTAAATATAATAGTTGATCGAAATTTGACTGCATGGTCAAGTCATATATTTTCTCCAAAACCTCAGGGGAACCTTGTGCATTTTTAAATGTGCATTTCTAAACTGAAGAGGGCACCGTGTGCATTTTATGAAAAATCCGAAGAATATAAGTACTTGGAGTCTAGAGAGTGTTTATTTGCGCAGAAATTTTCTCGAAGAAGTGGTTTTCCCATTTTTCTTTATTTGGCGGAAAATAGTTTTCCAAATGGTGGAAGATAGTTCTCCCAATGGTGGAAAACATTTTCCTTCTTAAAGGCAGGAATGTCACATTTCCACATTTCCACCCACACTAATTGCACCTTCCTGTTTCCTCTCATAGCCATCCTCCACCCTTCATTTTCATCCTAGTTTTTTTTTTTTTTCTAACTTTTCATGCAAGGAACCAAACAAAGGAAAAAAATTTCTACAGTTGTGTTTTCCTTTGGAAATTGTTTTCCCATGGAAATTCAGCTACCTTAGCAAATATTTGCATTCCAACCACACGGAGCCTTAAGGTTGCTGCTTCTGACTACTTGGGAATATCAATTTGTGTTTAACCCTTTTCCCCTTTTCGCCATTATTCAATTCGCATACAAGCTTGGCTAAGAGCTTAATCTGTCAGTGTTCCATGCTTCATCTTAAGGCTGCAATTGTTTTTCATGCTCTGTAGTCTATAATACTGTCTTGGACAGTTGTATGGATCGTTTTTCTGAAGTCATATTTGATGTTTATTGAAACTTAAGGTTACCCTGTGAACTTTCCTGTCAAAAAAAAAAAAAAAAAAAAGGTTACCCTGTGAACTCATATGCTGTGCGAAAATAATGATGCAGGAAGTCCAAAGAAAAACGGATAACTACAGTTGTGCGGAATAAAAGAATCAGGCGGAAGGATCAGCAAAGAGCAGAAGAAAAAGCCAAAAAGATGGATGCGCTTTCAAAAGAAATTGACAGGTATGTTTTCTTACATCTGGGCTAGGTGGGTAGCCCTGCTTTTACACTCTTTTTTTCTTTTTGAATTGTATTCATTATCTTTCTTGGCTTTGTGCTTGCAGCATACCAGATATACTTCAGGAAATAGCTGAAGAGGAGGAGGAAAAGCAAAAAAAGCATCTTCGTCGTGTGATATCAAAAGAAGAAAGACTAAAATCAAGCCCTCCACGTTTGGGAAAGCGGAAGTATGTCATTCTTTATCAACTGTTTTGTTTTCATCTCATGTTGTATTCTCAACATATGTATGGTTTGCCCCTCTTGACCCGGTAGAGATGACCTGATGCAACCCGGCTTGAAATGGAACTGAATGACCCCACCCGGAGATCAGTGTTGACTTAAAGTTGATCTATTGCTCAGTATAAACTACAATGCAATGGACTTATCCATGACCCAACATGACTCAAACCTGAACAATGGAACTCTCACCTGAATAAAAACAAATTGAATATTTATTGAAATGAATCAGATTGTTTGTTTGCCACCTCTATCCTAACACCAATGAATGTCTATTTCAGGTTTCTGCCTGCCCCAACTCAAGTTCTCCTTACCGAAGAAATTACTGGATCCCTCCGCAAGCTGAAGGTTTGTTACGCCTATAGATAACTTCACTTTTTCGATGCACCATGTCTGATTGCACTTTTGCTGTTATGCGTGTTTTTGCTTGACCACTTCAGTATATTGTGTATTTTTTAATTCGTGTTACCTGTTTTGTGAAGGCTTGTTGCACCCTAGCAAGGGACAGGTTTAAGAGCTTAGAGAAGAGAGGATTAGTTATTCCATCAATTAAGAGCACCAGGTTAGCTTGATATCCTCTTCTCGTATGATTTATACTGGTCTTTTTTACATCACTGTATCAAATTCAGATTCCTCACCTTAGTACCTTTTTTTTTTGACAGGAAATAATCGATTTGAGGATTGCTGATATGTCAAGAGCGAGACTTGAATGAGATCATTTGAGCTAGAAAAGTTGGCTAATCATACAAAAGTTCTATTAGCTCTTTTATCCTGTAGTGAAGGGGTTTTCTCCATTTTTGACACTGATTTGGTATTCCTTTGAGTGAAATAGAGAAGAATATCAAAGAAATAATGGTAGATAAAATCTTTTGTGTAAACACAGTAGCAAGGGACAGTACTGTAGTAAGATTCAATTATTTTGAAATGGCAAAGCAAGAGATGAGTACTCCATATATACGTCTCGAGATACCAAATATTGATGCACGATTAATTTCTAGAAGCAGACATAATTTTGTGTAATTTTTTATTTTGAAGATACAAGTTTTTACACCAAGAAGTTAATTGGAATGTCTCTTATGATTATCATTACCAGATCTAAAATCTATTCGAGGAACGGGCTAAATATGAATAGTAAATGGTGCTTATGTGACGTGGTGGTTGCCTGAAAGCTTAGGAATTTCTTTTTATACTATAGGGCACTAAGTAACTTTACTTTTAAATCATATCAGTATATAATATTGTAGTCCATTTAGGTTAGACTATATATATATATTTTTTTTTGTGGAATTTCTTTTTATACTATAGGGCACTAAGGATTATATTTCAAGAAAAAAAACTACAGTGTAAAATCTTAATTGAGTAATATATACTCCCTCCGTCTTTTATTAGTTTACCCACTTTGACTTATAACACTATTCATCTTTATTACTTTGACCATCATTTGTGCTATATATGTAATGAAAAATATAATCATGTGGGATATTGTTTGATTCGTCTCAATATGTAGTTTCGGAATATCAAATTTTTATAATTTTTACAAATACATACTTAGAGATATTATTACTCAAAGTTTTACATCGATAAATGTGAAAAATCAAAACGGGTAAACTAATAAAGAACGGAGGGAGTATTTACTAAAATCGATTATTATTCCACTTTTCTCATATAAGGATTGTTCTCATTAAAATTATATTATTATAGTAGATTTCTTGTATACTTATATGAAATTGATATTATACAGGTGAATTTTTTAAAATCTTGATGTTATGATAGTAATATAATCTTATGTGTATAAATATAAGCATATGCTACAAATAGATCTTATTTTAAATCTTGTTTTGAAAAAGTATGTACCGATAGTTATACATAATTTTATTACAATTGATTTATTAGGTATTTCACTGAAAATTAAATCTTGCTTTTCTTTATTGAAACATAATTCCTCTTTATACTCTGTTTTTTTTTGTTTTAAACCCTGTATTTCTGTATCCCAAACATAAATCTAATCATATGGCATATGCTATGTTTCAAACCCTGTTTTTTCACTCTCGAGTTTTCCTCACACTTTTTTTTATTTGTTTCTTAATACTCTATTTTGTTTCATTATTTAGTTTTGAGAAAAAAAATACTATCAAAGAATTTTTAATCTCCTCTCCGCTCCTTACATATAACAGCCATGCATACTTATTATAGGTTCATCAATTGGTAATCCTATAAACACTCATTTCCTATGAAATGCAACCCTCTCAACTGCCCAATTCCCAAAAAATAGGGAGGAACAGAAGAAAAAGAACCAATAATCCTTCCTCCCAAATTTTTCCCATAAGATTTAATCATTCATAATGTTGAATATATGCTCTTAAATTGTCTAAATAAAACTATATATCAATTCAAACTATTTTTATTGATATGGCGGATATTGAAGCAAAAGCAGATGAAGTAGAAACAGATACAAATTTGACCAACAATGACACAAAAGTAATAGTTAGAACTTTTTGCAAAAGGCCTTTTAAAAACATTTTGGTTAAGTGAGGCATCTAAAAAAATTAATTGTGAGATGGGCCTTTTAAAATATTTTGGTTGTTATTTGGACCAAACTCATTTTCCTAAGATAAAAGTCAACATTCCCAAGCATAAAAGTCAAATTAATCGTTATATCACAAACAAAAAAAATTGGTTAAAATTAGAGCTAGAATTGAGAGAGATGGATACTATTCAAAATATGAAATGAAGATCCAAAATGGAGAAGAAAAAAAAAATGCTAAAATAGAGAAGAGAAAGAAGTAAAAAAGAAAAATAATAACCAAAACAAAAGGTATTAAGCAAATAAGAAAGAAAAGAAAAAAAAGAAAGCTGAAAATGTGTGCAGGGGAAGTCGAACCCGCGGCAACACGCAAGCACATGTTACTGAGATAACCACTGGAGCAAGTTGCAGTATATTCTATTATTGCGCGCGTTTTAATTTTAACCTATTGTAAAAAATCTGCTCGACTTAAAAATAAAAGGAACCCGTTTTTTTTTGGTGGGGCACGTGCCACCCAGGACTCTTAATAGGTCCGCCCCTGCCCCTAGGCCCTAGCCACTTAGGCCCTGTTCCTTTGGACTTATTTTTAATTCAGTTCATTTCAATCCGCCCGGTTTCTCCGGCTCATTCGATTCGCTTCGGTTTAGCTTTCACCAATTCAAGAACTGGCGCTTACTTTAATTGCCATAATTCTACTATCAAATTACATCTCTTATTTGCGACCAAATGGAGAAACAATAACATTTATCATCTTGAAATGCACACAGAAAAAGATACTTGGACCATGTTCCATGTCCAAAATGTAGTATATTCCAAAAGTGCAGTATTAGATTGAGAATTGATAAATGTCACTAAATGTTTAATACTCCCTCGGTAATTTTTTTTTTACTTTATCCACTTAGAATATTCAAGTCAAAGTTGATTTTTTTTACGACGTTTAATTAGTAACATGTGAGAAAACATGTAGTCATTTGTTTTCATGTAAACTAATATCAAATTTTCATAATTTTTATTAATGTCTAATTAAATTTATTAATGGTAAAAAACGTGCATACATTAGAGACTATGCTAAAATAAAGATATAAAAGTAAAAAACAAAGAAACAAGGGGAGTATAAATTTCTGCATTAGAATACTTTTACCTTCGTATTAAATTTGGAATTGATACAAAATCTTGGGTATTATGAAGGCACGTTTGGATAAACATCGGTGGGATATATGTCGAGGGGAGAGTATGGAGAAGCAAGACTTCCTCTTCAGCGCTAAGAGAACCTCGTACATATATGGTAGGTCACGAGTAGATGTCTTCTTAGCAGACAACCACAATAATCAAGTGGGAGACTTCCATATAATTGCGACATATGCTACTGACTCGTGGAATATGTATCATGGCACTGTACTTATTGCTCAGGTATGATTAATAGATGGCAATTGGGCGGGGCAGGTGCGGCGGATGGTACCTCCACACCCGCACCCGCACCCGCATAAAATTCTCAGTAGCACTATTTATAGAACCTCTATTTTATTTATCAAAATTAATTTGACTTTTGCACTATTTATATTATTCAAATATATATATTAAAAAATATTATTATATAATATGCCATTGTATTTGCCTTAGTCTATATCTCATAGTATTTCAACTTTTTTTAATTTTTGCTAATTGGTAATTAATAGTGAAAATTATACAATGGGAAGATTGAAATTCAAAATAAAACAACTAAAAGAAAACATAAAGAGTATCTCGGTTAAATGAAATTGACTTTTTGGTGATCAAATTTTATAAATTTTGACTATATTGTTTGCCCTAATGTATGTAGTAATGAAACAATATCATCATATGGTATTTTGTCAAACTCACATCTCCATTTCTAAAACATTAACTTTTTGAAATTTTTAATAGTAGTAATATGTAACTTAAGATATAAATGGTCAAACATGTGTATTGAAGATTGTGGAAAAGTCAATGTTACAGTTAATGAGACGAAAGACTTGTACAAAAGCTTCTTTAATGGTTTACTTTTGGAAATATCGTTTTTTTTTCCAATAATTTTTAGCTTCCTCTATTATTAATATAGTTGTATCCAAAGGACTTGACACGTTTGGCAATGTAAAACTTTGGGCACTAATTTCTTTAGTAATGTATAAGAAAATTCTACTTTTAAAGTCTTTGAGATGTACAAATTTAGTTAATGTGGTATAGTTAGAGTTGATGGGTTAAAATGAGACAATAGATTTTTTTTTGAGGGGAAAAAGCAAGCTAGATTAATTCAAAGACAACTTGTCCATGAGTACATAGGGCGCCACCTCCTAGGGGGAGTGGCTTTCCCAAATTTGTTCAACACCAAATGGAACTAGCTTAGCTAAATGATGAGCTACAAAGTTACCGTCACGTTTCACATGTGACCAAACAAGAGAAGAAAAGGAGGAGCAAGAAGCTAAGATATCATAGAGGATGATGTCGAGATCCGAAAGAAAAAGTGCATGCTTTGACAACCGCTTTATTACACCTTGGCAATCCGATTCAAGGATCAACTCCTTTACACCAAAATGATGCCCAAGTCGAACACCCATTTGAATAGCTTTTGCTTCAGCAACTTCCGGGCTCCAATATGCCTTGATACGACGAGTGGCTGCAAAGACAACTTCGCCCAAAGAATCTCGACCCACCACACCTAAACCAACCCAGCCAACATCCGCTAAACATGCATCAACATTTAATTTCAAGCATACCCGGAGGGGGAGCTTGCCACACCTTCGCACTAGACTCAACCGGCACTGCTTGGAGCAAAAGATGCGAGCCGAATACTTGCCTTGCTCGTCCACTAGGCGCTGCACACGAGAGACAAGCACATGGTTCGGTGTTCGCTTGCCTTGAAACACCCACAAATTTCTTTCGGTCCATATACTCCAAGCCAAATAAATGCCACGAGAAAGAGTTGCCTTGTCACAGTTTTTCCAGCTCTCTGCCAAGTTACACAACCCAAGACTTGATGAGTTAACACTAAGGGCTTCACACTCCAACTCCTGCCAAAGATCGAGCACTCGAGGGCATTCGAATAGAGCATGACAAGTGGTCTCCACGCCTCCACAGCCCCAAGGGCACGCATCATCTTCAAGTAGGTGGCGTGCTTTAAGAAGAGCACGAGTGGGAAGCGAATTAGTACACGACCTCCAAAGGAAATGTCTAGCTTTTGGACTCGCATCCATACCCCATAAATCAACCCAAGCTTGATGGAAAGAGTCAAGATTACCACCTTTTCCCAACATATATGCCTATTTGGCTAATTTTTTTTTTTGAAAGAGACAATAGATGAATAGTATATATATGACTATTTGGCTAATTTTTTTTTTGAAAGAGACTATTTGGCTAAATTTTAGTTAGGAACAATTTTGCATCTTGATTCATGGGTCTAGTAAGAGTACTTTAGTAACTTCAATTTTGTGAGACCCACACGATCGATTTCTATTTCTTGCTTAGCTAACTAATGGCTAATGCTAACTAGAGTTTTTCATAAAACAAAGATCTCTAATTTGTATTGGTTTTCTTCTTCTAATTTGGTTTTTCTTCCATCATCTCGAAAGGATGTTAGAAATTGGCCCACATGTTAGGAACCAAACCTAGCTTTTTCTTTCCTGTAACAAAAAAAAAAAAAAAAACAAAGATCTCTACTAATCATTGTACAACTTAATTACATGTTTGATACTTCGTAAATTTTCGCATAATTATATTTTTTTCATAATTGTTTTTACAATTACATCCATCGTTTTGTTCAGGTTAATCGTAGCATATGTTTATCGAGATTTATTAAACTCACAACGGAAACGGTGAAGCTCAAAGCTGGGAAAGGAGTAGATTATGCATTTCTTTTCGCGATGCTTGTGATTATGTCCATGATGGAATCTGACTAAAGCTCGCGAGGGTGCTACAAGAATGTGGTTTGTGGTTGGGGTTCAAGTGTTAGTGAGGAGTCTGATGATGTTCATTTACTATTTTGAGGGTTGATGTTTTAATTATTATTTTTTTTTGGTGTTTGCACCCGGTTCACCCTTTGGGCTACATCCGGATCGAGGCCAAGTTCGGGGTGGTTAGGTTCCATTCCTCTCCCAAGGGTGTTGCGGGGATTCGAACACTGGTCCGTCCTACCAAAGCCAGTCCCCATCACCACTGGGGTGGTTGATGTTTTAATTATAGTGCTTCCCAAAAGATCTTCTTAAATACTTAAGTTGTAATTTAGTTTCTTAATTGCTATATTTCATGCTATCTATCCTATGCCTTGTGGCATATGTTAGCTACACCGTTGCTACAACTATATAACTTTTGAATAAAGGTTTTAGGTGTGTATTTTTACATCCCATAATTTTTTTTTGGTAAGTAAGATTTTGATTAGGAAAGCACCTACATCCCATTATTGATTTAACGAATAACGATAAAAAATACTTATATAAGGTTATTCAATATTAATTTTTATTATTATTATTAGTCGTCGTCGTCTTCGCCTTAGAAGTAATTTCACTTGATTTGAACTGTCCATATCAGCTTTCCTCTTGTAGCTTGATTCAACATTTCAAGATTTCTAATTTCCAAACCTCCACCACTCCTGGAATTGCATACAAAGCTTGTTCCGGGATATAGTTCATGTCCTAGCTACTTTTGGGTTTCAAAACAATGAAACATCACTAGTTTTGTATTTTTTTTTCTTTTTTTTTAAAGCATTTTTCGTTCCTTATCTACTTTTGGGTTTTGGGGTGACAAAATGCACATAGACCTATGATAAACATAGATTCCATGAATACGATCCCAATTATTCACCTAAAAAAAAATTGAAATTTCACCCGCTTATCTCCAAGATTTTATATCCAACAATTGCAACAAAAAAAGTAAAAGAAAATAAACTTTTTAAATCTCCAAAGTGCACCTCCAAAAGAGAGGGATATAAAATGTATAATAACAATGCAAAAAGAAAAACAATTTAAAAGTGACAATATTTTTAGACGCATTGTTACGATAGCAAGTTTTGAACCATAAAATTAGTGTGATATATATCTAAGAAAAAGATACAACTTAAAATTTGAAAATTCACATGTGAAAGTCCCAAAGTAGAATATAACTGGATTTGGAAGCACAATATCCCTCCCAAGTTTAGTTTTATTTTACAGAAAACTTGTATTAATGGTCTACCTAGATCGACTAGAATAATCTAAGGTTTTCACTCCTCAATAGTGTATCTTTTTTTTATCGATAATCATAAGGAAACTTCTAATCATCTTTTTTTTGTAACTTTCTTATTCTTGACACCCTCCAATGCCTTCATGATGATTATAGTTGGCCTCTCCTCGCTCCCCATATGCTACTTTTGACTCTTTCCGCGACAATCTTAATTTTTGTCACCAAAAGCTTTCTCTTAGCCAAACGATGCAACTTTCTATTTCTTGGTGGTTAATTTAATTTGGTTTGCACGTAACAAATCATTTTTAATGACACCCCTTTTAATGTTCACCAAATAAATTCTAAGGCCTCGCTTCTTCTCATTTGAATCAAGCTCGAATCTCCCGATTAAGTTTCCTTCGATGTCTAATCCTTCTTGCACCGAGAAGATTATCTCGTTGGGCTCCCCTTAGCTATATATGGTCAGGTTAAAATTAAATTTTGATGGCTCCAAACTTTTAAATGGTAAAGTTGCTTTGGGGTTCGTAATCAAAAATCACCTTGGTGAAGTTTTGCTCGCGGGTGCCAAACTGATTGATTCTTCTTCTTCGATTATTCAAGTCGAGGTCTGGGGCCTTAGAGAAAGTATTAAGGAGGCCCTTTTCCTCAACATGGATAACATCATTGTTGAAGGAGATAATTTGACAGTTATTAATGCCATGAATAAACTTTGGAAACCCCCTTGGATAATTAACCTTTTGATTCATGACACAGGTCTGGACATGGTTAAGTTCCGTCATGTTCACTTCTCGCATTGCTTCCGGGAAGCAAACCAGGGGGCTGATTTCATGGCTCAACGGGGTCACGATGCTCCGTCTCTCGCGCTCTCTGTTTTCCCCCATAATGTGTTCCCTTCTCCCTTATCATCGGTAGGGGTGTTTCAGTCGACCTCTTGATGAAGGCTAGTCCTAATTTTTCTTTCCTTATAACAAAAAAGGTATTCCCTTTGTGGGTCTCGTAGCTATTAATTTTACCCACTTTTTTTGCGCATTTGTCAACGTACTTCTGGACCTTAAATATGTTTTTTGCATATTACTAAAAATTATAACGATTGAATATAAATAAAGAATCTTGATTGAGACAAATCAAACAAGACCCCACATGGTCATATTTTTTCCTTATATATTGAGAAAATTTTAGAAGATTCTCTCTAATTGTATAGTATCAAGATTGCAAGTAGGTTTCATAAAAAAAAATAAAAAATTGCAAGTGGGTAAAATTACATAAAAATACAAAGGGGGTACATTACACAAAAACCATAATATATTTGCATTTCCAAATTAGCTCCCTTAGCATATGCTCAAGTCTCAACTACCTACTCTTGAGTCTTGAATCTTGATGGAAGTTTTGTTCTCACTACGTGTGAGAATATATTATTGTGTTATATGGTTGCAGATGTAAAATACCCAGATGAAGTTAGATTTCTAATCCCCTATACTTATTGTTGAAACGATCATCGTTGTTGAATATGCTGATGATTAAACTTTAAAACATTATCATATCATTAAAGTTGTACAGAAGTGTTAGTATAGTTAATTGGAAGAGGAATTTTAGTATTGATTTTTATTGTTTATAGATAAATTACTATAAATTATACATGTCATTTGACTATCTATTAATGATGCATATTTAGCCTGATCCACATAATGTTTTGAGAAAATTCTCAAAAAATATCTCCAACACAAACAATGACCACTCTGGCACTGTCCTATATTTGCAACAACGGGCAAAGGTTAATCACATGCCGATCGCTTATTGTCCTACAAATCCTCTTCTCCTTTCCTTCTCTTATTATCCAATTAATTCAACTCTTTGCTTTCTACTCTAATTATCATCAGTGCATGGACTAAATTTGTAAACCTTATTTTTTTCCAAACAAATAAATTGATAGCATTTAATTAATTTGGAAGATCTCTATAATAATGGCGGATGATCCCCAATCAGAGGAAGATGAATCAAATTCTAAAGTAGTAGTTATAAATGAATGTTATTGCACCCCAGATATCCAAAAATTTATAGTGAAAAAGAAATTGATCAAGTACCAAACAAATGCTAGTTTTGAAGTTTTTGATGTCGACCAAAATCTTCTTCTCCAAGCTCATGGTAGCAATGTGCAACTTCATAGGACATTCCTAATAAAGGACGCTCATGATTCTCCTATTGTCACTCTTCATGAAGCGGTAATTACGCCCTTTCTCCATCTTGTTTTTCTCAGGTTCCATTTTTCTCCATATCTTTTTCTTCTATTAATAATGACACGGAATTAAAATTTTCTACGTTGTGCATCTATGTAGCTAGAGCTATCAAAAAACAGATAGATTGGTGACTCCTAGGCAACCCAAACCCAACTTGGTACAAACTGATGTAGCCTGATATCCTACTATCTGACCTGACAATAATCCAACCCAAATTTGATCTGAACATAATATTACATGTCACAAACTGCAAATTAGTAGGTGCACACGTCCGTATGGTGATGAAGGTGCGCACGATGAACATCAAGCACTAGGTTATGAACATAAAAACCAATACCAATGAACATATGCTAACAGAGATGTACATATGTTCATTTGGCCATTGTAAGCATGCATACGTGTTCATTTGACTTGTTATTCATGCATTTGGGCATTGGCCATACATGCATACGCGCGCACCTTCCACACTATATCGTATATCGTTATCACTCAAATTGACCGAATTTAACCCGATATGAACCCAAACGGATAAGGCAAGCCAACTTGACTCGCCCCGCACCTGACCAGGAAGTTATTGACTCGTCATGACCCATTTGAATATATTCGAAACTCGAGAATCCCTAACCCAATACCTGAAATTAATTACACCCCTACCTTTGTGTTTGTTGAAAATCTACACTATACCCTCACCTTTTTCAAGATCTGCACAAAACCCCTTTGGTTTTATAAGCATTTCAACTTTCAATGATGCTCTCACCGGCACCGCTATATACTGAATAATCATTGATAAAATTCCGTTGGAGAACATTCTACGGGGTTTTTCTTTCATTTTGGGGTTTGAATTCAATTTAATAGTTCTAACTTCCTTGCTAAAAAAATAATTGGCTAAACTTGAATAATCAACCAAATTAGTTTGAATTAGCAACGAACTTTAATGATCGAAATAATTGGTAATTACATTATACAGCGCCTTACGGATAAACATCGATGGGAGGTATATGAAGGAGACAGCACAGATGCTCCGGATTATATGTTCAAAGTGCAAAGAACAAAGGCATTTCAAGTTAAAGCACGACTAGATGTCTTCTTTTTAGATAACCCAAATTCTGAAGAAGGCAGATTTCAAATTAAAGAGGATGAGTTAAGTTCTCATACCGCTTCTATGTATCAAGGTTCTACAGTTATCGCTCGGGTACGTCTTTCCTTTATATTTTTGTCAAAAATACTCTACTTCTAAGCTCTCTTTTTTTTTAGATAAGTACGATGAAAGACCTTATTGAACTGACACATTAACCAGTCAGGTTTGCAGGTCAAACTCTTTGGGAGGGAGGGGGATGGTAAGGGAAACCTCACCCCCCCAAAGAGCCCCTAGCGGGGTTTGATCCCATGACTTGAAGTCATGAGGCCAAACCTTTACCACTAAGTCAAGCCTTGCTGAACTATTTTTATATTTTGTCTAGTTATTGTACATTTGTACTATTTATATTAAACTTGTACTCTTACTACATTGTTTTACAGATTGAACATAAAAACTCATGGAAAAACATTCTCAAGGGAAAGGATGAGCTAATGGTAGAAGTTTGTGAAGGTGTAGATTACGCATTTGTGATGGCAGTACTTATAATCATGGTTATGCTAGTTGATAGGAAGTAGTCTTATTCTTTTATTCATTAGTATACTGCTGTACGTATCATGCTTTAAATTTTCAAATTAATTAGGGAAACTTACTTATTATCATTCCAAATATCTGATTTTTTTTTTCTTTTAAAAAGGTGAGAGCACAAATTTATGTACTCTATTTACAAAGAAGGTGTGGAAATCAATCATGAGACTGGAAATTGCTTCTCTATAAAGTAGTGTTGCTATTATAGATAATGTCGCTTCTTTTTGAATGTCACCTAATTTTGTACACAAATATAGGTAACAGTATACTCCCTCTCTAAATTTTTGTTCTTCCTACTTGAAATTTTGACATTATTTACGATTAGAGATAATCTTCTAAATTCTTCTTAATATATCTCTATTATATAAGGGAACTCCTGACCTTTTGGTGTCCATCCTTAATTACCTAAATACCCCCAACTACCAACAAATATTACAAAACCAACCAGCCAATAATTTTTTTTTTTTTAAAAGTAAACTAAGAAAAAAAAATAGGTGATGCGGATCCCAAACAAACTGCCAGTGATTGTGGCGGTTACTTCAGACTTCAGTGTAGCAATATAGTCTCCATGTCCTTCCTCTTCCAAACTTTGAATTACTTTTGTGCAAATTCTCTGTTCATCCTCTTCCAAATTTAAAGTCCAACATTTATTTTTGTGATTTTAATTATGGATGCAAAGATGATTGGAGCACCATAGACAATCAAGAGCAGCAAGCAAAGTAGTTGCAGGTTCAATAAGCAAAACGAAGAAAAGGTATGTTTTTATATAACTTAAAATGCAAACCGTTTGTATGAACAATAAGAAATAACCCAAAAATTTGCACACAAAACTCTAACTTTGCACTACAAAACTCCGAAAATTCTAACAAATTTAAAAATTTTACCAACCAAAACTTCGAAAAAAAATCAACCAAGCACCCTAGCAACTCTACCAACCACTTGAACCAAGTAGACCTCAACGCACCCCATCGTAGAACGGAGTCAAAATACCCAGAAATTTCGCACATACACCTTCATTCACCACATACACCATCATTCGCCACATACACCATCAGTGGCGGATCCAGGATTTTAAAATCGGGGGTACTGTGACTAAGTAAATAAGATCGGATTGTTTCCTCTTTGATCTTTTTTATCTAGGTGTCATTTGTTGTTGAAGTATGATTAGCAGTTAATTTTTGTTAGTTAACTATTAGAGTATAATAAATATTTTAGGGTGTCTTTTACTTATATTATGTAACATACATTAATAAACTCCTCTCTCTCCATCTCTTCGTACTGCCTTCTTCACTAAACTCCATTAATGGAGTTGAACCACATATTCTAACAATTTCTATATCCAATACACAAATAAACTAATTACAATCTACTAAATACTACATATAAAATCAAATCAATAACCAACAATCAATTCATCATACAAATCAGCCAATTCAAAGTTTTCAAACAAATTCATTTTTTTCATTCATAATTATTATTAATTTGTTATTAGGTTGACAAGTAATTACAGTACAATCAATACAAAAGTTTGCCATTTTCCCACTTAAAAAAAAGTAGATGACAATTTTTACAAAAAATTATGCCATTACATGACAACTAAACATTAAAATCCAATGATATGTTTTCCCACTAAAAAAAAAATAGATGAACTAACATTCTTAGATAATTTCAGATTCAAGCCAAATTAAACATAGATAACAAAATGTTGCATCAAAATATGCTAACCAAAAACCATAGCACTAAGAAAATCGATAATTTATGAAAATATCGAAGTATTTACTATCAAACCGTACTTGCTTAATTCACATCGCAAAAAATTTAACGCAAATATATACAAACATTGCAAGAAATTTGAAAAATACGGAAAATTCTCAACTAATTTCGGAGCAAAATTTAGCAAAATCGGAATTAAAGCTTCGATGAAAGACAGCAAAACTAAATTTGCTAGTAATTGAAGAATACAGAGTGAGGAAAAGATAGAGTGTTTATGCCGATTTTGTACCAAGTACGCAAAAGATGTTAGGAAGCCCACAACAAGAGCAATATACTTAAACAAATGCGTAATAAATAACGATTAACAAGAACGCAATTAAAAGAGTAAAAAGACAAACGATTGTTGACGCGGAAAACCCGAATGACGGGAAAAACCGCGGGTGATTCTCTTGATCACCAATCCACTATGGTTGTGTCACCGTCAATGACAAGTCGTAAGTACAACAGCGACTAGTACAAGATTGCAGAATTTTAATGGAGGAGGAGAGAATGACTGATTATAAGCGTTGGGAGTAATTAAGAGCTAATGAATGACTGTAAACTAAATTACATTTCATATATATAGACTATGAGAGTAACCCTTGTTACCGTTGACTATGCCTTAGAAATAGGATCCTTCCTAGCTCCCTTGTAACTGATTCTCCTCTATTTCCTCAAGTAGTTGAAGTAGTGGGGCCTAACACACATTTTATACGCCCAAGATAAGTGAAGCCCCTTATCTTCTAATTTTGAAATTAACAAATACCGCCATTATGAAAAATGGGGTCCAACAATTGCCCCTAATTGATGTTGTTTCTCAACTGCCTTGGGGAACTACAACAATTACTCAGCCCAAGAACTGCTCTCAACCGCCTAACTGCACACGTCCCCATGGTATAAAGCACACGCCACCCCTTCAACTCCTCCTTGTCACTTCAAACTTTTCAAAAAATATTTTCTCTTTTCTGAAGAATCAAGAGCTTCTCCCTCCCCTTTCTGCGGCTTCTCTTCGGCGAGCAAAAGCAGGTAATAACTCTTTGTCTTCTTGTTTCTGTTTCTTTGAATTCTTCACCCATGCCCCCTAAAGATGCTGTCAAAATTAGAAATGCTAGCAAATCCCCCAAACCTTCTGAAATCAGTGGGGAGGTGATTGTTATCAATGCCGGTGTAATTGGAGGCCCTAGCGTACCTAGCACCTTTATAGAAGAAGAAATAGATGACTTTGTAGAAAGAACTGGGTTACCCCTCCGAACAAAGGTCCGAATTCCTGAAAAGGAAGAACGTCCTGACGACTGCCCCATGGGTTGGGTAGTTTTTTACGAGTATCCCTTCAAAATTGGCCACAAATTCCCTATTTGCCCTCTCATGACTGAATTTCTTGACACCCTTAAAGTAAGCCCTGGACAAATTATGCCCTTGGCTTGGAGGATTATCCATGTAATCGATGTTTTGGCTAAGGGTATGAACATGGATTTTGGGTTAGTGGATTTGATGCATGTGTATGAAGTGAAAAAGGTTGAAAACACGAGGTACACCCTGTTCTTGAGATCTGGGCGTTTATCCCTTGTGGGTAATACTGGGGCTAATGACAGAGGATGGAAGAAAAGGTACGTATTTGTAGAAAAGGCATCGTTGGGGAAAGATTACGCTTTTTTATGCGACGGCTGGAATTCCGGAGGTATAATTTTTGGCTTATTTTGTGAATTTTTGTTGGCTTAGAAAATTGACAACGTCTAATTTTGTGGTGTATTGCAGAGATCTTACCTTTGTCGTTGGAGGAAAGCGACTACTCCCGTACCAAACACAACCGGATTTTGAAAACTTACTCCTTGGAGGAACGTGCATTTAGGGCCAATTTCAATCTTGTGCCTGCCGACGTCGACGAACATCCCCAAGACCCCGACGAACCTTCCAACCACAGTTCTCCTTCAATGGCTTCAGGTAATGTATATGTGTTAACGTCGTCACCTTTTATCTGATGTAATTCCGTGCTCATAATGTCGTACTGTCGCCAGAAAACACCAAGTCCACCAAAAGCAAGTCTCCGGTGGTTGTTCTGACGGAAGCGGAGATGCTGGAAAGAACCTTAAAAAGGAAGAGGGCCCAGGCTAGCATGCCCGCCCCTTCTGCCGCTGTTACTCCTATCGTCAAGTCGCCTGCCGGCGTCAAACTTGGCGATACCGACGTCGTCAGAGAATCAACGCCGACTAAAGAAGGAAGCTTCAGTATTTCTCTCCCCAAGGGGTTTTCAGAGCACACTACTCCTACTATTTGGCCTGACGCTGAGAAATTGGCCTTCCCTGCACTGCAAAAACGTCTCGCGAAGCTTCCAATTAACCAAATTACCGACGAAGGGTTGGCGCTACAACTACATGTAAGTTAGTGTTCACTTAGTAGTAATGTATCTCCTGCACTTCGTAATGTTTGACCTGTGTTATTTCCTTGCATAGGCCATCCAAAATTCTTTGGCCATCCGCAGCTCTGCAATTACTCTGGACAAGGAATGCAAAACCCTTCGAGCGAAACTAGAGAGATCTATTTCTGCTCAGTCGGAGGCCGAGAAGGCGTTGAAGATTAAGACTGCTGAAGTGGCATCACTTCAAGAAGAATTGGGTGCCAAAGTTGTGGAAGCAGCGTCACTCAAGGAGACGCTGGACGTCCGTACTGCTGAGCTAGAAGCCAGGGTGACGGCGTTACAAGAGGAGCTTATTGACGCCGCCAGCCTTTATACTTGGAGGACCAAGGCAAGGTTGATGAAGCAATTCCTAGATGGCCAAACGGCGTCATGGACCCCAGAGGACGACATCAAGATGTTTCTTGACGCTTACGGGTCTGACGCTGATCTTCTTCCTGACGGCGTTGCGGCGCATGCTGAAACGACGGAGACAGCTGAGTCGATCCCTGGTGGTGAAAACAAAGATGTGATGGACACAAATTAAACAATGGTTTTCGATGTTTAGTTTTTGCATGGTGGTGAAAACAAAGATGTGACGGAGACAGCCTTTTGTTTAATTGCATTTGGCGCTAGAACACTGATTTACTTTCAAACAATCGCAAGTTTTAAGTTGTCCTTATTGCCGTAATGGCGGATATCAAATGTTTCTTCGTTGTGTGTTTTACTTGCCCCATGTATGTTTTGTCAAATGTCGTTGTGCGTATGTATATATGTAAGTAGGTACCTTTAGTGTAGGGAGCTATTTGCAACATTAATTGTCATGAAGGGCTAAATCACCACTTCCAATTAAGTATGCTTAGCTTGTCTGTAGTGTTGATGACTTCTTAAGGTGTGTGTTCCTTATTGTATAGTAGTCACATTGTGTTTGCCTGACCACCGTCGAGCTCCGGCACACTGATGTAAGTTGCCGCCGTCTTCGAGTGTGACGGCGTCAGGTTACTGTGTGTTGTCTGATTGAGAGTATCCTTTGCCGATGCGTCTTTGTCGTACATACCTGTCTTCATGAACAAAAGTGAGATGGCCGTTGGATTTACCAACGGCCCTCCGACGCTCAAGTCAGTATGTTGCTTATGTCAATGGTACTTTTAAAAGACTGAAAATATGTTGAGAACAAAATGACATGATTAAAAAGAGGTATGTTTCAATCAATTAACTACCTGTGACGGCGTCCCTTTTGTCATCAACATTAATTTCAGAAATGATAAAGTTTCAGGTGGACGGCGTTCCAACTTCGTGGGACTTGTTTACCTTCCTTTGTGCACGGCACTGTGGCGCCGTTGCCTACTACTTTCGTATACGATATGGCCCTTCCCAAGCTGGTGCTAGTTTACCTGCATTAAGTTCTTTAGTGTTCTGGAATACTTCTCTAAGGACCCAGTCACCTACCTTAAATGCCTTTGCTTTAACATTCTTGTTGAAACTTCGGGCCACTATCTGTTGTTGTGACGCCATTCTTACGAGTGCTGCCTCTCTCAACTCTTCGCTAGTAACGAGGTCATGGTGTATCTCGTCTTCGTTTCTTTCGGGTGTCAATAATCCATATCTTGCCGTCGGAATCTGTACTTCTGGGGGTAAAACTGCTTCGCAGCCGTAAACTAGTGAGAACGGCGTTTGCCCCGTCGCCGTCTTGGGAGTGGTTCTGTTTGCCCAAAGAATTGATGGTAATTCCTCCGCCCACTTACCTTTGGCCGCTTTCAAGCGTCGTTTGATGATCTTTATAATTGACTTGTTACTTGACTCAGCTTGTCCATTGGTTTGTGGATATCTCGGCGTCGCAGTACTTAGTTGTATATTCCATTTGGCCAGAAATTTACGCGTGGGTGTACTGATGAATTGTGAACCGTTGTCGCAGATTATCTCTGATGGTACACCGAACCTGCAGATTATATTTCACCAAATAAAAGTAATGACTTCTTTGTCGTGTACCTGGGTGAATGAATCAGCTTCAATCCATTTAGAAAAATAGTCCGTCATTGCTAACATGAACACCTTCTGCCCCGGTGCTTGAGGCAGTTTGCCGACAATATCCATCCCCCACCTCATGAATGGCCACGGGGTAATGGTTGGGTGCAGCTTTTCTGCTGGTTTATGAGACATGGCAGCATGTCGCTGGCAGGCATCACATTTTTTGGCGTATTCGACAGCGTCACGTCTCAATGTCGGCCAGTAGTATCCCATTCTCAAAGTTCTGTTAGACAGACTGCGTCCGCCGGAATGGTTACCGCAGCTCCCGTCGTACATCTCTTGGAGTACTTGCTTGCATTCGTCGCCGTCGAGGCAACGTAAATAAGGTCCTGTGGGCGGGCGCGGATGTGTCGTTGTGCACCGCACCCGGCCAAAGATAAAATTTCTCCTACTCTCTTTTACACTAAGGTAGTATAATGGAAGTAGGGGTCGTATCCACAGGGAAACAGGGACGAGTTTAATACTCAGCGTGATTCGAAACCTAGATTAAGCTAAGGGCCGAGAAACCTAATAATAATTACAAAGGGGGGTTTCAAGTAGATTTACGAACAAACTAAAACTAACTAGCATATAAACAAAATGAGAAATCAATTATGGAAAGATCTTGAATCTGATTAACATTCACTTCAATTCATTATCGATCCTTGAACATCCACTCCAATTATTTCCATAATTATCTATTGTCGAGAATTAATCTCGCATTCTCCTTATTCTTAGTTGAATAGCACGATCAGCGTGACTATAAAACCCTAACTAAAGGATAACCTAGTCCGATCGCGGCTAAGTTCAATCCAATAGCAGCAATAAGCACAGAGAACCAACAGACCTGCTAACGTCATACAAGCGATAAACATTCAACAGTTGATTCAATTTCCCCAAGAAATAACCAAGATGATCTGCATCTAAGTTACTCCCTAGTTTGCTACCAATTGATAAAAGAATAAAACAATCCGATTCTATTCTTAAATCTAGCATTAGATTAATTACACAATCAAACTAGTAATATTCCTAGCATAATCATGCAAAAATCATAGAAAGCAAGCATAGAAATTAAACCATAATCAAAGGAACTAAATAGAGAGGAAAGATCTCACAATAATGCTTGAAGCTCCATATTAATCTCGTTCAAGAACGGTTCAAGCTACAATCGGCATAGCATAAGCCAATCCCATAATTGAAATCTACAAAAACTAAACTAGAAAATAAAAACTAAAAAGAGAAGACAACAAGAGAGGAGTGGAGTTTTGGAGACTCCCTCTCCTTGTGGCTGCTGCCCCCCTAGGTCCAAAATCAAGTTTAGTATTTATACTAAAGCTCAAAAATCAGCCGACATTTAGACCGACCTAGGGGTCGCGAGGTGCGAGTCTGGTCGCACCGTGCGAAGAGTACTCTGCCTTCCTACACGAGCTGAAGAACTGGGCCAAGCCAAGCAGGTCGCACCGTGCGAGGAATCTCGCGAGGTGCGAGCAAGGCAGGTCGCGAGGTGCGACCATGCTCGCGAGGTGCGAGCGCTGGGCGTGCCTGCTGCTGAGCGCTGGGCTGAGCTGGGCGAGCACTGGGCTGGCGAGGTGCGAGCACTGGGCGTGCATGTTGCTGGGCGCTGAGCGATGCTTGCTGGGCTAGGCAGTGCTCAAGGCTTGCGGTAGTGTTTGTTGCGTGCATGCGCGAGAGCTGGGCGACGCTTGCGTGTGCTGCTGGATGGGCGAGGCTGCTGGGCATGCGATGCTCACGAGAGCCTGGCTTGACGAGCTTGTGGTGATGCTTAGGCTTGCGGTGATGCTTGGGCTTTGCTCGGCTCAAATGCACTTCACCTTGGAAGCTCGGAATACATGACGTTAACACAAATTATCTCGCAAAACTCCGAACTTCCGCTAAGAGTTAAATAAAACATGAATGTTAACAATTACAATCAAACCCTTAGCAAAGTGCACCCAAAGTTACGTAAATACTACGTGTAACTTGAGCGTATCATCCTGCAATAGACTTTCGAAAAAGTACGTCGTCAATCAGAACATACATCGAAGATTTAAAGCGTACCTTTCTTGCTTGTAGCTTGTCGTCCGGGAGTATGTCGTCCTTGAGATATGAGATGATTGGCGTCATCCAACTAGTTGACGGCGTCACCCTGATTTCGTTGACGTCGTCGTCGTTTGCTGATCGGTCGATTGCTGGTGTCGCTAAGTGCACTATGGGTATATTCTTGAATCCTGATTTTCTCATGGCCGAGCCAATATTGGCCAATGCGTCTGCTTGCGTATTTTGATCCCTTGGGATCTGATGAATGTTAAAATTTGCAAACAATTTTACCTTTGACTTGGCTGCCTCCAAGTACGCCGTCATTTTAGAGTCCTTAGCGGCGAATTCTCCTTTGATTTGGCTAACTATTAACAATGAGTCGCTGTATACCTTAATGTCAGTGGCTTGCAGATCTTTAGCTAAAGTCAAACCAGTCAATAGTGCTTCATATTCTGCTTCATTGTTTGTAGCTTTAAAATCACAACTAATAGCTCGGGCTATAGTGTCCCCTTGTGGCGACTTCAGCAATATGCCTAATCCGGCGCCTCGAAAGTTCGAGGATCCGTCTACATGTAACACCCATTTAGTATTAATTGTGTTAACATCAAGCATACTTACCTCACTTTGTGCCGATGCCTCTAATCGTGGGCTGAAGTCAGTCACAAAATCTGGCAAGGCTTGTGATTTTATCGCCGTTCGTGGCTGATATACGATATCATAACTACTAAGAGTAATAGCCCACTTGCTCATTCTTCCTGTCAATTCTGGACGTCTCAAGATTGACTTGATAGGGTAGTTAGTTTTTACATGTATGACATGTGCCTCAAAATAATGTTTCAATTTTTTAGAGGCAGTGAATAATGCTAAAACGAGCTTTTCTAAAGAGGAATACCTGGTTTCGGCGTCGATAATGGATTTACTTACATAATAAATGGGCATTTGACCTGTTGCATCTTCTCTAGTCAGGACGGCACGGCGACGATTCACTGACGGCGACATAAAGTTGTAGCGGCTCGTCTGCCGTCGGCTTAGATAGTAAAGGCGGCGTCATCAAATACTCCTTGAGTTCTTGCAATGCTTGTTCATGACGCTCGGTCCATTCAAAGCCCTTGTTCTTTTTTAAGATATCGTAGAATAGCCTACACCTATCGGAGGATTTGGAAATGAACCGATTCAAGGCGGCGACGCGTCCAGTAAGTTTCTGCACTTCTTTAATGTTCTTTGGGGATTGGATGTTGATGATGGCCCTTATCTGGTCAGGGCTAGCTTCTATGCCTCGCTGCGTCACAATGTACCCCAAGAACTTCCCTGCAGACACTCCAAAAGAACACTTAGTAGGGTTAAGTTTCATTCCATACCTTCGAATGACGTCGAATGCTTGTTGTAGATGTGAGACGTGGTCACATGCAGCCTTGGATTTCACCAACATATCATCGATGTATACCTCCATGGTGTCTCCTAGCTGGTCTTTGAACATGGCGTTCACTAGACGTTGGTAGGTGGCGCCGGTGTTCTTCAACCCAAACGGCATAACCTTGTAGCAGTAGATGCCGCGGTCGGTGACGAACGACGTCTTCTCCTGATCATCTGGATGCATAAGGATTTGATTATATCCGGAGAAGGCATCCATGAACATCAGTAGCTCATGCCCGGCAGTAGCGTCGACGAGGGCATCAATGTGTGGCAATGGGAACGGATCTTTCGGGCAAGCTTTGTTGAGATCGGTGAAGTCGATGCAAACTCGCCATTTTCCATTCTTTTTTCCTACAACAACGACGTTAGCTAGCCAATCTGGATATTTAACTTCTCTTACCTTGCCGGTCTCAATTAACTTTTGGACCTCGTCATTGATTATCTGATTTCGTTCAGGAGCGAACTTGCGTCTCTTCTGCTTTACTGGCTTGTGATATGGGTCGACGTTGAGTTTGTGTGTTATGACGTCGGGGTCAATACCTGTTACATCTTCGTGCGACCATGTAAAACAATCAGCATTAGCTGTAAGAAATTCGATTACCTGTTTGCGAACGTCGGGGGTTAATGACGCTCCTATCTTGACTGTTTGATCTGGTTTGCCGGCGTCAAGGATGACTTCATCGACTTACTGCTCGTCAAAACCCTGCTCCCCCAACGTCTGCGACTGTAATTGCTATGCTTCCATCTTACGAGGTTTGAGGGACGTCTTATAACATTCTCGAGCTATCCGTCTGTCCCCTTTGATCTCCTGCACTCCCCACTTGGTAGGGAATTTTAAGGACTGGTGATATGAGGAAGGGACGGCCTTCATGCTGTGGATCCAGGGTCTTCCCAGGATGACGTTATAAGAGTATGGACAGTCCATGACGTAGAACTTGGTTGGTATGTTTACTCCTTTAGCGTAAGTGGGCAACGTCACTTCTCCCATGGTATGCTTGGCTTCGCCGCTGAACCCGACGAGGACGGTAGATTTCCGGATGATATCGCGCTCGTCGATACCCATGTCTTCTAATGCGTCTTTCATAAGGACGTTGGCTGAACTGCCATTATCCACTAGCACACGTTTTAGTAAACAATTGCTAACGGTGTAGAGATTACCAAATCCGTCGTGGTGGATGTCTCGATCGTCTCCGAGATCGTCTTCGTCGAATGTAATGGGCATAGCTTCGAGTTCGGTGTCACGAGGATGACGAAGTTCCTTGGGGATGGCGTCTTGATTTGGGACGTCTCTCGCATGACGCTTGGCTGCAGAATAGGTTAGTCCACAGATATCTGATCCACCGCTAATAACATTGATTACCTTCACATGTGTCGGCGACATAGGGGGTTGCCGTCGTTCGTCATATGTTGACGTTGTTGCTTTTCCCTTTTCAGTCAACAGGTCTTTTAGATGACCCTGTTTGAGGAGGTGCGCCACTTCGCGTCGTAAGGCAACACATTCATCGGTGTCGTGTCCGTGGTCTCCATGGAACTCGCACCATTTAGACTTTGTCACGTCGGGGTGCTTGCTTTTTCATTCTCGAAAGGCCACTTAACAAAGTGTTACCTAAAGAACGTAAAGTATTAACAATACCGACACGTCGACGCCGAACCCATATTCGGCGAGTTTGGGCGCGGCAAGTCGGGGGTCACTCTTCCAATCTCTTATGGTTCCACTCTTGCGGACGCTGTGGACCTGTTGCGGACCGTCGTATGACTTTGGGCGCCACGAACTTTGTTTGGCCGGCGTTGATTTCCTGCTGCCGACGTCATTGAATGCTTTTCTTGATTGCATGTCTTCCTCCAACCTGATCTGAGCCAAAGCTTTGGCCCGGGCGTCCTCGAACGTTGGACAAGGATATTTTGTCAGCTCTTTGTACAAATCTGACTCTTCATCCAATCCTCGTCGGAAAGCTTCAATCGCCGTCCTCACGTCGCAGTTGGGGATTGATACCTTCTCCCTGTTAAACCTGTTGACAAACTCCTTCAATGATTCGTCAGATTTTTGCACAATTCTGTGCAAATCACTAGCTTGTTTCTCCATCTTACGGCTACTAGCTAGCAAATTGTAAATTAAAAGCGTTAATTAATTGAGCAAAGGAAGAGATAGTGCCGTTGCCGAGATGGATAAACCACTGTAGGGCTGGTCCAGTCAATGTTAACCCGAAGCCTTTGCACATACAAGCTTCGCGCATGTTCCGAGGAATTGAGATGGTTATCATCCGTTGCTTGTATTGAGCGACATGGTCATTGGGATCTGAGGTGCCGTCGTACAGCTTCATGGTTGGGACAGAAAACCGCTTCGGAACCTCGATCATTGCAATAGGATCAGCAAAGGGCGAATCCGCATAGCTGTTCGGCGTCGCTTTCTCCATAGGGCGGGGGACGCCGGGGATCCTGGCGATCATGTCCTCTAGTTGCTGGAGGCGTTGCTGGATCGGATCACTGGTAGGGGGACGCCGTTGGCTTCCTTGAAGCGCGGCGACGGCGTCATCGTCAGCATCGCCGTCAGAATCATCATCGTCCAAAGGAACGTTACAGTTCAGTGGAGTCTCGAACGCCTCTTCATCTAGATTGGGCATCCTGGGGACGCCGTCAACGTTGCGGGACCTAGCTCCCTTGGAATGCCGCTGGGCGGACTTCAGGCTCTGATTTTCCATGCAAGACGCAACGTAGCTTTCCTTCAGCGTGGCCATTGCTGCTTTGACGCGGTTGAGCTCGTCGATGACTTCTTGAGTTGTCACCCATTCTCCTGCCATTGTCAATACAGAAAAGAAGGAAAAGGCACAGACGAACTAATGGAGAGAATAGAAAGTAAGAAGAAATAATAACAAGTGTATATAGATCTTGCTGAGCGCCCCACGGTGGGCGCCAAATTGTTTATACCGATTTTGTACCAAGTACGCAAAAGGTGTTAGGAAGCCCACAACAAGAGCAATATACTTAAACAAATGCGTAATAAATAACGATTAACAAGAACGCAATTAAAAGAGTAAAAAGACAAACGATTGTTGACGGGGAAAACCCGAATGACGGGAAAAACTGCGGGTGATTCTCTTGATCACCAATCCACTATGGTTGTGTCACCGTCAATGACAACTCGTAAGTACAACAGCGACTAGTACAAGATTGCAGAATTTTAATGGAGGTGGAGAGAATGACTGATTATAAGCGTTGGGAGTAATTAAGAGCTAATGAATGACTGTAAACTAAATTATATTTCATATATATAGACTATGAGAGCAACCCTTGTTACCGTTGACTATGCCTTAGAAATAGGATCCTTCCTAGCTCCCTTGTAACTGATTCTCCTCTATTTCCTCAAGTAGTTGAAGTAGTGGGGCCCAACACACATTTTATACGCCCAAGATAAGTGAAGCCCCTTATCTTCTAATTTTGAAATTAACAAATACCGCCATTATGAAAAATGGGGTCCAACAGAGAGAGATAGAGAATTACCAGAAGATGAGTAGCAGAAATGGAGAGGTGTGGCAATTAGGGAGAAAATGGCAGTTGGAAGTGAGAGAAAATGAGGGTGTCGGAAATTGAATGCTTATCTGGATTGAGAAATTGAACAGAGAGAAGTGAGAAGGTGAGTCACGCACTCAAGCTATCTTCTCTGATATTTTGGACTGTTTGGTTATTTTTTGATTAAAAAATAATTTAAATTCTGACATAGCAAAAGGTGAAAGTAGAAAGTAATAAATGAAAACTCACCTTTTCTTTTTGGCAAACACTAAGCCGACACTCTAACTATCTTTGTCACACAAAAAGCCAAACAAATTCCCATAGATTTTTTTTTTTTATTATTTTTTCATTTTTTTGCTTCGGGGTACCGCGGTACCCCAATGACCCCTCTAAATCCGCCACTGTACACCATCATTCACAACCACATCGCTCATTTGATCCCCCTTTTCTCTCTCCTCATTTATTTCCCCCTGTTTCAATCAAATAGCCAGAAACATAAAACACCATATGTTGATTCAATATCCCAAATTCCCAACTTTAAATCAATTTCAAACACACAAAAGAAGAAAAAGAAAAACGATGACATTCAACTATTCAAGAGAGGTAGAAGAATTCAAGCATAAAAAAAATACCAAGTCTCCGGCGAGGACAGGAGACAAAAAGATCCGACCTTGGGTTTCGAAATAAATTGTGTATATTTCAGTTTGAAAATTTCGACCTTGGCTTCAAAACTTGCTGATTTGTTTAGAAAGTTTCGACCTTGGCTTCGAAACTTGCTGTTGTTACTTCATTATTAGCCCTAGAAACTGAAATCAATTTGGGGGGATTTTTTGCACGCGATGGTTTGATTCAGGAAGGACGTCAGAGTTGGAAACTATAACGGGGAGTGAGGACCCTAGAGAGTCAGAGAGTGAGTTGATGAGATGGAATTTGGTAGATTAATGTGATGAGTCGTTTTGGAGCATTTGATGAGATGATGAGATGGAATTTGACCCATTGATTTTGAAGATGGGTGGGGTCTTATGTTTCTCTAATCAGCTGAAAATTATAAAGAGGCATAGACTATTGACCAAATTGAGAAATCAGAGTAATTTAAAGGGGCAATTTTATGTTTTAGGCCATTCAACTTATAGAGATTGTAATTTGGGTTTTCGGGTTTCGTGGAGGAGATTTCATTTACTATTTTTGTTATTATATTGTTACATTATGAATATGTTTTTCCTTAGGTAAACTTTGTAAATAATTTTTCTATAAATTAATACTAGATGTAATTACGCAACTAATTTAATTCCAATAACGATTTCGCACGCATCGCGTGCATATAAAGCTAGTAAGAAAAAATATAGTCATGCGGGGTCTTGTTTGATTCGTCTCAATGAGTATTTTATTATTAATATTCAATCATTACAATTTTTACTAATATGTAATAGAAGATATTTAAAGTCTAAGTAGTACATGGGCAAACGTGCACAGTTAAAGTAGGAAGAACAAAAAAATATAGAGGAAATATACTCTTGTATTTTTACTTAATTTTGTTGGGGTGGGGGAGGGTGTGCGGATAAGATAAGATGAATGACCCAATGTAAGGTGAAATCATCTCCGGTCAAAAAAAAAAAAAGGTGAAATCATCAGAATAATAAGTCACATGAGAATTGAACCTCACGTCTCACACCTATGGTTCGGCATTTCAAAACCTTGCCTGACATTTATAAAGCTCTTTCTGGTACGCTCTCATTTAAATATAAATGAATTTATCCATCCTATTGGGTTGTTTATATACTAATTGAAAGGGCATACTTTTAAAAATGTTAATTATACTTAAGATTGACATTCAAAAGGGAGTTGGTTGATTGAGCCAAAGAGGTAAATTTGAGCTCCACGTGGATTGCCAAACTTAATAAAACTTAGGGGAGAACACTCCTTATGAGAAGAATAGTGAGATTGTAATCCATTTTAAGTAAATTTTTAATTATTTTCTAAGATATATCATGGTAATCCTTTAGCTAAAGTAAAGTTCATTTAGTAAACAAATTTGCAAATTCTTTATTTTTATTAGTATAATTCAATATCTGATGGATGAATAATCCATAAGGTAAATATAGCATTCTCACAATTGAAAAGAGTAATTAGTACCTATCAAACTACTGACTTGTGGGCTGGATAATTTTTGTCGTGTTAAATTAATGATTGATATCCGTAAACCCTTACGAAGATCACAACGAATTAAAGGCAAAGATGGTAATGTGATCTCTATTGAATTTAAGTACGAAAGACTACCTTTCTTTTGTTTTATGTGTGGTATTATGGGGCATAGCGAGAAGGACTGCCCTATGTTGATTGATGAAGATCAAAATTGCTCTTTGGGGTGGGGACTATGGTTGAAAGCCTCGCCTCGTAAGGGCCGAATGAAGTATTTGGAGGAGGAGACACAAATATTAGCTAGCCGAAAGTTGCTGTTTGTGGGTAAAACTTCGGAGTCACGGTCTTCGTCTATTGAAAAAATTAGCGGTGATGGCAGATTGGCTTCGAAGGGTATGGATGAGGGTGGTAAGTTGGATTCGGATGCGGAGTCGGGGGCACGAGTTAATGCTGCTCAAGTGGTTCCTTCTGGGATGCTTGGGAATGAGGAAGTGGGTGGACAAAAGTGTGAGAGGGAGCTCGAAGGGAGGCCACAAGAGGTGGCGAGGGAGGTTGTGGGGAATGTTATGGGACAACAAGGTGGACATGGGAGCATGAGTGATGGTGTATTCAATGATGTTAGACCTCCTGAGCAGCCAAATGATGGTGTGGGGGAGGCACAGGCAGCGCTCACTTTCTCTATTGGGGTCTCAACAGGTGCTTCTCACAACCCAAAGAAGGGGCATAGAAAGACAACTAGGGTGAATTCTGGTAAAATGGGACCGAGTGCAAGTGTTTCTAAGGGAGAAAAGAGGAAATTATGGGAGGAAGGAACCTATGAGGTGGAAGGGTATGATGTGACTATGAATGATGTTGAGTTGGCAGGAAAGCGTTTCAAAAGTGCAATTGTATGTGAAGGGGAGTCTCATCCCTCGACAGTAGCGGCGGTTGGTAATGACCAACTCCGCGAAGGACAATGAAAATATTAAGCTGGAACTGTCAGGGTTTGGGCAACCCTAGGACAGTGAAGACTCTCCAAACATGGTGTTGGAGAGAGCGCCCAAACATGGTTTTTCTTATGGAAACCATGATAGATGAAAAGAAGCTTCAGTTAGTGAAAGAAAAGTGCGGGTTTTCTGATGGTCTGTGCTTTAGTAGTGTGGGGTTGTCTGGGGGTATTGGTTTTTGGTGGTCGGAGTTACAGGTGAAGACTTTATCTTTTTCAAATCATCATGTAGCTGTTGAAATATGTGATGATGAGGGCGAGCCTCAGTGGGTGGCAGTAGGGGTGTATGGGTGGCCAGAGATGGAAAATAAACATCTCACGTGGAATTTGATGTGTTCAATAAAAAATTCTACTTCCCTCCCTATTCTGTTTTTCGGTGACTTCAATGAAATTTTGCATGCTTCCGAGAAGGAGGGTGGTGCGATAAGAAGAGAGAGTTGTATTGATGCTTTTAGAGATGCTGTTGATCTCTGTGAAGTTCGTGATTTGGGTTACAAAGGCGGTAAGTTCACTTGGCGCAGGGGAAATGACCCGTCTACTGCAATACGGGAAAGACTTGATAGGTTTCTTGCGGATGAGAGGTGGGAAAATATTTTCCCAAGCTATGGAGTTCGACATTATCCGATATATAAGTCGGATCACGCGCCTATTGTCTTGGAAACGGAGTCAAGTTACCTAAGCGAGGGAGGAACAAGGCTTTTCATTTCGAGTCCCTCTGGTTGTCGAATGTAGAGTGTCAAAAGGTGGTGCAAGAGGCGTGGCTGAATGGTGATGGGTCGGTGGAGCAGAAGGTGGCAAGTTGTGCGAGTGATTTGGGTAGATGGGCAGCGAAGAACTTTTGGGGACATTAAAAAGAGGATCAAAGCAAAAGAGGAGGAACTAACATTGTGGCAACATAGAAAGTCCCGATAATGTGATGCTCGAAAAATGCAGGGAGATTGTTGGTGAATTGGATGAGTTGCATCGACTTCATGAATCGTATTGGCACACTAGAGCTCGAGCCAATGAGATGCGTGATGGTGATAAAAACACATCATATTTTCATCACAAAGCTAGCCATCGGAAACGTCGCAATACGATTTCAAAGCTGCAAGATGTGAATGGAGTGTGGCGTGATAATGTTGATGACATTGGCAAGATAATTTCAGATTATTTTTCCACGATTTTTGCTACCTCTAATCCTTCGGCCTTTGAGGAGGCCACTGCGGGAATTGGTGCTAAGGTGACGGAGAATGCAAACGCAGCTCTTATGACCGAACCTAGTGACGAAGAGGTGCACGATGCTTTGTTTCAGATGCACCCAAACAAAGCTCCAGGTTTGGACGGTATGCATGCCCTCTTTTATCAAAAATTTTGGCATATTGTTGGTGCCGATGTGGTTGCTTATGTGAAAAGCTGGTGGAAGGGAGAGGAAGACATTAGTACGCTGAATAAAACTTGTATTGTGCTAATCCCGAAATGTCAAACTCCTCAACAGATGACTGAATTCAGGCCTATTAGCTTATGTAATGTGTTGTATAAGATTATTTCGAAGCTAATGGCCAATAGGCTCAAAATCTGGTTACCTAATCTTATTTCTCATCATCAGAGTGCTTTTGTTCCGGGGAGACTAATTACAGACAATGCTCTGGTGGCTTTTGAAATTTTTCATAGCATGAAGAGGAGGGGGGATGGAAAGGCGGGAACTATGGCCTTTAAACTGGATATGAGCAAAGCTTATGACAGAGTAGAGTGGATTTTCCTTGAAAAAGTCATGTTGAAAATGGGCTTTTGTAATGAATGGATTCAGCGTATTATGACTTGTTTATCTACTGTGTCATATTCTTTTAAGTTGAACGGTAGCATTGAAGGCAATATTATTCCATCGAGGGGACTTCGGCAGGGAGATCCGTTGTCCCCATACTTATTTCTCCTATGTGCCGAAGCTTTTTCTACTATGTTGGCTCAGGCAGCGCAGAATGAGGAGATCCATGGTGCCCGGGTATGTCGCAATGCTCCTAGAATTTCTCATTTATTTTTTGCGGATGATAGCATATTATTTACTAGAGCTACACTTCAGGAATGCTCTAAAATAGCTGATATTCTCAGTTTGTATGAAAGAGCATCTGGTCAGAAAATTAATTTCAATAAATCTGAAGTGTCTTTTAGTAAGAATGTTGATGTTACTAGGAGGTTGGCAATTCGAAATATGTTTGGTGTTGGGGAAGTGCAGCGTCATGAAAAATATCTAGGGCTTCCCACTGTCATTGGTAGGTCGAAGAAGATGGTGTTTGCAGTGCTGAAGGAGAGAATTTGGAAAAAACTGCAGGGATGGAAAGAAAAATGTTTGTCTCGTGCCGGCAAGGAAGTGTTGTTGAAAGCAGTTGTTCAGTCAATCCCCACTTATATGATGAGTTTGTTCTGCATTCCGGATGGTATTTTGGATGAAATTAATTCTATGTGTGCCAGATTTTGGTGGGGGGCCCGTGGGACAGAGCGGAAGATGCATTGGGTGAGGTGGGAAAAATTATGTCTGCCAAAGTCGTATGGAGGTATGGGTTTCCGTGATCTTAAAATTTTTAATCAAGCACTGTTAGCTAAACAGGGCTGGAGATTACTATGTGATAATACTTCTCTTGTCTATAAAGTGCTTAGTGCTCGATATTTTAAGAATGGGACTTTTCTTGAGGCTTTGAGGGGATATGATCCTAGTTTTGTTTGGAGAAGCATTTGGGGAGCCAAAGCTCTGTTGTTAGAAGGGTTGAAGTGGCGAGTTGGAGATGGTACCAAAATTAGAGTGTGGGATGAAGCGTGGCTACCGAGTGAAGATGCGTCGAAGGTCCCCACTCCTAACATCGAGAGTCCGGCTGATCTATATGTTGCGGATCTGATTGACATCGAGGGGGGATGGAACGACAATGCTCTAAACTCTCACTTTCTACCAAGCAGGATGCTAGCTTAATTAAACAAATTCCTTTGAGTGAGAGGAGGCCATCTGATGTCCAGTTTTGGTGGCCGACGAAGGATGGTGTTTTCACAACCAAATCTGGTTACTGGCTAGGCCGACTTGGGCATTTGCGTGGTTGGGTTGCGCGTTTTGGTGGGGTGAACAGTGAAGCATGGAATATGGTGTGGAATTTGAAAGGACCTCCCAAACTTAGCCACTTTTTATGGAGAGCTTGTGTGGGAGCGCTTGCTACACGAGGGAGATTGCAGGATAGACACATAGTAGATGATGGGTTTTGTCAACAATGCTCTCATGCTAGGGAGTCCATTATACACGCTATTTTTGAGTGTTCTCTAGTTGCTCAAATATGGCAACACTCCCCTTTTGCCCTCTATATTGCAGATGGTCCGAAAAATTCTTTTTTGGAGCTGTTGGTATGGATGAAGTCCAAGTTAGAAACCCAAGATTTTCTTTCTTTCGCTGCCTTAGCTTGGGCCGCTTGGTTTTTCCGGAATTTAGTAGTACATAACGAGCCATGGGTGAATGTAGAAGTTGGTGCTGTCGGATTCTTGCGGTGGGTGAAAGACTATAACTCCTATGCTGCTGCGGTATTGAGGAGAAGTGGTTCGAGTGGTTTCCCTCTATCTCGGGCGAGTTGGATGCCTCCTCAAGAGGGGTGTTATCGCCTTAACACTGATGCTGCTATGTTGGGAGAGGAGGGCGTCGGGTTGGGTGCTGTGCTTAGAGACTGGAATGGCAAAGTGGTGATGTGTGCGGTGCGGCGTTTGCAGGTGCAGTGGGATGTGCTGATGGCCGAAACTATGGCAGCAAAGTGTGGCATGGTGTGGGTGAAATCGTTGGGTTTTCGGCAGATAGAGCTCGAGGTGGATGCCCTCAACTTGGCAAAGGCACTTGATGCAAGGAAGTTTGGTCGTTCCCCCATTGATCTAATGATGGAAGATATTTGTCTTATAGGTGATTGCTTTGAGTTTTTTAACGTTTCCCATGTTAAACGGGCAGGCAATAGTGTAGCTCATTTTGTTGCTAGACTTTTTCCTTTAGGTGGTTTTGAACAAGTTTTTGTGAACGTTTTTTCCGCAAGGTGTTTTAACCTTGGCGGAACTTGATGTTGATTAATATTATTATTGCCTGTTTCCCCTCAAAAAAAAAAAACTACTGACTTAAATCGAACTCAAGCTAGAAAACTCAAAGACCTAAATTAGCTTAAAATCTTAATCCATGAGAATTGAGTCTCACCCCGTCCTTGTTTACTTATATTTGTCTCATTGCGACCTACTTACTTTTCTATTTTTGATTGGGTGGAGTCGATAATTAAACCGAGAAACCATATATATATAGTGAACGAGCCCACAAATGTATCCTAAACTTATTTAGTGGGCCGAACATCTGAATTGGGAGGAGAGAGACTAGTGGGAGTAAAATGAAAACGATTTTCACTTAATTTGATAAACACAGTGAAATTAAATTATTTTCCCAGAATTTGAGTAGCTGTGTTAAACACCCATTGACGAGATCAAATCGTCTTCCATTCTTCAAGAGCAAATGCGTGGGTTAGCAGCTCAGATTTATACTGTGAGTTTTCTTTCTTCAATCCCTTTATATGTTTTTTTTTGTGAAAGAAGTTAAAGTTCGAATTTTTCTGGGTTGTTGTTTGATTAAGCTTGTATTAATTTTGTAAATTTATTCTTCCTTTTTAAGTATCTTTGCGGAATTAGACCCAGAAATGTACCATCTAGTGGCAACTCTTCACTACTTAGAACCAAAGGTCAGAATTTTTACTTCTTTTTAGTGTGATTAATGCAAAATCAATGAAAAAATTATTTATTTTTCAGCCTTTTCATATGAATTGGGTTTAGGTTTTTAGTGTATTAAATGGTTTCCATTTAATTTGAATTTCCAGAAGAATTAACTCTTGAAGAGCAAGCTGAGAGAAAAATTGGATGGTTGCTTAAGCTTATATTTGCTGGCACTGCTACTGCTGTTGGTTACCAGCTTTTCCCATACATGGGTATTGCTCTTTTTTTGATTTTATTGTTTTTGTTTCCATCAAATTATTTGTATCTGGATTAAAGATGAAAGGTGTAATCTTGTGCTTAATAAAGCAATTGACTTGTTTTTACTATTTTCTTGTGTTTTTGTTCATTCTCTTGTACAGGAGATAATTTGATACAACAATCTGTGTCACTTATGCAAGTCAAAGATCCCTTGTTTAAGAGAATGGGAGCATCTAGGATTGCTCGTTTCGCAGTAGATGGTATATATGGCTTTCTTACCTTACCTTTTGTTTGTTTTCATTCTCTTGTGAATCATATTTCTGGTGTGGCTCTTAATTTGTATTGTTAAGCAATGAGGTTGAAAATAAATTATTTATCGTGTTTTAACTTTTAAGCATGTGAGACATTGACTAGATGTTGCACCGGTTAGGGTAGTGAAAGGTTGAGATCCTAGAGTAGTGAGAGGCTGATATTCTAGGGTAGTGAAAGGTTGAGATCCTGGATAATTTAGAAGAAGCTGGGGGAGGCCAAAGATGACTTGAATAGAGGGCACTAGAAACGATAAGAAAATATTAGGTTTGTGGGAGCATATAGGGCTTGTGGAAGAGTATGGAGGCAAAGGATCCATGTGGACACAAAAGATTAAATGTTCACTCATGTAATCAACCCAATCTTAGTGGTATTAAGGCTCTGACATTGTTATTATTGTTGTTGTCGGAAGGGTGGGAGTATCATATTCTCATTCCATCACTTTTCTTACTGTTTCAGTTGGATTGTTTAGTGAAGAAAAATGCGCATCTTCCTTTTGAATGCTTTGACAAGAGCTGCATGATGTCTTCCTCTTCGTTATGTTATAGGCATCGTGCATCTTGCATCTTGCATCTTGCTTGGCTACATTACTTGAACTTATATTGACACTAAAGCAAATATCAACTTGCGTGAAACACATGTTTGTAAAAGGAAGCTTGTACATTTGGTTTTGAAAAGAGGTTACAGAATTACAGGGCATTTCGATCCAACTTTATGCTGTTAGGCCATGCTGCATCTGGTGTAATTATAATTGGTGGTCTTCTACTAGTGTGGTAGCTCTTAAAAAATATTCCTTTGTAGAGCACCAACATTGGTGGGAATTTAGGTTCCCTATTTCAGAAAATGGGTAAAATGAACCTTCCCACCAATGTCACATGGTTCCCCTAAAAAGTGGAACACCATTAATATTAGACCCTTCCCATAACTCAGACCATTCACAGCGCGCCAAGTGGAAAGGAAAAGTGGGAGAGAGAAAAGGTGGTGGGGTATGGAAAAGTAGGAGAGAGAAGGTAAATGGGGAGGTTAATGAATGTCGCTATGAAATTGTGAAATGGGAAGGGTAGGTGATAAAGTTAGTGGAAAGTGATGTGGACGAATAAGGTGAAGAGAGAGAAATTATGGGGATGTTAATGAATGTTGATGCTCTAAGCACCCACATTGGTTAACCTCACCTCATTAGTTCACATCACTTTCCACTAACTTTATCACCTACCCTTCCCATTTCACAATTTCATAGCGACATTCATTAACCTCCCCATTTACCTTCTCTCTCCTACTTTTCCATACCCCACCTACTTTTCTCTCTCCTAACTTTCCATACCCCACCAATATTAATAAAACTAGTTTTTCATGCACGCTATGCGTGCGGTGACATTTTGGGTTTAACTGTTACTCGGTAGTAAACAAACCAAAATGCAAAAGTAGGAATTACAGTTACACTAAATTACAGAACTTTTAACAGTGTATTACAAAGAAATTACAATTACAAAGGATAGTATATCGTACTGTTATTCATAATGCAGATTATTATTCTCATCTAATTGACTGTTTTTTGAGAACAAATTGTTATTCTCAACTAACATATTGTGTACATGCTTAACAATGTAGTATCCACAAATTGAGAACGTTGTGAAGCTCTAAGCAATGTAGAACACTGATTTTTCTATTTTTGAATTTGTATTTGTAATCTCTATCATATAAGTGAAGGGGTCTTCCCCTATATTGTATTATGAGGAAACACCTTTGAGTTTGAATATGAGTTGTGTCCGTATTAGTGTTGTGTATCTTTTTAGTTATTGTTTTCGAATTATTTTAGGGTAAGTTTTTTGGTTTTGAATTTTTCGGTATGAGTTGATTGGGGTGTGAATTAATTTGATTGATTTTTTTGGGCAAGTTTATGTATGTAAGGTTTTGAATATTTTCGTTCAATCAATGAAATTCAATGGAATCTTTTTTTTTGGCAAGAATTTGCATGTTACGTGGTGTTTCTTTTGATGGGTATTATTGAATATGTGATATTGTTGAAGTTGATGGGTAAATATGTAATTCTATAGGGGGACACCATGCTCCCCCCTTCACTTATATAATAGAGATAATTTGATTCATCACATTAATTTTAGATAATACTCCCTCCGTCCCATAATATAAGTCCCCTTTCCTTTTAAAGTGTCCCAAAATATAAGTCCTATTTCTATTTTCAATCAATAATTATGTCCAAAATACCCTCATGAAAATAATTTAATTTCCAAAAAGTCCTTATAATTTCAGCTTCCAATGCACCATTATTAATGATAAAATGGAATCTTTTACCCCATTGAACTCATCTACACATTAAACCATGCAACATTAATGTTCAGTTTTTATTTTTTGTTAAAAAGAAAAAAATAATATAGGTGTTTCCCAATAAAAATGAATCTTTTTATTCAAATAAAACAAGATTCTACTTTACCTTAATTCCCGTGTAAAAACAGAATCAGGACTTATTATGGGACGGAGGGAGTATTAATTAAATCAAAATATCGTAATTATAATTAAATAATTACCTTCTAATTAATCGGATTAATTCATTAATTATATTACGTTAACAAAAAAGCGTTATTTTTAATTACACTAGTGTACCCATTTTTCCTTTGCGGTTTAATTTGACAATTACATAATTGCTAATTATAATAATTTACCCGATTTTAACGTTAATTATAACGACAATTAAATACGCAAAAAAAAACACCATAAATTCATTGGGAGTCGAATCGCTGGGATGTTGTTGGTAATTTGCATTTTCTTGATATATATTTCTATAATAGGATGATTTGGATCCATAATGACTAAATAAGAATTAAGAAGTACTTAATGAGAAATAATGGATTTTTTGAAGTGTTGAAAATATATCAAGATTGGTCTCTATTTATAGAGGATAAAAAAATATGACCGTTGGTATAATTTTTTTTTTATTCATTATATATAAAAAGTTATGTTAGTTTTAATAAACGGTAATATTACCGTTGTAAAGGTTAAAGCAGCGACACATGGCGTGTCCTGGTTCGTCCGTGTGCTGGTGCTTGCAGCGTGTGACAAATGTCACCCTATTATTGGCCCGTTGCTTTTTTTATTCAAACAAAAATCCCACATACTGGCTGGGAGCTTTCTTCACGCGGGATTTTAATCCCATTCCTTTACACGTGGCGACGCGCCATTTGCCTTCATTATGGGATGGTTTCCTCTTTATTGGTGTTTCCCATTATTGGGTCACCAATCTACATTCATGGGAAGGTCTCCTTTTTGCATTTTTTTGCAATGGGGAACCTAAAAACCCATGAATGTAGGTGCTCTTATGGACTGTCTAATTGCATATGAAAACCAATGCAACTGCATGTGCTGTGTTTTAGTTGCATTTCTGTTCCAATGATATATCTCTGCATTTCTTATGTAACTTTTTCCCCAGAGGTTCAATTGAGAGATAGACTTAATATAGATTTTTTTTTTAATAATACTGTGTCCAATATATGTTGTAGATGAAAGGAGGCTGAAAATTCTAGAGATGGGTGGAGCTGAAGAGCTTGTAAAGATGTTGGATACTGCTAAAGATGACCGAACAAGGAAAGAAGCACTTAAAGCTCTTTCTGCACTTTCAACTTCAGGTAAGATTCAATATATGCCATTACAATTTGTCTTCCTCTTATTGTTTCTCAAGGACAATCCATTTTAGGCCCTATGAGCCTGCAGAAATATAATTAGTAAAGCTCATTCCAAAAGTTCTACTCCTTCCATGTAGATAATATACTCTCTTTAATTTGGACTTGACCAAAAGATATCACATTTTCTGTAACATTAATGAATTTATCGTTTGATTTTCCATGCCATCATTCTTGAACGTTATTTCACATAAATCATGCTGTTTAATATGAGAGTATTTTTAGGGTGTATCATTAACTGTCTTGTGACAGTATGAGTTTCTTATATAACCATTCTGAATGTTTTATGAGAACTATACTAATAAACACGAAAACCAGCAATGCTCTTCTATCTGTGAGCTAATAAAGTACAAATGGTTTTTTATATGCTCTAGACAACTCGAATAGAATGATTAGCCCCTATTTACACCTTACTGACAAGATTGAAATACACGGCCCACCAAACCTGAAGCTTCTTGAAAAGTAGTGGGTTGATGGTTAAATATAGATACCGAACAAATCTGCAAAGAGACATTACAGGTGCAGATTAAGTAATAGCTGAGACAGACATTATATGCAAAGCACACGTTAAAATAAGAGTAAGAGATAACAAAAATTCGTCTCGCTAAGGAGCCACCAAATTAGTTAATAACTAAATCAAATACAAAGTTAAGGCTTTAGGGTGATAGAAGAGCTTACTGCAGGTTGCAGTGAGGGTGTGTATGCTGGTTAGGACAATCATGGGTCCCTCTTCCCTGCTGCCACATGCAATGCCTTAATTGTCTGGGCTAGCCTAAAAAGGGTTCTTTCTGGTAGCTGGAGTTGGTTTTATGGATCATTCACAACCCTAATCAGCCTCTACAACCTGGTGTTTTATTCTCCTATATATTCTTTCTCCCCTTTTCCTTTTTTCAGGGAGAAGAAAGAGAGGGGGGTGAGATGGAGGGGAAGCTTTTCCTTTTGAACTTGTTTCATGCACTTGCGCCCTTCCCTCGAACTTGCTTTACTAGGCTACTCCCTAGTCTTGTTCATGCCTCTATCTATTGATTCTTTCCTTCCTCATCTATATTTCTGCACGATGTTGCCTATCAAGGAAGTGAACCTTTAAAAGTATTATTATTCATGAGATTTACTACCCTATTGAGCCGGGGCCTTGGTAGTGTTGATGTAGGGCACCCCGTGTTATCAAAGTTGTTTTGTTTTCAGCGCCCTTGTTCCAAATATATGTTTGATACCAAGTAGATGCAAGAAAGAAACCTCTGTAATATGTAGGATATGATTGGTGAACTGATGGTAGGAAATGAACCAGTAGTTCAGGATTTTCTTTTCAATATCACATGAGAAGCTGCCCTTTTCAGCAGCATAATACTTTTTCGTCAAAATTCATCACTGATGTGGAACTCAAATATCTTTTGGCCCCCACTTAGTCCTTTAGTTTTTTTTATGTTTAAGTCGCTTATCCTTCTTAGGCTAGAATTCTTTTTTTCTTTAGAGCATTCCATGTAGGAACTGTAGACTTGAAGTTTCAGCATGTTCTTGATTAAAGAGGAATCCTTTTGGTTTCATCTTAATAAATTTGCGAGAAAAACTTCCAAGAGTACATTGGTTGCTATGCTTTCCATGACATGGACATTAACAGAGAAGAACTCCTCGTTTCATGGGTGGTTGGCCTATTGGGTACAAAGTTTGTTGTATAAATCACAGGATGAAAGTCAATGATGCATCGTCGGCTTCAAGAGAGCAGTTCAAGTTGAGGGAATGAGGTGCAGATGTGACCTTATGCACTTGTCGGAAATTCGGAATAATCAAAGATGTATGCTCAGCATAATGCTAAAACTTACTGCAGAATTGGGTTTTCCCCTCAACAGCAAGAACCAAGAATTGGTTTCCTCGTTTCCTCTACTTGTTCCTCATTTCGATATGGCTGGGATAGACTGGTTTACTTGGTTACTCGCGGGGGTCAAGTACTCTGTTCCAGTTTCCATGTTGAAGAAAGCAATAGAAATAGATTTCCTTAGTATTGGTTGTGAAATTTTCCTACCAGAAGACTTAACACCACTAGTGGTTGCATGATATGGGACATATGATAAGTATTAGAAAAATGATATGGATCACATGTTACTTTTGTATGTCAATATTTAGATGTGTTATTTGTTTCTTCTGATTTTGGCTAAAATTTGGAATTTTTTCTGCTATACTAACAGCATTGGTGTTTGCAGACAAAGCTGCTGCTGCCTTACACCAAGCTGGAGCAATTTCGGTGATCAGGTCTGTTCCAGACCCTGCAGAGGATCAAGATATCACAACATACAAGTCAAGTTTACTGAAAAAATTCCAAGATTTGAGATACAATGATAACTAATTGTACTCCAACTACTCGTACTCCCTCCATTTCATATAAAGAAAAGTATTTGCTATTCTTTTTTTGATGTTAGGAATTTAGGTTGACCACTAAATTTTTCTCAAAAATAATGCCAGAAATTCGTATTGAAATATGATTTAATATCGTGATTCTTTTATAGTTTTTAGGGAAATTCGTATCTAAATATGAGATTTAATAATGTTACGAAGGAAGTATGAGATTTGTTAAATTTCATCCTGATTGTAATTAGTATCCGATCAACAATCTCAATGTACTAAGATTAATCAAATTTCTTCCCAATAGTAATAGATTTGCAAATTCAAATGTCACGTACCATATGTGTAACACATAGTGCAACCAAATTCACTGTATAATTCATCAAAATTCTTCCTGAATTTCTACATTAGATAAGAACCACCTACACGATGAAATCTACCACATAGTCAATTCAGGAGATTCGTATAATCTTAAATTACACTTGGCGAGACTCAAAAGTACCCAAGTAACTGAATTGGACAGATACAGTTACCCTTTTCTCTCCTGCAAGATCAACAGTTACATGTACATTATTATACATACAACAAAACAACCATTCCAAAGTGATGACTAAATCAGCCGCACTTATAGCTTCCCCATTCGTATATATGTATACACTATATCACATATCATACAATCTAGCCAAAAACTGTGATTGAGAGTGTCCACTTCAATTATAAATATTTGCCGTGATAGAAATTGTACTTGTGACCACTGCCAAAATCACCATACTCACTGCAATAACTTTATCTCGTGTTGAAGATATACCGCGAACATCTCTGCCTTATGAAATCAACAATTATAACTTATAAGAAACGGCAATATATCATTCATATCTGAAGAAAAAAGAACAGAACACACCAAAGGATTTGGTGGAGAACAACAAAATGTAATGGCATCGGTAGTTTGATACCCTTAATAGTAACAATTGAAGGTATACATCATAGTCTTGTAGTGAGGGTGGTGTTGTCTTTTCACCCTCTTGTTCTCCACCAAACCGTTTAGAGTTTAGCTGGAATCAACAAGAAAAAAGGAGCTAAAGGGAGAGTATACCTCAAAGTGATGGCGGCAGGGAAAATGAATGCAATTGAAATGACAGTAGTTGATCCAACATACTGAAAGAAAACCCATATATCGGGAATGGCAATCGCAGCCAAGTAGGATAATGCCAGCAAAATTGAAGTGAGGGAAATGAATGTGAAGTTATTGCCACTAGCCAGAACACGCTTCTTAAAGAACAAAAGTTCATCAATGTTTCCTCTCAGAGAGAAGTTAAGCAGAGGGTAGACTAGGACAAGGTGAAGAGCATAGCTCAATCGTACCACATCGTTGAGTAAAGGGCTCGTAGAAGAGCTGTCAAAGTTTACTAGTATGTCGGATGCAATGGAATCCCCAAACAGAAGGTACCCGAATAAGCCAACAGAGAAGTAGATGACAGCGCAAAGTACAAGAGAAATTCTTGTTGCTACTTTCATCTTTGAAGGTTTGCCAAGTTCTGAGCTGATTGGATGTACTATAAATAATGGAGAAACGGAGATCAGCATTTCATATGTATATATCAATATATAATGAGGTTTAAAAAGTTGAATCATTATTGTACTCACCATTGAAGTGAAATGTGAATGCTGTTACTATTACTGGGACGGCAGTGAAGAGATTGAAGAATGAGGATTGACCATCCAAGTCAGGAAACAGTCTAGGCTTCTCAGTTTTGCCATGAAAGAGTGCAGAGATTGCCATCACGAAGCTTATGCAAACAAACACCACAGCTAGGAAGACCGATACTGCAGAGGAAAACCTCAAGGATTCTGCTTGCAACATGATTGAAAATTGGAACTTAGCTCACAGTACATAGCTTGTCTCTTATTCTTCAACATACATCAAGCAACTAATAAGGTTTAATATACTCTAATTATTGTTGCATGTTTTACTTATGGGTATTTTATTGTTTTCCGTTGCATTGAAACCCCCATCAAATGTGCATCCCTCGAATCCCAAACATGTGGCAAATTTTGCTGGTGTGGTGTGACTTGATTGACATAGTGTTGGACCATAAAGGCCGAGAACGAGTTCCATTCAAGCGATCTGAGCACGAAGGTTGTCGAATTGACAATCTTTGTTTCTTAGCACAAGGTCATGGGGCTCGATCTTAACAACCATTTTCTTAAAGTGTAGGTGGTTTACATGGAAGGGGTGTCATATCCGACTATCATGGATTGCAAATGTTAACTTTGGCTTTGGTTGGTTCTACTCCAAAAAGAAACTTCCACCACTTTCAGCAGAAAATTCTTTTTCAACATCAGTTACATGCATTATGCATAATGCAGCGCTACCAAGAGCATGTATATGAATGTATCAACCAACGAAATCCTTTGTTACTATTTCAGTTCTTTAATTTTCCAATTTACTTATTTACCTACAATTTTTAGGTAGTTGAGAGAGAATAACTTTGCTGAATTGGCAATAATTTTACATCTAACAGAGGATGAGCTTACCAACACGCCGAAAAAGGACTAGAGGTAGAAGAATGAAGACAACAACGAAGAGAAGCGCATAAGGCCGAGCATTCCACCAATGAGAACCAAACCATTCTTGTAAGACTCCCAAATGAAGGGACTCTCCGCTATCACTTCCAGAGAGGACATCTCCTACAACATTAAAGATATACTATTATGATATGAAGCACACTGCACACACCATTAAACATGAAGTATCAACTAATTAGGACCATCAAACATGAAAGGTACCATACACTGATACACAGCTGAACTTACCTGATCTAAGGAAAGCTCCAAGCATATTAAAATTCTAGTCCCAACTTATTTAACTAGCCCAACCAGCTCCAAGTTGATACGGCAGGATTTTATAATTGGGTCATACATTAGTGCTATATCCAATCCCTCCCAACGGAAAATGGACGTAACTTCTCCGGATTTACTCGCGCATAAGCTAAGCGGCATGTTTACTAGTTATTGGTATAACTTTTAATTCATGGTATGTTAATAAAATCGGGAGTTTGGTCCCTTCCAACCTCGAGCACCTCTTGGATGATTACTTACATCATCTACAAATTGTTTTATATCCTCTCTTTGAATCCTAGCTTGTTACCATATGAATAAACATTGTAGTTCCGAGTGCCAACAAGATTGACACTGTCGCATTAAAGATGAAAATTTAACAACTCATATTAAGAATACAACACTAACAAACATCTACGATCACCATTAGAAGATTATAATATCTCAAAATACCACTTAATTTTGCAGGGACGTAAAGTATTGATTTGATAACTACTCAATGATCCAGACACATAGACCTTCATCATAGGATTAATTATAGGTTTCATCATAAAACTAATTGGCAATAGGGGAAGTAGTCGACTGGTATCTGTTTTTGTTCAAGGTAAGACGACTCGTCCCACCTCACATGTGTGGTTTTATCTTGACAGAAGTGTACTAGTACAACATACTTGAGTAACTCTACCATACTTGTTTGATCAAAGTTTGCCTTTATTCTTTATAGCCCATGTGAGGTGGGGTAATACGAGAGATCCATCTCACAAGAAAACTCCAATCTATTTTTAGATTGGTAATTACTACTCTACTAATTAGGTATTTAATCTGTAAGGAAATTATCCACCACAGAATACCCAACCTTAAAAGTTCGGAACAATGAAAATCAATCCCCAACTTCATGGTATCAATTAATTCTCAAAAGTTAATTAGGCTTCTATCATATTTTCTCCTTCTAATAAAAAATTATAAACAAGCAGAAACAGCATAAGATTAACTCAGAGCAAAATATCTTGGGTGGACCGGGTTCATGATAATTTATTGTGCACTCAAACTCACTCTATCACAAAAACTGACTATATTAGAATAAAACGATTATATCATACAAAAAATGATTATATCAGACAAACACTGGCTATACGTCTATATCAAACGAAAACTGATTATATCATATGGTTTCCGGTGCACAATAACTTATTGTGAACTCGGTTTATGCAAGTTTTTTATATAGAGTAAAATCTAGTAGTAACTTCTGATTTAATTTAAACCACTAAAAAATTCTACAATAGTACTAAAAATCAAAACAGAAGTAAAAATGCAATCAAATTAAATATTATTACATCATAAAAAAAATGCTGAAAAGTTGAAATAAATAAATACTTACCTATAATGATTAGATAAACGATCAAGCAACCCCAATTAGAGATAATCACAGAAATCTGAACAAGAAAAGACCCCACCCATCCAAACGACTCCCTCATAACACCACCATACGTCGCCGTATCGGCAGAAAACGACGTTGAATCACCGGAATAAGTAAACCGGAGCAAAAAGTTGACAGATATATCCGCTAATAATGCCACGACAACAATAAGAAAAAACGCCGGAATAACTCCGAGCACCTTCAACGTCGCCGGAACTGACATAATTCCGGCGCCGATAATGCTGGTCGAAACATTAAACACTGCGCCAGAAATCGACGCTTCTCCTTCATTCTTCTTAATTTTCGTCGGAAGTAGCGGAACTCCGGCGTCGGAAGTCATTTTTTGAAGTTACGGTATTGCCCCTTCCCACTCTCGCGCCTTTTATTGTTAATTTGGTTTTTTTGTTTGGGGAGAGAATGGAAAGGAGGGAGGGGTATTTGCGGTAATCTTTGGTTATGGGATTTTATAGTTGAACGTTAGCTGGAGAATTTAAGCTGAGAGAGAGTCAGAGAGATGAGATTTGAAGAAGTGAAGTTACAATTTTGTCCCTTTCAAGTCTTAAGTATTTATTTATTTATTGGGGTGGAGACGTGGATTGTGATTGAGGGAGAAAATGGAAATTATATAGGGGTGATTATGGTAATTTGTTATGGAGAGATTTATTTTTTTGGTGGAAGTTAAATATGGAGAATTGGAGAGTGTATGTGGAGAAATGTACTTGGACGTGGTAATGGACCATGTGAAACACGACGGTAGATTGTGGAGAAATGTTTATTTTACTTTCTATGTATGGGCCACGCCATATGAGGAAATCATTGTGTTTGTGGGGATTTGGTGATGTACGATGATCTGATATGTTAATTTAATAATGTGTGTGACAGGAGTCGCGGATCTTAGAGCAAAATACGGCAAATGTTTTACCGAATCGCTATTTACCGTCCGTATTTACTTAAAATCGTCCGTATTTTTTTCATTATATACCCCCCATGCCCCTCCCCTTTCACCTCACTTTACCCTCTCCACTCTCACCAAACTTAACCCTCTCTCTCACCATCAAGCACTAACACCACCACCACCTTCCGAACACCACCGTCGGACGACCACCACCGGAGCACCACCACCGGAGCACCACCACCGGAGCACCAACGAAGCAACTAAGGAGCACCGAAAATGTCCGATGAAGGACCGTCAACGCCGTCGGAACGAAATGTGGTAAGTTGGATTTATTTTTTATGTCGCCGAATTTTTTTTTGCGCCACGGAGTAGGGTAACGGATAGAAAATCCGTTTCCGCAGAGGGAAGCAACGGATGAAAAATCCGGTGCTTCCACGAAGGCAACGGATTAAAAAATCGTTGCCTCTGTGGAATCACCGGTTTTTTGATCCGTTACCACGGTAACGGATCACTTTACCTGTGCTTCCACAGAGGCAACAGTATTTTTATCCGTTGCCTCTGTGGAAGCACCGGAAAAGTGATCCGTTGCTTCCACTGGGGTAACGGATTTTAGATCCGTTACCCTGCTCCGGTGTTTTTTTTTTTTTTGGTTTCTTTATAATAATTTCTGTATAATTTATGTTTAAATAAGATATTTCTTATTTATTTAAAATAATTTATGTTTTTTATAATTTATGTTTTAATAATTTACGTTTTAATAAATAAAATTTGTGTGTATTTGGGTAGTTATAATTTTTTGTTATTTTAATTTATAGGCATTTGAATATTAATAATTATTATGTTAATTTGTGTGATTATGTTGTAATTAGGATTTTATTATTTTAATGCATGTTAGTAACATGTTAGTATTATTTAATTTATTTGATTTAATGATTTAAGCATGTTAATATTATTAATTGTTTTTATTAGCATGTTAATCTTATTAATTGTTTTTATTAGCATGTTAATCTTATTAATTGTTTTTATTAGCATGTTAATATTAGCATTTAAAAAGAAAATTTGTAGTTAATATTAGCATGTAAAAAAAATTAGTATTAATATTTGTTGATATTTTATTCAAATAATTAGTATTAGTATTTTTAAAAATACCATTTAGTTAATATTTGATTTTCAGTGATAATTAGTATTGATTTTGTAATTAGCGAATAATAGTACATCCGTTTCGTTAATTTTGTTAATGAATATTTAGTTAATATTTGTTGATATTGTTTTCAAATATGTATGCATATTATTATAATTATTTTCATAATAAGTAGTAATTTTTGTGATTGGTAAATAAATAATATTAAGTTAATGAATGGATTATATTAAGTTGAGAACACGTGCACTATGTAGTTAATAATAGTTGTGATTGTTAAATAAAAAATAATGATTATTAGTTACGATAAGTAAGTAAATAATAGTGAATAATATTATTGATTATATGTTGTCTAATTGAAAAAATGCTAAACATTATAGGTTTATTTGCCGGACTTTGGGGGTGATTATATAGATTATAATCACATGTTTTATAATGAAACACTATGGGCCAGAAAAAGGAACTACAAGATTGGGTTAAGAAAAGGGCACATGAAATCGAGTTTGTGATGGTTATTATGTCAAATCATAAACACGATCCTAGTGGTCGACCATATGTATATATGAAATGTAACCGGGCGCACCATATCGGGGTGAAGGTAGGGATCTTAGTGTAGCGAAACGTGTAGCTACAAAGACAAAAGCCTCGTGGCTGTAGAGCGGGAGTTAAGGCCGAGTATTTGGAGTACCCGGATCGAACTGGGATGGGTGATTAAAGCGTAACGAGGGATTAGGGGCATGCACAATCATGAGTTCATTCATTACCGTGAGGGCCATCGACCCATCAGCGGCTTTAGTCCGGCGGCTAAGGTTTTCGCTCGCGATATGATAAAGTCGCACGTTAGGCCTGCTAGTATCATGAAAGCCGTGGAATGAAAAATTTCCCGATGATCATCCAAATATGAGACACTTGTACAACCCGAAGGAAAAGGATAGAAGGGAAGCAATGGATGGTAGAGACGTGATGCAACACTTCCTTCACCTTGCTCGAGAGAGCGGCTACCTTCATTGGATTAGGCAAGACGAGGAGACAAATGCAATGATCTGCGGCATTCATGGTGCACCCTCGTTCGGCAAATATCCTCCGAACTTATCCACTTGTTGTTGGTATGGATGCAACATATAAAACCAACAAATATAACATGTCTTTTTTAGAGCTCATTGGGATGACGCCGTGCAACAAGAATTTTATGGTTGGGTATGCTCGATGGCCAACGAAACAAACTGATAGTTATAATTGGGTGTTGGACAAGTTTAGGTTGCTTATTGGAGTGAATGTTGTCCCCTGTTACACTCATAACCGACCGTGATTTGGGCCTTATGAAAGCGATCCGGGAAGTGTTTCCTAACTCTGCACATTTGCTATGTAGATGGCATATCAACAAAGACGTGCGGCTAGAGTGAGTAACATCATGGGCAACACCGATGCAGGTCCGAGATTCGTGAGCCGAACTTGGTATCGGATAGTCAACGCGACCGACGAGAGGAGTTATGAGGCCGAGGTTGATAATATGAGAGATGTGTACAGAAAGTGGCCTAAAATAATCCAATACGTTGAAACAACTTGGGTTGTGTACAAAGAGAAGTTTGTGCGGGCATGGACGGACAATGTACTTCACCTTGGGAACACGTGCACTAGCCGAGTTGAAAGTATGAACTCGAATCAAGGTCATCCAAACTCGCAATGTTCTCGGGGGCATGAGGCGGGAACCACTCTTATCAGTGAAGAGGGTACACCCAAGTGTCAGGAGCATCCATGCGCGAAGCTGCACATCAGCTGGACGGCCCTGACCCCTGCACGGCTGCACCGATCGAAAATCTTCTGAACGGTAACGCCACCGTTCCTCCAAACCCGTGACTCCTCACATAATAACTCCTCACGAGTCAAGCCGAGGAGCTCCTCAAACCGTACATATAGATCGAAGTAGGCAAAACAACAGACTCACGACCCGACCCTCAATAGGAACACGTAGGATCCGCCAAACGTCATATAACATGATCGTCATCTCTCCAAAAGGCATGTGAAACGTGTTCGTGTCTGGGCCGCTAACGCTCTACAAATGCCGTAAGCAATGGAAAGTCAAGGTGCCCAAACACAATCCGTGGTAGCCGGGCAATACAAGATCTATCCAAGCGCCGCAACGATCACTGCGCGGAAACCCCAACTCAAAGAACGGATCAAATGCACTGGAGCGGTTATGGCACAAAGATAACATCCCTAGCAATCGTATCGTGGTATATACGGGAGCCGACGTGACCCCGCCATCTAGGAATCGTGGTACCGTCAAGTGGGCCCCCGGGCATCGCCTCGGTAACTAACCACGAAGTATCCCTAGCAGCCTCTAGTCCCGCTCGACATCCTACTACCTCCGAACTCGACCCCGAAACAAACCTCCCTCTACTACCCTTCCTCACAGGCACATGGGAGGCGGCTTCACCCACATCGCTCCATCACCACCGCTCAAAGCATGATCTAACTCCCGCTCGTCCCCGGATCCCATCCAAAGACTATCGGGCGCGTCCTCGGGAATAGGCATCAGGCTAGCCTGACCATCAGTCCTCGCCCTCCTACTAGATGCATCAACACCACGAGATCTAGTGTGTCGTGGCGTCGATCCCTCAGGACCCTCAAGACCCTAATAATACATTATGTTAATTATTTATTATTTATTTAATGTCTACGTTATTATATTGTAATTACTACTAATCTATAACTATTGACACTCTAATAATTAATTAACTAAAATTATAAGGATAAATAATACTAACATGCATTAACATTGGTGATGGTGTTAACATAATATTATTAAAATATATTAACATGCGCAAAGTAAGTAAATTAGGGCATTATTATATAACTATTCACTTTCTAATAATTAATTAACTAAAATTACAACAATAAATCATATTAACTTGCTAATATCATTAGTAAATATGCTAATAAAAACAAATACCCTACACAACTAATATTAACATGCTAATAAAAACAAATTAACATGCTAATATCATTACAATAAATAATAGTAATATGCTACTAATATAAAATAATAACATGCTAATATCATTGAAATATTTTAATAATATAATAACATGCTCAAATTAATTTATTAACTAATTAAATAATAACTATTAAAATTAAATAATACTATTATCACATGCTATTAAACAAATAATTAAATTAAATCAAACAAATTAAATAATACTAACATGTTACTAACATGCATTAACATAATAATAATAAAACCTAATTACAATATTATCACACAAATTAACATATTAACTATTCAAATTAAATTAATAAATTCAAATAACTATTGACATAAATTATAAAACCCAAATAAACACAAATTATTATTTTTAATTCAAACAGAAATTATTAATACATAAATTACGAACAAACATAAAAATATAATTATTAAAAAACAAAAATTAATAAAAACATAAACAAAACATAAATTAATAAAAACGAAAAAAAGAAAAAAAACCCAAAGTCCCCCCACCCCCTCTCCGGAAAACACGAACACAATGAAAATTTTTTTTTGAAATCTGCAGGGCAACGGACGAAATCCCGTTACCACCGCACCATGGTAACGGATCACTTTACCGTTACCACCGCAGAGGTAACGTGGATCCGATCCGTTACCTCTGCGGGTGGTAACGGTTAAGTGATCCGTTACCACTGTGCGGTGGTAACGGGATTTCTGTCCGTTGCCCCGCAGATTTCGAAAAAAAAAAAAATTTCACCATTTTTTCCGGCGACAAGCGTGAATTTTTAGGGGTAGTTTTCCACTACTAATTTCCGGTTTAGGGTTCGGTTTTAACCACATAAGCACCAAAACTAACCTGATTTGATGATTCTCCCACTTCCTTTGCCTTCTTCCTTGGGCCCATGCTTTTTCCGGCAAGTTGTGGTGGTGGTGGTCGACTTTTGTCACGCGGATCCGGGATCTCACGGTGGTGTGCTTCGCGGTTGTGCTGTCGATGTGGTGATGTACTTCCGGTGAGGGGGTTGTCGGTGTGGTGGTGTGCGGTGTGGTGGTGGTGGGGGCGGCAGTGGTGGTGGTTGTGACTGTTATGGTGGGAGTGAGTGAGGAGTGAGGAGTGAGAATGAGAATGAGAGAGTGTGAGAGTGAGAGGGGTGGGGTATGGGGTAGTATTTGTAGGGGTAGTTTAGGAGTATTTAAGAAATAATACGGGCGATTTTTCAGTAAATACGGGCGGTATTTAGTAAGCCCCATGTTTTAACACCCAACTACCCAAGTTTAGAAGTCTCAATAAATCAGGTTGGTTTAGTTGGTTGGTGACTCTTCTTTCAACTATAAGAAGGGTTGGATTCTTGCCTCTTATAAAGTGTTCTCCTCACTAGGGGTAGCAAACTAGCAATGACGTTAGTCGAGTTTGAGCTTAGGTTAGCTCGACTCGACTACCTATATGACCAAGTCTAGTTTCCTTGAGTCAAGCTTTAATCGAGTCGATCTCGAGTAACTCGGGCGTTGTGTTATATGATTAATTCCCCTAGGGTAGTTTATATGTTGGATTTAAGCGTTAAACTTTTGGTAGTAATTGATAATTGTGTTTTCGAATTTCTCACGAGTTTCCGAGTCGAGTATTGAATAAATCAACTTAACTTAACAAAGGAAGATTCACTTGAAAAATTGGGAAGCAATGTGTGCTTTGAAGTGCCTTGGGGATATGGGTTTTAGAGATCTCTTGGTCTTTAATGATGCTTTGTTAGGCCAACAAGCTTGGCGCTTACTTTTAAAACCCGAGTCCCTAATTGGCAGAGTCATGAAGGTGAAATAGGATCCTAATTCGTCCTTCACAGATGCTGATCTTGGCACATCTAGTACATACTCTTGGAAGAGTATATAGAGGCTAAAGCTTTGATGAAGGAGGGAATAATTTGGAGAGTTTGAAATGCGTATAACATACTTATCTGGGAGAACCCATGGCTATCTGATGAAAGAGGTTTTTTATTAAGAGTGTGCAAAAATATCCGATCTGTGGTTCGGTAAATCGGATATCCAATTCTATTTTTTTTAGTTTTCGGGTATTTCGGATCGGGTGCAGATAAAAAGATTCAATTTCGGATACCCAAAACATTGGGGATTTTTTTCGATTTTTCCATATATGTGATCCGAAATATCCAATAACATACGTTTACAAGATTCGGTATCCGAAAATATCCGGTTCGTATCCGGTTCCATGTCCGGATATCCTAAAATATTCGATGACCCGAATCGAAACTTATTCTATGACCTTTGTCTTTTGAAAAATTCAATTTTTAAGTTATTAGATACCCGACCCGAAATTTCGGATATCCTTTTTCTTATCGGATTCGGATCACATTTACCCCCATTCGGATCGGGTCGAATTATCCGAATTGAACACCCCTACTTTTTATAACTTTCCTATGTTTCAGATCCTATTAATATGGAGACAAACAAGTGGAATACAGATTTGATAGCTGAGCATTTTATTGATCGCGATGCTCGTTGCATTCTTGCTCTCCCCTATCTTCTATATACCCCCAAGAGGCTTAGGGAACTAGCTTCCCAAGGGCCCAGCACAGCTAGCTCTTCAGCCTGACCTGGCGCCCTGACATCATCATTCCCAATTCCTATAAATAGAGGCCGAATACTAATACATGGGATAATGAATAGTTCACCTATTGACTCTCTCTAGATCTCGAATCCCAATACTGACTTGAGTGTCAGAGGGGCGATCCCGGAATCACCCCGGATAGTCCTTGTTTTGCAAGTCTCGCAATGTCTCTTGGACAATTGTCACCATCTCAAAATAATCACCCCGGACAATTGTCTTGACTAAACCCCCCCCCTCTTGGAAATTTTGTACCCGAAACCCTTATTTAGCACCACTAGACGCCATTTAGCATTTATACAAATAGGATACCATTTAATGACCACTGATACATCTAAAGATACAAGATACTTATATACAAATATTTCTTATTTAATGCTCCATGATGCCATCAACTTTTGCCATAATCAAGTTTTTTATTTTAGGGGAAAAGAGAGGTGCATATATTAAGTAGCGGATAAAATGTCCATCAAAACATAAGGAGACACCTCCGCTGGACAATGACGCTCCCAAATGTTGCTCAACACCAAATGGAATGTATCTAGCTAGGTGATGGGCTACAGAATTACCATCCCTAAGCACATGAGACCAAGAAACAGAAGTAAAATCTCTACTAAGGGTGAGAGCATCCTCAAGTACTATATCTAAATCTGAAAAGTAAATAACACCTCTAGACAAACGATTCTTAATAGTTACACAATCCGTCTCAAAAACAACATCTTGAAAATCATGTGCTCTAGCAATTTTTATGGCCAAACAAAGAGCCTTACCCTCCGCAATTGCTACAGGCCAGCGAGCCTTGACCCGACGAGAAGCAGCAAAGATAACATCGCCCCTGTGATCTCGAGCCACAACCCCAAGTCCTACCCACCCATCTTCAGTCACTGAGGCATCCGAGTTAATCTTTATGCAGCCCTCGATTGGTGGCAGCCAGAGCTTCGAAGGAGAAAGAGTAGTAGCCCTTACACCCCCATAAATTTTCTTCGCATACAACCCATACTCCACGGCAGCTTTAGTAGAATACTCAACCACCTGCTCATTAGTTCTACAAAAATCCTCAAACACCACTTTATTACATCTATGCCATAGATTGTAAGCAAGATAGCTGAACTTCACCAACACCTCATCCTCAATATTCTGCCATTCACCCCAAAAATCAACCCACTGCATCTCTTCGTCAAGTGGCAAACGGCTACTGTGGCCAGCCATCTCCCACGCATCACGAACCGCAGGACAAAAGAGGAGAGCATGGTTCAAAGTTTCAGGACTCGTCTTACAAAGCGGGCAAACATCATCTTCAATCACATGACGACGCTTCAAAGCAGATTGCACAGGGAGGGAGTTAGAGACAACTCTCCATAAAAACAAACGCACCTTGGGGGACACATTTAAGCTCCATATCTTGACCCATGATCGATGGAATAAATCCATGTTGCTCGACTTGCCAACCATATACGCCGTCTTAACAGAATAAACTCCATCTTTAGTGAAAGCCCACGCAAGGCTATCTGAGGGGAGCCGCTCACTAAGAGGGATAGCTAAAATTGCTTGGGCATCTCGTTCATCAAAAGTCTGGGTAACCAAGTTCACATTCCAATCCATAGTACCATAGTCAATCAAATCACAGACAAAATTAATACCCTCGACTCTATCCCCTAGAATAAAGCGGGAATCATCATTCAAGACCCACGGATCATCCCAAATTCGAACATTAGTACCATCACCAACACGCCATAAGAGACCTTCCTTAACAAGAGACTTTGCCCCCCATATGCTTTTCCAAGAATAACTTCCCGAATAACCCAGAGATGAATCCAAAAAAGAAGAGTCAGCATAGTACTTAGCTTTGAACACACGGCTAAGGAGCGAATCTTCCACCTGAATTAGTCGCCAGGCTTGGCGACCAAGAAGAGCTTCATTAAAAACTGCGAGATCTCGGAAACCGAGCCCTCCTAAGCACTTAGGAGAACAAAGAGATTCCCAACTTTTCCAGTACATAGGTCTTTGATCACCCTTTTGACCCCACCAAAAGCGTGCCATCACGGAGTGCAGATATTGGATAACAGTAGCGGGGAACTTATACACACCCATCAGATAGGTGGGAATGGCTTGAATAACAGACTTCAGGAGGACCTCTTTACCTGCTCTAGATAAAAGTTTTTCCTTCCATCCCTATAACTTTTTCCAGACACGGTCCTTGATCTCTGCAAAAATCATCTTTTTCGATCTTCCAGCTATGGTCGGAATTCCCAAGTATTTCGGGTGCCTGTCAACCTGTTTCATGGTAAAAAAATCACACAACTCCTTCTTCTTAACAGAACTGACACCCTTGCTGAACGAAACTTCAGACTTGTCAATATTAATTTTTTGTCCAGATGCTGCTTCATATTTGTTGAGAATATCAACTATTTCAGAGCATTCCTGTCTAGTAGCTCGCGCAAAGAGCAAACCGTCATCGCAAAAAAGGAGATGAGAAATTTCCGGGCCACTTCTACTAGCCTTCATCCCATGCAATACCTCATCTGCAGTAGCTTTTCTGAGTAGAGCAGAAAAAGCATCTGCAACAAGGATAAATAAATACGGGGATATAGGATCACCTTGCCTAAGACCCCGGGAGGGAGTCACAGAGCCACAAATACTGCCATTAATCACAAAAGAATATTTCACAGATGTTACACATTTCATCACCAAATCCACCCAAGGTATAGCAAAGCCCATCTTTAACAACATTCTTCGGAGAAAGCACCACTCCACTATGTCATATGCCTTACTCATATCCACTTCATAGCAACATAACCGCTCTTACTCCTACTACGAGATTTCATGGTATGAAATAACTCCATAGCAATAAGAGCATTGTCAGTAATCAGGCGACCAGGAACAAAAGCACTCTGGTTATCAGATACAACATCAGGCAATATATATTTCAACCTATTAGCTACAACTTTTGAAACAAGCTTGTAGATTGAAACTCGAGAGATTAAAGTAGGATTTTTAACCTTCTGAATGAGAGCAACATTTGTTTTATTGAAAGCATCCGGAGGGCGCGTGCCATGGATGATGCCTGAAATCACAGCAGTAACATCATCACCCACAATATGCCAAAACCTCTGATAAAAAACAGCATGCATCCCGTCAGGGCCCGGAGCCTTACTCGGGTGCATCTGACTCAAAGCTTCCCACACCTCCTCTTTGTTACAGTCACGAGTCAAGATCATGTTCATTTCTCGCGAAAATAGACGGAGCTATTGCATCCAAGACAAGCAATCATATCCGCCTCGTAGGGAGAACTAGTCGTAAACAATTGCTCATAAAAATCCATCACAACACGTTCCAACTCATCCTCCTCACACCTCCAAGTACCGTCACTATCAAACAAGCCACTAATAAAATTTGTTTTTTTTCCGTTGACTTGCCTTATGATGGAAGTATTGTGTATTCTTATCGCCATCACGAATTTCTGATACCCGCGACCTCAAAAACCAGTAGGCTTCCTGTTGCTCTAGAAGATCATCAAGCTGGCCTTGGAGGATTTTTTCCCTTTCATAGTCTCGATCATTATCTTGCTGCTGCAACTTTTTTAAATCTCCCTCCACAACCTCAATTTTCTTGCCCAGCTTATTAAGAGAGCCCCCGACTCCAACCCTTCAATTCTTCCGCAACATTACCAATCCGCAGCCTCAAGAGGAGAGCCAAGCGAGCCATCCCACGCAGAACGCACCACAGCTTCGCACTCATCATTTAGTAACCATGCCGTCTCGAAACGGAATGATTTTTTCCTCTTCTTTCTTTTGCGATGATTCCCCTGTACTTGGATCAAAATGGGTGTATGGTCGGATTTATATCGAGGTAAGTGCTCCACATGTGCATGGGGGAAGTTCTCACTCCAACCCGACGAAGCTATGAACCCGGTCAAGCCGTTATCTGACCGGGTGTTAGGATTACGACCCCGCTCCCACGTAAACCATAGACCCGAAAAACCAAGGTCACGAAGATTACATTCCTCTAACACTCCTCGAAAACCTTCCATACTACGTCTTCGCAGCAAAGAGCCCCCTTCAATCTCACTCATACTCAAGATCTCATTAAAATCTCCCCCAAGCAAAGACGGGACCATCAAAATCACATAATTGCCGAACAAGGTCCCAAGTTTTATATTTTTGACTCGCCTCCGGCCACCCATAAATACCCACAAATCTCCAAGCAACCCCATCCTCCCCGACCACATCACCACAAATATGGTGAGAAGAGAAAGTAACCAAAGTAAAACTCAAAGAAGTAGCCTTCCAAGTAGACACAGAGCCCACCGGACCTACCAATACTATCCACACCAAAAGCACTATCAAAACCCAACCGACTTTTCAAATTTTCCGGCAAAGAGCAATCATAGTCTCCGACACAAAAACTAAACTAAGGCTCGACACCGAACTCCGTCTACTGATAAATCATATTTATATATAGTTTTAAGGTGCATTTAGGTTGCATTTTAGAGCATTTAGATTCATATTTAGGTTCATTATTGCATCATATTCTTAAGTTATGTTATTCTACTCCTATTCGGTATGTTTTCTTGTTTTTGATGAATTTCAGGTAATGAGAACGTATTTGGAGTATATTTAGCTGAGCTTGAGGATTAGAAGCACTTGGAATTAAGCTACGATGCATAAGGATAGTATGGATATGTCTTAGTACGAGTTTGAGCGAAAACAAAGCGGAAAATCATTAGAAGAAATGTGAAAAAAGAGTCATGTCTACTATTTTGATCATAACTTTTGATGTGCTTGTTAGAATCAAGAAATTCCAGTTGGGTTGGAAACTAGACTTGAAGGGCTTTCCAACGATAGGTCACACACCCCAAATGGACTTCTGGTTCGAGAGATACAGCCTTCGCAAGTTGACGCAAAATCACTGTTTTCCCGCCCGGTCGACCGGGCGGTTTCGCCCGACCGGGCGAAATGACATTTTCACAGGATGCAAGGCATGTTAGCCCGGTCAACCGGGCGAGAAAGGAGCCAAAATCGCTTGCGCGCCCGACCGGGCAGGATCGCCCGGTTGACCGGGCGGATTTGCTGTTCTGTCGTAGTTCCTCAATCACCGTCGCCCGACCGAGTGGAATTCGCCCGGTCAACCGGGCGGTTTCTCGAGACGGGTTTATTTGCCTTTTTTAGCCGGTTTTGTAAAAACTATAAATAGGTTTCACTTCTCTCCTCCCTTATCACGTTATATTTTGTATTCTTAGGTTTAGTTTTAGTTTCCTTCTTCCTTTTCTCTCTAGTTTTTCATGGTAAACCCTAGTTTCTCTTTTCTTCATTAATTCATGAGTTTATAATTTTCATCTCTTTTCTTTCATTGATTTCTTTGATCATGCTTTTCTTTGTAGATTTAGATTTCTTTATTTATTTCATGATTGAGTAGTTTATATTCTAGGGTTTGGGAATCCATGTTTATATGCTATGATTCTTGATTGATATTTATTAATGGTTTGATTAGTTATTGATATCTCTAATTGATTAGTATTTTTATTATTAATCTTGCAATCTGATCAATTGTCTGATTAAATATTGCTAATATCGAGTCATAGATCGAAAGATAGTACTCTTTAGAGGCTTACCTACAATTAGCAAATCTGATTATGTTGAGCGACCGTACTAGCATATGTTGGTTTGAGAGCGTTAAGGCCCGACCGTAGGATTAACATGTGCTCTATATATCTGATTAATTGAATCATTGATGATATTTTGATAGATTATAGTTATGAACATGGTGAACCATTGCCCTAGATCCTTTTTAGTTTGATTTTCGTAGTTTGATTAGTTTAGAACTTTAATTCTCATATTCCTGATCTTGTTTAGTTTCTCCATACCTTATAAGCTAGATTGGAACAACCATCTCTCTGTGGATTCGACCCTACTTACCCTACTACATTGTTAGGAGGTTTTGCAGGAATTATTTTTGACAGGTGTACGACAGCCTATCACCTACGGAGCCTACGAACTGCCCGGGGGTTGCCCAAGCCCCGACGGGCTCCAAAGATAACAGATTCATAATGCCCGACGGAGTTGGGCTTTACCCACCTCCGCCTCGACGCATGCATCATTACCGTCATGAGATAAAGAAATCACACATTTTGACTTTTTTAATCCAACCTCCACTCCTACGTTATCATCAAGCACCATCTCATCAGGGAGTTTACGTTTGTAACCACAAAAAATAGAATTATCATGCGACTCCCCAACCGAATGAACATCAGAGCTTAAATGACTTGTACCATGTTTACGTGGCAACAATTTTACTTTTCTAGGCTTAGCAACAGAGTTACAATCATTAAGGGGTGCAGAATTAAAAAAAGAACTTACAACCATAGTCTCGCCACATGCACCCGACGTGTTAATCAAGCTATGAGCTTGATCATAAATTTCGGTAGTGGGTGTAATAGCCACCCCACTCTCTACAGCCCCTTCTTCAGATGCCTCCACAGCCACGACTTGAGGTTCAACCACCTCAATAGATTTGGGGGCCGTCACAACAAGGTTGCGAGAGTCATCGCCATCATTTTCCAACACCTCCAGCGACTCCTTTGGCTTTATAGGTGCACTGAAATTCAGGTTTCTAGCACACCCACGGAAAGCTTTCACCTCTTCATCCATCTTTATCCTGCCACGCCTCGGGGATGCGCACAGCCATGCCCCCCATTGCTTTACCTCCTCCCTATTCTCCTCTGCCACCGTGAGACAGTCTCTTTCAATGTGCCCTAAGACTCCGCACGCATAGCAGAAATTTGGTAACCTCTCATACTTTATCTCCACAACCGCAAGCTTTCCATCCCATGAACGAACCTGTTGAATGCGGCGCAAAGGCTTCGTGACATCTAATAATATTTTCAACCTCGCAGACTTATCCCAGGTAATCCCATCAGACTCCACTTCAATTACATCACCCAGCCCTCCACCAATTGCCCGAACCCTCTTCTGAGTTCGACTGTCCATGGGCAGGTTGTAAAGCCTGACCCAAAAAGGAGTTAGGGTTATTGATATATTTGAGGGTTGGGCACTTCCCTTAATCTCCTCCAGCATGATCAAGTTATTGTCGAACGTCCATGGACGCCCTGCCATTACTTTCTTTTTGTCACGCATAGAAGCAAATTGGACAACGAAGAGCCCGTTCTCAATCGTCCGGAACAGCGCGCCTTTAGAAATCATCCAGATTTGGTTCATAGTTCTTTTCATGGCCTCAAAATTATAGGGCCTAATTGTTAAAACTTTACGTACGATCGATAGGTCAATTCCCGAATCTTCATTGTCATCAGGTCCTTCATCATCGAAAGCCACAATATTGCTTTCATCATCTGTAATCCTCAAATTCGCACATTTATTTGCAATTTCGTCAGCCATAATTGACTGACTACAATCCCAAGGAGGGAAATCGACTCGAGATCCAAGACTCACGAAAAAAACCACTCAAACCCTAGTTTACCCTAGAGAGAGAGGGAGACTATTTGTTAGTTTTTCAGTTTTGTCTCATTTAGATAGTGTGCTTGCCATAATCAAGTTAAAAGCATATTTCAGATCATACCTTTTGATTTTTTTTTCACCTTTATCCAAGGCAGGGGCAGAGTAGAGGTGAAGTGAGTAAAATGACTTGCATGTTACACGCCCCCTCAGTTCTCATCATAATAAGCTATAAGCTAAATTTATACTCGATCCGTATCTCACTATTTTGTTCCTACTGATCTGGGTCGGGGGCCAAGATCTGTAGAAATTATAACAACCAACAACTAAAAGCAATCTTCTATAATTTTCTTTTGGCCTTACTTTAAGAGCCAAAGAAGTTAGGCACTGAACCACTGGTACATTCAAGTAGAACATATTGGATAAGAGTGCAACATTACAAAGCTTACAAATTAACATAGCTTACAAGCGAGAATCCCCTTACAGTTCCTCTCTCTCTCTTTCTTTTACCTTTTTTTTAATATACAAGGAAACAACAAATCTAAGAATGTTTTCTCTCAAGACAACCCCTTTGCACTTTGGACCATCACAACCGCACCACTTTCACTTCAGCAAATTTCATACAACCAACAAACAACGATGTACATTGTATCCTCCACATTAAAGTTTCATTAAAACATATGAAATCTTTAACAAAAGATGGAGAATGGTACGAACGAGGCTTCAATCAAGGAGACTTGATAGTATTCTCTATTAGTGGTCCAGAAAAGAGTATTTACATGTAGTATATACATTGATTGATTCAACCACCACGAGAGGATTTATGAATTGGAAGAGCAATTCTGGTGTAGAAGAAAAGACGATGACTGATCATAAAGAAAGACAATCCACCTGATCAAACTGCAGCTAAAACTGGAGTTCATACATAAATCATGATGGATTATGAAACCCGCTAAAATGTGGGCAATAGTGTGTACAAACCGCTAAGCTTTACTCCCCGCTGGAGTGGACAGATTGGTCCATATAGCGATTGTGCTGGCAAATAGTGCGGTAAGTATAAGCATTACCGCAATCACGTTGTCCTTTAATGTAGAGATCCCATGTATATCCCTGTCAATATTTACCAAGAAAATGTAAATTTCCATAAAAGCTTGATAAATGAACATGTTAACAAGTAGATCTAGGAATGGGCATGCATGAGCCCGCTACTGGCCCAGCCCCACACAAGAGCCACAGTAGCGGGCTGTCAGACCAATGATGGACATCATTTTCAAAAAATTAACACAAGCATGGCAGGTTGGCCAGGATCTTAGCCCGATCATTTTCAACAAAGTTTCGAAAAACTAAAATTCTTAAGGAGGGCGACGCCCCTCTTTTTGTAAAATAGGCACGAGACAGCCACGGCTCAATCAATAACAAGCATATGAAAAAAACACACCACCCCAAAAAATTTGAAGAAAAAAAATACCTTAAAATAATTGATGATGGAAATATGAGTATGAGGCAAACAACTGTTGTCGAACCCAGTATCTGGAAGCAGTACCATATGCTTGGTATCCCAATTGCAATTACATAGGCAAGGGCGAGTGGTATACATGTGAGGCATATGAATCTTTTAGTATTAGTGGCTAAGTCAGGCTTATTGGGGAAAATGAGCTCGTCTATATTGGCTCTGAGGCAGTAATTTATTAAAGGAAACACCAGCATTAGGTGAACTGCATAGCTTAATCGAACAATGGCGTTAATAACTAAACCAACCACAGTATCATGACCAATCTGATCGAAGTTCACCAGCATGTCAGCATCGATAGAATCCCCAAATAATAGATAGCCAAAGAAGCCGATGGAGAAATAAAAGAGAGCACAAATTATGAGTGATATCCTGATAGCCAATCTCATGTCAGAAGGTTCTCCAAGTTCCGCTCTAATTGGATGAACTGCATCAAGAATTTGTAGAATCAGTGAATAATATTACTGAGGGAAGCTTACATGCATTATGATACTTCTTCTGGAACTTCAAAGTTTATGTATTGTTCTGTAAGTAGGATAACATGAGGACTCGCCCTCACTGAGTTTTTTAAGAATTGATCAAGAGCCTAAAATTCTGTTTTTCTAGTTCGATATCATGTAAGATACGAAGAGGTCATGACCATCCAACCTAGTCAGGAAAGGGGGAAAACCAAACAGGGAGACAAAATTAGCAAAAACCGAGAAGCAAATTAACCGGAATATATATAAGTGGTCTCCTATCAGACTAACCGACCTAGTCTGACCACTAACTTTTCTACGTATTTTCTCAACTCTTAAGGTCCTTTTTTTTGTAAAAGTTCAGTAACTTCTTTTCTTTTTTGTCTTTTTTAAACAGCATAATAACATAGTGTTCACTTGTTCAGCATGCTTACCATTGATTTGGTATCCAAAAGCAGTCATAAAAACTGGGATGGTGGTAAAAAGACTGAGGAAGGTTCCTTGACGGGAGAAATCTGGTGTAAGCCGCAGGTTTTGTGTTTTTCCTTCCAACATTGCTTCTATTGCCAATACTGAAGATATGACAACAAACACCAAGGCAAGAAGAATGGCCAGTAACGAAGTGTACCTAAGTGAATCTATATTAAACAATATAGAAGTTAGGACAGGGTAAGAATTTGAAGCAAAACAGTACAACTCCAGACAATGTTCAGTCAAGCAATATACATCTGCAAAACAGAAGTTAGCTATGATCCTCATTACTGATCAGGAGGCTTTGGAGTACTAACCTACACGACGAAACAAGACCAATGGGAGGATAACAAGAAGCACAACAAAGAGAATTGCAAAGGCACGCGAAGTCCACCAGTAAAACCCGAACCACTCTTGTAGTAATCCGGTGTGTACGACTCCCCCAGACTTGGATCCTGCAAGCACATCCCCTGAAACGACATGACAACAACAAAAAAAATTGGTCAGTCACATGTAAATCTTGAAACTAATGGGATTTGGGCCAATTATAAGGGTATTATAGTTCTATAGCATTATATTCATTTTATAGATTTCAGGTGATGGCCGCCTATATGAGGCTATTACTAGTAATTCAAGCATAGATAAAAGAGCTCTACTCCAGTAACATGAAAATATAAAATCAATCAAGACAACTATAATAAGCCTGCACACAGGCCTTCCGAAGATCTTCAAATTAGCAATAATTGGATAGCCCTGTAAGCTTATATGTTAGTCGTCCTCCCGCTCCTCGAATGGGAGGCAAGATGAGTCACAAGTTCAAACATATGATGCCAACCCCATATATACAGGTTTCAAAACTAGATCTTGTGAAATACCCTAAAATTCATTCTTACACAGCTTAATTTTTCAAGTCCATCATTAATAGGTCATCCATTAAAAAACTAGAAACTAATCCATATACCAAATACACACCAAAAAATTAAGATCTAAAAACTCACAATTCAGCAACCAAGAACAAAAGCAACCCCAAAAATCAGAAACTTGAAAAAAAAACCCCACTTACCAATAATAATCAAATAAATGATGAGACAGCCAAAACTTGTAATCATAACACAAATTTGCAAAGCAAGAGAACCAAGTCTTCCAAAAGACTCCCCCATTAAACCAGCATAAGTAGTTGACTTTCCTGAATGAGTATACCTCAACATGAACTCTCCTGTAATATCTCCCATAATAGCAACAACAATAAGAAGAAAAAGAGCTGGGAAAACACCCAAAACTTTAAAAGTTGCAGGAATTGACATAATTCCAGCACCAATCATGGTGGTTGAAATATTGAAGACTGCACTTGCAAGAGTTGCCCCTTTTTTGGGAGCAACATCAACAGGTGATTGAATATCTTGTAGTAAAGGAATTCCTGACTCTGTATCTCTTTCTTCCTTCATTTTTTGTTTCTGGGTGTGTTTTTTTCTTGTTGTTATTCAACTTTTGGTTCTTTTTGGGAGGAATTTTCTAGTTTGCAGCAAAGTTTGTGATGTTACCTCTTATTGTCTTGATTTCATCTACCAAAAGTATAAGTATGTGATGGAGATTGGAGATTGATTATAGGAGAAGAGAAAATAATAGTAAAAATGTCAATAATGTTCCTTGAGAAGGTCGGCGAATGGCAATCAATTTAGATCTTGAGAATGGATAAAGTCCAGCACACCAATTGCGTAAATGCGTGCAGTGTCCACATAATTTTGTTTTGGTCATTGAAAGCGGCGTGTCTTGTGTCTTCTTGTTTGTTTTCAAGGAGTTTCCTTTGTGCTGATCCTCTCCTTTACGCTTTTCCCTACCCTTGCTACTAGTAGTTGCTTTTTTTTTCCGAGTGAAATCCCATCTCTCCAAACTTGGGTGATTGAGAACCGAATCTCCAATATCATGGGTAGGATTTAGGAGTGTTCGGCAATAATTTTTTCAATTGTTATTCGACGTCCTATAATTTCTGACTAACGTCTTAAATACGTATTTTTATACTATATTTATATATTTTTCATTTATTTTCTCACTTCCCCTTCCCCTTTCTCACTTCCCCTTCCCCTTCCCTTCCCCTTTCTTCTTCACCACCACTGGCGCGGCCACACCACCACGGGCGTCGTCACTGCCATACCACCACCACCGTCACGCCCCACAACCACCATCACCATACTCTGGAGAAACCCATTATTGTCCACCACCACCAGCTTCACTCCCCATCACCATCACCACCACCACCACCACCTTCCATATGATGCATCGCCTCCTAGAACACAATATGTTTTTTTATTAAAAAAAGGAGAGAGAGAGGTGTCTGCCATGGACGCCTACGCCAGAGCGCCTGCCATGGACGCCTACGCCAGAGCGCCTGCCATGGACGCCTACACAGATGGTGGGGCGTTCATGGCAAACACCTCTCTCTTTGTTTAATAAAAAACAGGAAATATAAATATTAATTCTCCATTTCTTTGCATATTGCTGGTGGTAGTGGTGGCGACTCCGGTGGTGGTGGTGGTTCTAGGGGAAATAGAGAAAGAGAGAAAAGAAATGGAGTATACATACAGAGTATAAAAATACTGTATTTAGGGTGTAAGTAAGAAATCTTAGGGTGTCAAATAGCAAAACCAATAATTTATTAAGTAACTTTTAGTATTTGGACGAAGTCAGAACTCTAGTGAAGTAGTGATGGTGAAAGTAGTGTTTGGTGAAGTAGTATTTGAAGTAATTTTTGGTGTTTGAACAAGTGTTTTAGAAAAGCTATAAATATTAGTTTTTTGGGTCGAGGTACCTTTTGGAGTAGTTTTAGAAGATTGAATATAGTTTATTTTTGTTATTTTTCTAAAGTAACACCTAGTTTTACAGAATACTAATTATCATAAAACCAATTATCATCACAGTCAAACTCAAACCGCTAATATCCAACATCCGACGACTTAGTTAAACATATGACAACCTACCGCTACAACTAATAGTTATCGTAACAACTACTTTTTGTCAAACGTACCTTTAGGAGGTGGAAGTTGTATCATTGAGCTTTCACTTGTTTATCTTTATTACTATTTTTTTGCTCTTTTAATTTAACATATCCACGTCACATGTTACCGTACAAGGTTACAGATAGTCACCTATTAGAATAATTCACTGGAATCTAACCACCGGTTAAAAAAGGTGTAGGTAAAAATGCCGCTTGTATTTTAAAGGCATAATTGACGTTTGCCTTTATACTTATGTATAAAACAGTCGAATTGTAGCTTATGATCTATTGAGTAAGGTATAAATGATACATGGTAATTGCAATCTGTTAAAAAAACGTTTTGATGCTAATTGACATGATGTTTTGATCATTTTTAACTACCTATACATGGAGTATTTTTAAAAGAAAAAAAAGGTAAAAGTAAAGATTTAGTTTGATGATACTTGATTCTAAAGTTTGAAGTTTCCACACTGTTAATGGGTAGTGGCCTAGTTGTTAACAACTTTGGGGATAAGACATGTCCTTTGGAGCCGGATAGGCGTTTCATCGTGAGAGGTCATTTTGGCCTCTTATTTTGGTACCTGGAGGTACCAAAGTAAGAGTTACTTTGGTACCTCTGGTACCAAAGCTCGAGAGGCCAAAATTTTGGGTATTACTCGTACCAAAGTAAGAAATTTGGTATGGGAGGTACCAAAATTTTGGTATTATTGGTACCAACGCTTAAATTTGATACCAAAGTAATTATAACTGGTACCAAAACTCAAAGTTGATACCAAAGTTCACTTACACTTGGGTATCAAAGTAAGAGTTATTTTGGTATTGGTACCAATTTTACTGAACTTTGGTATAAGTTGGTACCAAAGTTCTGGGTCAGTTTTTTAGAACTTTGGTATAAGTGGGTACCAAAGTCAAAGATTTCGGTCCGGTCCGATCCTCGGTCCACATGAAATCCCGATTCCGGGTTTGTAGTCCGGTCCGGTCCAAACCTGGCAAATTCCGGTCCGAACCGGTGGACCGGAATTTCATATTTTTTAGTAAAAGAAAAATTTATGTAAAAAAGTTTCAAAGGTAGAAAGTTAAAAAAACTACTATTTATTACCTTTTGTAAAATTGTTATTAAAATTATTAAATTTTAATGTATCTAATTTATAAATATGTTAAAATCAAATAAAAAAGTTTTTCTTTTTAAAAAATATAGTTTCTGGTCCAACGGGTCCAAAACCGAACCGGAACTTCGGTCCAAAAAAAATCCAGATTCCGTTCCGTCGGTCTAGCCGGTTCCGGTCCTGGACCGGTGCACATCCCTAGTCCTTAGGGCTGTAGATAAAAAACTAATACTTCCTTCGTTTTTTTTGTTGCAACACTTTCCTAAAAGGGAAATAATTAATTAGTTGCAACACTTTCTACTTTTGATTTTCCTTTCTCTCTATCTCTCTCCAATCACATGGGGCCCTCTCTTTTTTTTCTCTCTACCTCTCTCCTACCCAAATTTTGCATTGGAGTTGATGAAAAAAAAGTGTTGCAACTAAAAAAACGGAGGAAGTATAAGTAATCAATAACAAATATTTCCTCCATTCATAAATAAATGTACATTTACTTTTTCTACGTAACCCAATGCGCTTCTTTGATCATTGATATTTTTATTTACGCACAATAAAAAATAAAAAAAGTTGATATTTTGAAAATATATATACATTAAGACGGATCTAACGATCCCACTTGACTGTATATTTTGTTATATAACAATGATAAAAATGGAGTCAAAGTTAGTTGATAAATGGTGTCAATTTACTCAATGTACCTTTTTTTAGGAACGGAGGAAGTACTAATAATATTGATCGACGCCTGATTTTGTCATGAATTCTTAAGCTAATGAGTACCAATACTGGAAAATATATCAAGTATAGATGATACGATTATACATTTTTTTATAAGGTAAGATAAAAACATTAGGCTACCCTCCTCTCGAGGGGAATACCTAATGCGTCGGATACAAGGATGGAAGAAAGGAGAGAATTGTTACAAGGAGAAACATCAAAACTAGAATTAACTAGGTGACCTACATTGGCTATCCAATCAGCAGCTCGATTGGCTTCCCTGAACACATGTATGACTTGGCGAGAGACAAAGTGAATGAGCATGAACTTACAATCTGCAAGAATATTTGCAATTTTCCACGGAACAGACCAAAGATCGTTGACGGCATTGATTACCATGAGGTTGTCGGCTTCAATTATGATGTTGTTGATACCCATACGAATAGCTAATTTGAAACTTTGATGAAGTGTTGTGGCCTTGGCAATTAGAACCAAAGTATGGTCGAGGTTGAAGGCTTTGGCTTGAAGAAGTTGACCTTCATGATTACAAATGAGGATTCCAGTTGCTGCAACTGAGCCACGAACCGAAGCATCAAAGTTAAGTTTGAAGAATGTAGGAGGTGGAGGTTCCCAGGCTAGCTACAAGAGTAGCTGAGGGAAGGGGGTGCGGGAAAGGGGTGGTGCTACCCTAAAAGGAGATCCAATAGCATGACAAACATTGACTTGTAAGCGGAACTTCCATCCATTTAAAAGGCCAAGGCTTGATAACTTTCTGATACGATTATACATATGTTATACTTCTATTAAAGTATTATTAAATTACTTCTTGATAACTTCTACAACTACATGTCAAGTAAGGCTTGACCTAGTGGTTAAGATTTGACTTCATATTAATAGTATTTTATACTTCCTCCATTTTTTTATTGTTTATTGGAAATCTTTTTGGGAGAAGAAAGCCGATTAAATAGGAATTTCGAAACGGAGGGAGTAATTAATTGCAAAGATGCCACTCGATTTACCATATATGTTTATCTAGGAGATGAAGGAAAAAATTTCTCTAAAGTATAGACACCCCTCCTCGACCCTCCGTTACTCTTCCCCCGAACAACCACCCCCCCCCACAATCACATCCTCCATGAACGCCGCTCCCAGTTTCTTTGTCGCGGATGTGAAGAAAAGGGATAAATTTGAGCCCTTTTTTGTCAGATCTCTAAACAATACAGAATAATCCTTCCACCCAAAAACTCGAAAATTTCCTTGCTTCATTCTATCTCTCTCTTTCTCTCGTTGTTGCAATTATGGTCTTCTTCGTGTAACTTTACCTTCCCATCTCTTTCTCTCATCATATGCTGTCTTAAAGGTATAATCTTTCTCTATTTTTGTTTTGTTTTTTGTTCATTTAGAGTTTCACAATACATGTATATTTCATATTTTTCTTGGCTTTAATCTAGATATAATCTTAGGATCAGAGTAAGGTTCGATGATTGTGGGAAGTGAGGGAAAAGATGTGTTCTTGAGATTTTTTTTTCAAGTGTGAATTACTCTCAGATTGTTCTTTTTTCTATTTTGTTTTTTGTTGAATTTGAATTTAATCATACTTATTACTCTCAGAAGGGTTAGCTGAATTGGATATCTCACGATTGATTAGAGATTGCTGTGTTATGTAATTATGTTGGATAGATTAGTGGGGTGTGTATCAGGTGAATTATGTTTATCCAGGTTGTGGTGTTTTTTTTTTGGTGGGGGTGGGGGGTGGGAGGAGGGAGGGGTTGTTGTTTTGGCGGATATCGGTTGTTGGTTCTTGTACTTGGTATCGGTGGTGGCCTGGTGGGTAGAAGGTGGGTGTGGAAATCTTAGGTTGGCGTTGGTATTGGGAATGGGAACCATTCCACATATTTGCTCGGTCCCATAGGCATCCCGGTACCTTTCACTTGCTTTGCGCTCTTTTGTCAAGGTTTGTTTCCTAGTATCGTAGTGGTGTGTGGATTGCAGCGTCCTTGTTTTCGTTTCCACGGTGGTGCTACCTTGTTTCCAGCCATTGGAGGGAGTAGATTTTGATGTCAGTGTTCTGGAGTACTGACATCACCATGCCTGACGGAACATATGTGCAGCCATGAAAGTAATCAGCATAAGGACACGTTAGGGGAGAATAAAAGGAATGGTAAGCGCATCAAGATATGAAAAGATTAAGGGGTTAAAGTGTGAAGGGAGAAAGAAAGGGGATAGAGAAAAACTTGGGATTTGAGCGTGCAATTCGGGTAAATGTGTCCTGTTTGGATTTGTGTCAATTTTGAGTTGTCCAAAATGTATCTAAAACTATATGAAAGCATAAATATGACAAATTGATCAACTGAGACCAAGTTCGAGTTGATTCATGTTCATGTTCTGTTGAGTTCATAGAGTTTTTTTTTGTTTCGAATTCGGGCCTTGCTGTTGTGTCATGTCACTGATTGCCAGCTCTACCTGGCATGCATGCACAAGAGGAGGGGGACGGTAGAAGGTAGCAGAGTGAATTTGACGTGAGGAGAAAGAAGAGGTGGACTGGTATTGAGGTTTTTAGGTAAACTGGATTAAGCATTTTAAAGTTAAAGGAGGACAATTGTATGAACCATACAACTTGTTTGAAGCAAAGGAATCCGTTATAATCATTCCATTTATTCATTTTAACCAATTCATCTCGTCTGAATAAAACAACCTCTTAATGGTAATTCTTTCCTCAATTTATTATGAACATATTATTGTCTTTTAGGACTTGTTAAGATGGAAAATTTATGTATGCGCGTCCATGAGACGAATTCCAATGTGTCTTTATGTGCCGTACTATGAAACTTTTTTTCCTTCAAGACTCATTTATACTAAATAAATCAAAGACACATACGCTTGTAGGTTTGTTGGTTCATCATTCAACCTGACTGTGCATCTGACCTTGGAATTTTGATCAATTATTGACAGTAAGTCTTGGATCAATACTTCAATCGTGCAATGGATCCTTCTATCATGAAGCTTCTTGAAGAGGATGAGGTACTTCTCTTTCTTACCAAATTTTGACATGTTTCAGTGTTTCACTATGAGGTATAAAGTAATAACAAGTCCAGACATCTTTATTGGGGGAATGAATTGTAGGACGAGTCAATGCATTGTGGAGCAGATGTTGAGGCATTTACTGCTGCTCTAAACAGAGACATAGAAGGTGGCTCATCCAGTTCTCAGCCTGCTCATTCAGATATCTGTACGTTTTAGCCTCTTGTTTTTTAACATTATGCATGGGAAGTATTTTAATTTTACTTGTTTCATTACTTTACTTTCAAAACTATTTAAAAGCATCCTCGCAACCTTCTATTTTAGGGTTGTAAGAGAGAAAAGTGTTTGTGGACACTAGTAACTTGATTGCCTTTTTTAAGATGTCCTAAGCTTTTCACGTCTTTTCTTTACTCTGGAGAAGTAATTGGACATAATTGGGTTTGTTCACAGTAAATCTAGCCGCTGTAGTAGTTGTTAGCTATATTTTTAGCTATTAGCTTCTCGGTAGTCGTCAAAGACTCGATAATCATTTATAGAATGAAGTTTTCGACAAAAGTAACAACAAATTTATCGAAATTTTATAGTTAATTTAAATGTTCATTTTACAAAATATATGAATTCTACTTGTTTATTCAATGCTGAGCTCAATTTAAATTGTCGAGATAAATACTTCGTCCGTTTTAATTTAAATAATTCTGCCATTTCTACTTTGTTTGTGCGCAACTTTGCACGTTTGCCAACGCATGGTTTTGACCATTAATATCTTAATTATGTATAAGTAAAATCTATAAAAATTGATATTTTGATAATATATGTTGAGATGAATTTAACAAGATTTCACATGGCTATCCTTATGTATAAATGCAAAATAGTGAAAGTAAAGTGTGAATAATGTCATGGGTCAAAATGGTAGAAGTAAAAAAGAAAAGAAAACAGAGGAAGTATAATTTAAATACAATGTTTACTTCATAGATAGATTACATTGGTATGACTAAGGCTTTAGGGCTATGTTAATTAGGTTATTATGTTATTATTGTTTTGCTGTGACCTCTAATATTGTATTATTTGCTTTAGCTTATATAATATATTTTTGAAAATAATTAGTTAATTAGTTTAGGATAATGGCCAAGTCTACTTAATTATGAAAGTAAGATTATAAACTTTAAGTAATGTTTTAAATCTGAAAATTTTAATTAATAAATCTTATTTTTTTTAGGATATTACACATTTAAGTTTGTTTTCTTCATTTATCATGTGCTCCAAATGTACTGTAGTCTGTAGGTCTTCCTCCCCCTCCCTGTTTTGAATTGCAAATCCTGCTATCTCAACTTTTTTTTGTTTTCCTTGTACAAAAATCTTGCTGCGTTTCCTTAAAATCATTCTTGATTGTTGGATGTCTCTTGTTTTCGTCGTCATCAATTATAACATTTGTATACACTGCTGGAACCGGCTGCAGCATTTTCTCAAGAGAACAATCAAACTTCAAGTCAGATGTACTCACAAGGGCAGCCTTCTAGTCAAGATGAAAGCAGTGGCAACCAATCCCAGCAGCAAGGTCTGAGGACTCAGACACAGCAATCATCTGAAGTGGATATGAAAGAGCATGGATCTAGTATGGAGATAAAGCAAGAAGCCAATGGCTCTCAGGCGACGAGTGGCTCTCTTTCGCAGCTACATAGGCCTGTGCAAGCTGATGTTAAGGAGCACTCTGTGGAAGCTAATCCTGGAGACTTCTCCCAGCCTTCAGTTCCAATGCAACCACAATTGTCTGGAACAACTCATGCTCAGGCTCATGATCCAAGCAGAATGCTTAATCTAAGCAGTGAACCTCAGTCCTCAAACATGCAGAGATTCAATAATCAACAAGTGCCGGCATCAGAGCGGGCTGGCACCTCAGCTAATCGGGCTAAGCAAATACCATTTGGCACCTTGCTTCCTATCATTTTACCTGAATTAGATAAGGACAGGGCGATGCAACTCCAAACTCTGTACGCAAGACTACGGGTGTGCTTTTTATCTTCTGTTTATTAAAATTTGTTGCTTTCCATTACTAGCATAATGATGTAGTGAAGATTTATTTTACTTTCTGATTTTAAACTTTTGTGGATATTGCTAGAGAAATGAGATACCCAAAGATGAATTTGTCAGACGCATGAGAAGCACTATAGGGGATCAAATGCTGAGGTTGGCTGTGGTTAAGATGCAAGCAAAGGTATGTTGACTTTTGATTTAGTTTCTTGCTGCTTATTTGGTAGCTAAAGTTCTGGGTGCAGGGATCTTATTAATTTTATTTGCAGTCGCAGAACCCTAATCAGCAGCCACACCTAAGACCTCCTACTGGTACTGCAACCCAATTCTCTGATCCTTATTCTTTTGGACAGCTACATCAGAAGAGCCATAACGCTGGTGCCACGACTCGAACTCCTGCTTCAGCCTTGCAACCACTTAAAGATTTGGGTCACCAAATGGTTGATCGCAATTCTCTCAAATCAAGAGAGATGGAACATCTGACAGATTCTCATGGTGTGCAAGCAAAGCAATTATCGGATCGCTCAGCAATGTCTATGCAGGGCCTTTCAGAGCAGCAACAGCAGCATTTGCACTTCCAACAGAGTTCTTTTCCCATGTATGGAGCCAGTATTTATCACCCCTTCTCTGGCACAAATGTCAGTACTCCTTCAACATTGAGTAAACCTCAACCTCATGACCCCCAAGTAAGGCAAGGTCAACTTCATCAAGGACTTGGTTCTGCTTATGGAGATGGAACAAGCCAGGCTATGAATGCGATGAATACACCTAAGGATGAGAGGCAGAATTCCTTTAGTGAAACCAAAAGAATTCCTGGCATAACCATGGTCAACATGCCCACTCCTTCAATGCAACATACTTCTGTTCCTTGGCAGGTTAGCAATGAGCAGAAAATTGGCGCCTCACCGAACTTGAACTATGTGAAGCAGGAGCCTTCTGAGCAGGCTCTTGAGAAACAACCAAAGCCCCAAATCTCTTCATCCCAGGGTTCTGGCTTTCCGGTACTCAGTGATCAAGTAGAATCACGTCCAGTACCCTCAACTGATGAACTGTCAGAGAGACATAATTCTGGAACTGCCTTTCCATCTACTTTGCGGACTACTATGGCAAACTCGGCGTCACAACACATGGATACCGATTACCAGGTATGTTCATTTCATTCTAGTGCTTCATAGTTGTATCAGTATTCAGGTCTCAATTGTCTTTTGTTTTGAGAACTGCATATGAAAGTTATGCATATGCTTCTGATAATGCATAGAGGTTCGAATTTGAGAGTGGCGGACCTTAAACGATGAGTACGGCCAGCTATCCTCATAAAATACTTTTGTAATTTTGTGACTTATTCTTTTGCCACCAGGTTGTTAGTGATTTTTCTAACTCTGATGTCCAAAGGTTATTGGCTGATTTTGGAACGAGTGTACTAGTAATACTTTATTGTGGGTAGATGGATTTCTCTCTCTTTTTTAGTGATATTCTGGGACGGTGCACGATATTAAATCTCGTCCGAATCACAACATCACGACCGCATCGTAGAGGTCTTTAGGTTTACCCCAACTATGATATCAGACTGCAACAAATGAAAACCATCTGCCTTGTCTGTGAAATGGTTCTAGGACTGTATTCGCGTTTACAACTGTATCCGATATTCAAAATTATGGCAGCGGGTGGTTGGTGGTGCTAGTTTTTTCTTCATATGAAAGGATGCAAGGTGAATGGACTGTGGGGAACTGAGCATGCTGTATTGTGGTGGAAATGACAAGGGACCGAGGAAACACCGTCTGGGATCATCGGTTGTACTGCTCCTTTCCCCCTCTCTGTTTTTGAACTTATGCTTACAATGATGATCATGAGCAAGCTACATCGAAACAGCTCGTCTTCTCTTTGACACGTCCCGCGCTTAATTGATAGTGCGTAACTGCAGCTTTTCAGAAACCCCATTAAGACATTATAGTAACCATTTAAAGGTTTATCAATAACCTCATTGATGCATTCATTATAACCGTACTAATGCTCATCACTAACTCGATTTATGCATTGCTGGTGACTCCATTTATGTATTCTGAGCAACGTGCGTCACACCATTGACTAATGATGTGGCGCTTCACCTATAAGAATTTGTAACTGAAAAATCTGTTAAACAGGTTAGCATGCTCACTTTTTTGTGTACCTGACTTCTTACTACTGCATTCGATTCCTTCACTAGATTTGAAGGTTATTGAACTCAATACTGCCTAGTCTTTGTTTCTGTTTAATAGTGATGTCTGATACATGTCATACAGCTGCTCTTGTCACATGCTTTAGTAATCAGCCCTCCTCTATTTGGGCTTATGCTTGTCTGTAATGTGTCATATGTTCCTTATTCCTGGTGATCTAACAAGTATAGCCCCTTATTTCTATAATTCTATTTATGTTAGGTAGGGTCTCAGAGTATATCTGCTAGCCCTATGGGTGGGATGGGGAGCAACTCTAAGGCACCAGCTAAAAAGTCATCTAGTGGTCAGAAGAGGCCACTTGATGTACGTGCTTCTTCACCACCTCTGCCGAGGTGATCTTTAGACTTGAAGAGTTATTTTGGTAGTTGGCTACATCTGAACTCTAATGTGACTTGTTTAATAAACAACCTCTTTCCTTGTGACCTTGCAGTAAGAAACAGAGGGGCTCTGCAGGTTTATCTGATCAAAGCATCGAACAACTCAATGATGTTACTGCTGTTAGTGGAGTTAATCTTAGGGTATGTTGTTTATCTCAAATTTCTATTTTCCCGGCACCAGTAGCTGAATTAGCTATTGGGTTTTCAAGTATATCTTCAGTTTTTTTTTAGATTATCCATATTTTTATCTGCTGTTATTTGATAGGAAGAGGAGGAGCAGTTATTTTCTGGCCCCAAGGATGATAGTAGAGTATCAGAGGCATATCGTAAGGCTGTTCAAGAAGAAGAGGACAGACTAATTCTGCAGAAGGCTCCTCTCCAGAAGAAGTTGGCAGAAATAAGTTAATATAACCAATCATCTCTTTAAGTCTTCTGTAACTTTTCACTTGAGGGTAAAGTTACATTATGTTGCTCATGTTTCTTTATTGTGCGTTCAACAGTGACAAAGTGTGGGTTGAAGAACTTGAGCAATGACGTAGAGCGGTGCCTCTCACTAGTAAGATTCAACTACTTTATTCTTCGGTTTCTTCCATGCTTCAGTGTCCTTAAACCATTTTTTTAGTGTGTAGAGGAAAGACTGCGTGGCTTGATAAGCAGTCTGATCAGAGTCTCAAAACAGGTGCTCTATCTTTTCTTTCTGCTGATTGAAACTATCATTTTTTATTTCTTTCCCAAGTTAAAAACTCATGGTTTCAACAGCGAGTTGATTCCGACAAGTCGAGGCACGCCACTGTTGTCACATCTGATGTTCGAGAACAAATATTGGCGATTAACCAAAAGGCCAGAGAAGAATGGGAGAAGAAACAAGCTGAAGCTGAGAAACTTCGTAAACAAAATGAAGTACGCATCTTACTGTGCTTGCATAGATTTGTTTGTTTTTATCTTTTATTTTCCTATGAAGTATATATGTAATATTACTAATATATGGTTGAGAATTTTTGTGTGGTCACCACAGCCTGACAGCAGTACTGTAGTTGATGCTGACAAAGAGAAAGATGATGGACGTGCAAAATCACTGAAGGTGAGTAAATTTAACTGTGTAAATGCAACTATGGAAGAGTGATAGTGAGTCATGTATAATTTTCTTCTCTTCTGCGCAGATGCCGGTGAACAAAGAAGAGGATGACAAAATGCGCACAACAGCAGCAAATGTAGCTGCCCGAGCTGCTGTTGGAGGGGATGACATGCTATCAAAATGGACGCTTATGGCACAAGCGCGCCATAAGCGTGAAGGGGGACCTGAAACTAGTTCTCTGACAGTTAAAGAGGCAGCAACCAATAAACAACCCACAGGCCCTGTTGGGAATGTTGGGCAGACTCGAGGAACTGGCAAAATAGATTCGTCAGCTGCTCTTTCTGCGTCTGGTAACGAGTTCTTACTTTATTATAGAAAATAGCATTTCAACCGTATTAGTACAAAATATAGGAAAATTTGATAAAATATGAAATATGGGTCATCCAACAAAAACAGATTGAAATTCGAGCATGAACCATGCTAACAAAAAGAGACTTTAGTGATGTCGAAGTTTTAATTTCAGGCATTGTAAGTACTGGAAAAAATAAAAAGTAACATTCCTAAATCCTAAGTAACATGCCCCCCTACGACATCATTGCAAAGTTCTTTTTTCTTTCATGTTGGTGATTTAGATGCCTGAAATTTCAAGCTTCGATCCATCACTGTAAATTTTTGCTCACATTGTTTAAACTGTTTCTGTACACTGTTGTACTTCAGTCTGTTTTGTTTGATGGTCCATAGTCTAATCTATTTTTGTGAGTTTTCCTAAAATATAATGCCTTAATCATGGACATTCGCTTGCCTTCCTTGCATACCTTTGTAACCTCTAGAGGAAATGTGCACCTGTGTTTCTTGATGCAGGATTGGTAAGACAAGTATCTGTGACACCTCCTCGTGTAGCTCCTTGTATCTCCGTCAAGGATGTGATCTCTGTGCTGGAAAGAGAACCCCAGATGGCAAAATCCACTATTATATATCGACTCTATGACAAAATGCATGCTGATCATGCAGCAGCCGAGTGAACGGAGTGATACATGGCTTCATCGTAATCTTCTGTTTGATATGCATGGTGCCACATGAAAGACCGAAGTTCATTATACATTTCTGATTTATTAGCGATCACACTAATAATTACTGGTAGTTTGTAATTATTTACTTACCTCTTTACTTTTCTTTTTTTCCTGAATTTTTGTAATAATTTTATAGTTTGTAAGGGTTTTGTGTAGCAGTTAACCGTGATCCTTTACTGAATAATGTTGGTGATTGACTAAGGTTTTCTGAACCTTTTTCTATGTATTTACTCTTATCTTTATCAATATTTGCTTTGCACTAAATTCTTTTTGCACATGATATTAGAGATGGCTCCTGTGCGGGTTGGCCCAGCACAACTCTGACTCACCCAGCTAACCGAGTTGGTCTTGTGCTTATCCGACGCGAACCACGTATGGACAGCTGTAAATTCATGTGTGGCCAAGTTCAAGTTTTTTTAAACTCAGCCTAGCTCATCTGTATAACCTGACTCGGCTTTAGCTAACAATTCTGCCCCATGACTCATGTGCTCAATTCGTCTGCTGACCAAACCTATCTTGATACCTACGTTGCTGGACTCAGCCTGCAAACCCAATTTGGCAATCTGTATGTCCTACGCACCCCTTAAAGCCTTATAAGATTACCCTGAATGGCCCAACCTATTTGATGACGGTGGGTTGTCTATTATCAGGATGAATACAAATGCGGTGGTAGTGTAAAATTATAACTTTATTTTTTTAAGGTAAAATGAAGTTAAGCTGCGAGGAAGGGGAAATTGGGGATCACTGCATTCTGAGGGTGAGATTCGATCCGATCCCTGGATCGAAGGTGATCTTGCTAACACCACTAAAATATCACTATTCTTCCGTGTAAAATTATAACTAGTTGTAAATTAAATACCTTTGTTGTCAAATACTTGTAACACTTTGATTTCGACCACATATTCTTTAACCATGTTAGTCATTGCGGGTATATGATGTACTTGTTACAAACTTCATGGCTCACGGTGTGATTTTAAAACACAAGGGAATCTTATGCATTCTTTGAAACCGAGATATTGAGAAATTGTCTATACATAAAATCAGAATTATTGATATGGGCCTTTTCCATATAAAAAGAGAATCTTTTGTTACAATAGAAGTAGAAGTGATGTTGATTATTCAAGAATCGAAGTCGATTTGCTTTTTTTTTTTTTTTTTTTTTTTTGATAAATCATAGATAAAAAGATTTGCTTTATAAAAAGAAGATATCAATGAACTTCTATGTAGAGCCTTATAGGTACATTATGAAAATTCCCTAGGTAGGTCATTAAGCATAATAGATATAGTACTTTAAAAGTAAAAGTAAACTACTATTTCCTAATAGGAATGGCAGTGGGTCCAAGGCTCGACCCCGACCCTGTTGTACCCTCTCCATTTGTAAGGGTCTAGTTCCAAGTTTTTCAGACCCAATGGGTCTGGGCCGACTTTGGGTCTAAATGTTATTGGGCTGGGTCTGGATTCAGGTCCAATAATTCCAGACCTAGATCTGACCCATAGACCCATTTATAATTTTTTTTTCAAAAAGTAAAAATGTTGATATTGCAAAATGCAATTTATTTGCTTACAATAATAAGTCTATATTCTCTAAAAAATAAAATTATGACAAAATGGTGGAGAATTTGCAAATGATCTTTTTATTTTTTATTATTGCCATATACTGAAGTGTATGACACTTAGGCATCTTTGGTATTATGTACTTTAGTAGTCTTACTTAACTTTTAAATTGAAATATGTTTAAATAATTTGTTCTTGAGCTTTAACTTAGGCATTTTATTACTTCATTATTCATTAAGTATTAATAGTCGATTTTAGCGCTATCATGTTATATGTGAAAAAATGTATGGCTAAAAAAGTATATATTAAATGATATTGAGAATAAAAAATTTTTAATTAGGACCCATTTCATACCTAGGACCCGCTAGACCCAACAGGTCTAGGCGGGTCTGGGTCCACCTCGAAAAAACCGGGTCTGAGTCTTGCTGGACCCACTCCAGATCCGACCCATACTTCCTATGTTTATTGAAAATCTACATTTTTTTTGGTAAACTGATATATATTGAAAATCTACATTGTACCTCATCTTTTCTAAAAATCCCTATATAAATGTCTTTAATGATGTCCAGCTGCCATCTCTTCGTTGATAAATTCGGGTGGAGAAATTTCTAATATTATTTTGAGGTTTCAAACCAACTTTAATTAGTCTAAACTTCTAGTTATAGAATGGGAAACAATATATTCCATTCTTATTCAAGCAACTTAATCAAATCCACTTTTTTTTTTGAAAGTAAAATTAATTCATTAATAAAAGAGTCATACGACATCTACAATAAAAATCAGAAATAACAAATACATAACAATTTTGAACAAATAAAATTCAGAATTTGCAAAACCACGATCGTTGTGTAGTAGATCAAACAATTCTACATACCCTCTTCCACATCGCTGTTTGATACAGCCTTCAACGAGGGGGTCTTTTGATATGTTGTAGTTTTGAAATAGAATTGAATCCGATACCATTGATTGTAATTGTAGATTTGAAATGCTCGACACCGCATAATTCTTCATCAACGAACCAAAATTACGATAATTCATCCAGAGACAAAGGAGTAAACTAAAATCTCTCCCAAGGAGAAGAGAAAAACCGCTTTCTTTCGAGGAGAAACAATCCTCTGCTTAAAGGAGGAAGTATTATTCAAACGAGAAAGAACATAAACAAAGTTAAACAACAAAGAAAATTAAAATTAAAGTGGGGCTATCCACCGATAAAATCGATGGAAGCCCCTTTGTGATTCACTAATGGAGGCTAGTGTTAAGGAGAGAAAGGGAAAGAAGGGAGAGAAGAGGCGGCTAGAGAAAAATTACATAATCAAATCCACTTAAAACCCCTAAAATGGGTTCTGAACACATAAAATATCCTACTAACATTAACACGTTTAAAAAACTACAGGATTACCATTAAAACTTTAGACTAAGTCAGCATACAATAAATTCACCTCAACAACAAAAAAAAGGTATTTGTATAAAATCGTTGATCTTTCTTTTCTCTCTCTCAGACTTTTTGTTTTTGCTTTTTATTTTGTGGTGTTTTCTTTTTGGTTAAGGAGTCTTTAACAAATAACAGCACAACACAAGTATCTGACGATGGTTAGTTTCCGAAGTCCCACGACCTGAAAAAAAATCACCAAACGAAGAGAGAGAAAAAGAGGAGAGAGAAAAAGTTGCAGAGCAAAAATGGGTGATCACTTGGCGCGAGGTGAGGACTGCGAGAAGAAGGCCGAGAAGAAACTCTCTGGTTGGGGTTTGTTCGGCAACAAACACGAAGATGCTACCGAATTGTTCGAAAAAGCCGCCAATTCTTACAAACTCGCTAAATCATGTACTTTTTCTCCTTTCTCTCGTTTCATAATCTGCGTTTTTTTGTTATCTTTTGTTTTTGATTCATCGATCAATCCACAATCTCACTCTTTTGATCTGTTTCGCCGATTGTCGAGATAATTAGGGTTTATGATATTTGGAATTTGATGAATCTGAATTTTTTAGTGGTTCATCATTGTTGCGGTATGTTTTTTTCGAATTGACGATAATGATTTGTTATAATTTTGATTTGGAGAAATGTGATGTTTATTAGTTTAAATCTAGTTGTGTAAAGCGTTTTTTTTTCTTTTTTGTATTATATTTCAGTATTTGTTTTTCGTATTGAATTAGATCTGATTGTATTATAATGATCGCGATGGTTCCATGGAGCAAGGTTTAAGCACTTCTTGATGTAGCTGATTGCAGTGGATTTCGGATTCTTCGTTCGTAACTATTTTTTTTTTTTTGCAAACTGAAATATACGGGGCTGCAAATTAAATATCTTCCTGACCATTGATTTAAATGTGAACTAGGAAAAAATTGCAATGGTGCTTATGTATCATGCTTGTTAATGTATTCTTATGTTGTTTGCATGTTAATTTTAGGGGATCAGGCTGGTGCCGCGTATCTTAAGCTGGCCAACTGCTATCTGAAGGTGAATTTTTGTTTACATAAGAGGAAAAGAGGTTTTATTGGAATGTGGTGTTTATTTTTTTGCACTTTGTAATGATGTTACTTTATGTATGCAGGTGGAAAGCAGACATGAAGCTGCCAATGCTTATGCTGAGGCAGGTCATGCCTATAAGAAGACGTCGTCCAAGGGTAACAATGAACTGGGATGATTTTTTAAACAGTTCATGCTAACATTGCTGCATTAACATACTAATTTCCATTCCAAGAGATTTGTGTTAATTTTTACTGCAACATGATTGCTTTGATTGGCCCAAAAGTAATTGAATATTAATTTTTGGGCTAGTATTGTGCTTGGATTGATTATCAGGGATGTACATTCTCCAGAAGAGTTGCAATTTTCTGTATTCTTTGCGCATTGCCTTATGGCCTTTTTGATGAAATGATGCAAAATATTGTTTACTGTAGCCATTTCTGAAATCTCGCGGTTATTTGGTGTTGACCTGTCAGCTAGGTACCAACTGACAACATTTTGGCTGAGGCGAGGGCTAATCATTTGCGTTTTGTTGCTTTGCAGAGGCAGTATCTTGCTTGGAGCAGGCAGTGAATAGCTTCCTTGAAATTGGAAGACTTAACATGGCTGCTAGATATTGTAAGGTACGTTTCGTTTTTGTATATTTAATGGTCGTAAATTAGTTTTGTATTATGTGGTTATTGATGCTTTTTACTTGAGAAATTTCTTTTTTTGTCTCTTGGTTAGTCTGCGTTTTATATGTTATATGGAAGCAATATCATATTCTGTAATTAATAAGGTCTTTTGATGACGATTAGTCACCCTGATATGTATACATAGCATAGGAGACGGAGAGCTCAAGCAATGGGAGTACAACATCTAGAAACCCTACTTTTCTTAAAGAAAATAAAAATACTATCAGGTTCCGCCTTTAGCAATTACTTCCATATTGATCTTTTTATAAATTATTTAAGTTCTCCCAGCAATTTCTTTAGAAAACCTTTCTTACCTCTGTATCTTTTTGAACCTTCAGCGAATGAATCAGGCCTAAGATCTAGGTTTTGTTTATAGTAACTCCACTGGAGGTTCCAGCATCTCCTCACTAGTGTTCTGCTTTGGTTTCGGTACATTTCAACCTTGCTATCGTTCCGGCTATTAATGTGGAGTCCATTTCGTTTGATATGGATCGTTTATTTGCTCTAGGATATCCTTCTTCTGAGATCTGCTTCGTGCCTCAGCTCAATCTGACATCCTCTGCCTCAGTTGGCTACCCCGTCGATTTCTTTCGCTTTTATTGGTCAGGTCTCTGCTCATCACTGTTGATCGCTGCAGGCAGATGTCATTTCATCGTTGCCTGGTTGTGATCTCTTTCGGTGGCCCGTCTCTCCATAAAAGATCTATTATAGATTGCTGTACTTAAATTAGATTTTCATGTTTGTTTTTTCTTTTGGTACTTTTTTGGTGTTAATTTTGATACATCTTTTCTAGTTCTTCTTTTTATTTAGTCTAGGCTCTTGGCATCTTTGCTGTCTGTGCAAGATTGGATAACTGTCATTATATTAGCTGTCTGTCTCCTGTTGATAGTCTATTTACTTTGCTTACTCGGAACTTGGTATGATTGACAAATAACAGTATCTGTAAGATTTAAGTGATCACTATACTCTGTTTTCTTGAAAGGAATATTATTGGCAACTACAGTGACCATTGTCACCCAGAGTATATTCTTTGTGCACAGGAAATTGGTGATATATTTGAGACCGAGGAAAATCTGGAGCAGGCTATTGTTTGGTATGATAAAGCTGCAGATCTATTCCAAAGTGAAGAGGTGACAACCTCTGCTAACCAGAACAGACAGAAAGTTGCACAGTATTCTGCACAGTTGGAACAGTATGCTCCCTTTTCCTCGATTTCTTCTTTTTGAACAATAAGTGTTACTTGCTCTCCTAGGTCTACCTCCTGACTGCAACTGATGCTGTATGCATTGTGCAAAAACTGCATGACTGGCATTATGGTAGTTAAGCTTCGTGCTGGATCTTTGATCGTTTTCTTGCCGGCAGGAATGAACATATGCATGGATTCACTGGAATGTTGTTTTGAATTATTACTGGTTGCCTCTTTTTTTTTTCCCCTGTCTGGATACTGTTTATATACGTGCCAGAATTTACTGAGTAGTGAAGATCATAATTGAAACCATGGAAATATAGGGTTTGGTCTTTCTGTGGGAATGTTGGGCTTATTGGAATCTGGAAACTCATGTATGTGATTTACGGGCAATAATTTATATTTCGGTCTTTATGAATCAGGTATCCAAAGGCGATTGAGATATATGAAGACATAGCTCGACAATCTATTAATAATTCATTACTGAAGTATGGAGTCAAAGGTCACCTTCTTAATGCTGGGCTTTGCCACCTCTGTAAGGGTGATGTCGTTTCAATAAATAATGCCTTGGACAAGTATCAGGTGTCTTTCCTAACTTCATTATAGAACCTTCGAAGCTTTGCATGCAATATTTGGAGTTCTGATATAATTGCTCTTGAATTGCAGGATCTTGACCCTACATTTGTGGGAACTCGTGAATACAAATTCCTTAATGTATGTCTCTTGCTTTATATTCTGTTTTACTTTTCCCATCTCTATTAATTAGGATGTTGGGTATATGAAGGCTATGTTACTCGGACTTGGATACCCATGTTGGACACGGGTACATGTGTAAGTTTCCCATATTGCTATTTTATGGAAAATTTCCATGGGTTTGGCCCAAAATGAAGTGTTGAAGTTTCCACCCCCATGTTGGAGTGTCAAGGACCACATGTACTATATAGTGGGAAATGATATAGTATGAAGGTAATTAGGGAAATAATGTTTTGTCTTAAAGGAAAGCAATGAGGAAGGGAAGTGGGCTACTATATAGTCTAATAACAAGTGCTTGCTTGAGTTTTAAGGACTGCTGCTACCTATTTAATTTCCCATGTCCATCATCACTTCCTACTTCCTAGCATCCTCTATTCCTCTTTAGGTAGGGAGATTGTTTTGTCTGTAGACATCTTCTAGTTTCTTATGCAATCTTAGGATCTTTTTTTGTGTCTTACATCTGGAAATGACAATCATATATACTATGTTGGGGATGCCTGGAAAGTGAAAAGTTGTCAATTTCAGTCAAAAGAATAGTGTAGTGTGGAGTGTGGAAATCGTAGAACTATTATGAAGGGTTTCTTATTGAAATTGCGTCATTCTTAATTATGATGGGTTCAAAGGTGACAAATGTTTATGGTCAGGAGTAGACCCTACTAACTATGATTATGGAATCTAATGCTGTCTTTTGTGGTTGCAGGGCTTGGCCAGTGCAATTGACGAGCAAGATATTGCCAAATTTACGGATCTTGTGAAAGAGTTTGATAGCATGACCCCACTGGTATTATTTCTTTGATATTAAGGAACTTTGATGATCATGTAGCTCGATAGCTGTTAAATCTTAAATGCTCTTCTGAATGAAATGAGTTTATGCCTGGAGTGGGTGGACCTTTACATAAAAGCCAGGTTGCTTATGTTTGTGTCGTCTATCAAGTGATACTTGATGCCAATCCTGTGCGTGTTAAACTACGTATACATGTAACATGTTTGAAGAAAATGTTTTATCGCATAATCTGAGAAAACAAAATATAACTGTAGTAGAGAAGTGGACATTTCCTTTGGTATCTCTATTATGAGTTAGAAAATATTCAAGGGCTCTGTGCTCTCTCATTGATTTTCTTGTTACTGCTTAATAATCATAACCCAATATCCAAGTTGAAGAGTCGGAATAAATACAAGAGAACAGAATGGTCATTCAACTACAAGCTAATGATTAGATTGGTGGATCGCTGAAAGTGCCGGGTTGTTCATATTGATTCATTAGGTGAAATTGACTAATTTATAGTGTTAGAAGTATAGCAGTTTTGGCAGTCCACCATGTCAAATACCAAGTAACGTAATTCTTTTGTGCTTGTAATACTGATTTTTATTATTGGCACCCCTCTTTCCACAGACAGTTGTTGCTTTGTTGGATAAGGCATTCTAGTCTCATGTCAATATTGGTTTGTTGTCTAGTGTCTGCTCTTATCACAGTCGGAGGTTTGTTTGCCAGAAATGTTGTACGGGAACCTTTTACCTTGTGTATTGTTGTGATTGTTTCTGTGCGTTGTTGCATAGGATGCGTGGAAAACAACTCTTCTCCTAAGAGTGAAGGAAAAACTGAAGGCTCAAGATGAAGACGATGATGATCTGACATGAGAATTTTGATATGCTATCAAATTTTGATTTGTTTCATTGTGATAAGAGTGCTACTTTGATGTACAAATGATCTCCAGTGACTTTTTAAGCATTGACTACACCCTATGGGGATATTTACATGCTGGAGAAATGGGTTCTGGTATTTGTAGTCTTGAGTGATAGAAACGAGTTATCGTTATTTTTCTTTGATATTTTCCTCCACATTATTGGTTACCTTTAATCTTATGTGAAGTTGATTTGTCACAAATAGTGGTGTCTAACTGTCTAATATTTATGGGACAATGTGTACGGTGTTGTCAATATTTCACATTTAGCTTATGATTAGATTCATGGATTTTTGCTGGGTGTTGCATCATGTAGAGCTTGATGTACGCATTTAGAGTTACTTAGTGATATGATTACATTTGGCGGCGAGCTGAGTTGCTTAGTGATATTACATTTGGGGGCGAGTTTGGTGAATACAAATCCACATCTGCCCGGATGGAAGGGGATAGATATGTGGTTGGTGGGTGCGGTATTGAGAATGTATTGGCATCATGCTCGCCGACTTCACTATATGTTTGATGGGTAGGTAAGCGGGTGTGGTATTGGGAGTATACCAAATCCATGCCTACATGCCTTGCTTTATACGTAGTATATTTTTTTTGGGGCCCCCATCAGGGAACCCCTTGGTAAGAAGAAAGGCCTCTTACCTGACCATCACCTCTTGCGCAGGTCGTGCAATCAGGTTATACGGTCAACGTTTGAGAGTAGGGGTATAAGGGAATCCCTACTCTCAAGCACAAATAAGTAGTGAGGTTCGAACTTGCGACCTCAAAGTCACAAGGTGAGTTCTCCACCACATCCACCAAGCTAGTTTGGTATTGGTAGTTGGCTCTTGGGACGGTTATACCATTGAGTAATTGTGAGACGAGAACTCCCCAAGTTTGTATACCTGCACAAACAGATAATACGTTCCACTACCGACATCCTCATCGCCCTCTCCAGTCTCCTACAACCTCAATTTTCTTGCCTCCGTCGTCAAAATATGTAATTATTGCTCTAATGATATTTTTATGCTGGTGGTAACGATGGTGAGCGACGAAACTTGCATGCGTGTATTTCTTGTGCCCTTTTACCACTTTCGCCCTACTACAATTGGGAGCAATAGTTGCACCATCATCATCACTAGTTGGAGCTAAATCTCCAATCTTGGTAACTATCATTGTTGGCATGAGAATCACTTAAGGTGGCATATGGCTCCACTAAAATCTTGGCCAACAACCTGTCTCAAATATCTCTGACCCACTAGGCACTAGCGTTAGAATTTTGAGTTGGAACTTCGTGAATTTGCGAAATTCCACCACAATAGTTGTTGGAAGAAGAATTATGAAGAATGAGAGCAGAGTCTAAACATGAAGATTAAAGAAAAGGAGATGGTAAAACGGGCAAATAAGGAGATGGCATGGACGCAAATTGAGACTCAAGGTCCATAAATTGAGATTGCAAATTTTTCTTTATATCGTAGAAATTTAAAAAATCGAAACTCAATTAGTAAGACTTAAGGTCCACAAAGAGATACTTTTATCCAAAGTTTAGTCTCCTTTGTTCAAAAACTGAGATGGTATGTGCAAATATTGATAATGAAATTTCAAAAAGTGAGACAGTATTTTGAGATGAAACGTATAAAAGTTGTAATCAAATCCTCATAAATATATGTCCGATAACTAAGTTAATTGGTCCATAAACATAGATGAAATGCCTATAAACTAAGATGACATGTTTGTCAATCGACAGATGGTATATCAAAAAATTGAGATAAAATCATATGTTCATGAACCGAGATAGTTGTCAATAAACTGAGATAATATCGTAATAAAATAAGATGATAAAGTTTTTATATCATCAATATTTTAGTGAGTCACATAACGCTCAGAACTTTTATTTGAGAAAGAGATAATAGGCTACGTTTGACAATACTTGGCGAAAATAAAGTGAAACTGGTAAGTTAATTGAAACTGATAAGATAAAGTTGAAACTAATAAGGTGCTGGAACAATAAGGTAGCTGATTAGCTTACCTGTTTGGTAAAATTAGTTGCTTAAGCTGATAAATTATTTTAGCAAAATTAGTTGTTAATAAAATTTTAAAAAGATTTTTCAAAATTCCAGTCAACTGATTTTCAAAAGGTAAACTTTTTAACTTATCATTTAAGTCATTTGAACCACCTGAAATTTTATTTTAGGTACTCCCTAAATACTACTAATCATTTCAGCACCTAAAATCTGTTAGAACCTCATCATTTAAGGTAACTAAAATGTTTCACCAAACAGAGCCAATACGGAGGTCTAGAGTAGACTCTAGAGGATCGAGGAGGGAGGAGAAATGATAGAAATTATGAACTTACTCCCTCCGTTTTTTTTTAATTGCTACATTGTTGTATGCACAATAATTTAGGCAATATCACTTTCAAGCTTTTTGGAGGGTACTTTTTGACCCATTTAATATAAAATAATGGAAAAAAGTGAAAAAGTAGTACTTTTGGGTGGAAAAAGAGAAAAAACAAATATAATAGTATTACTTTATGGTGGGCCGAGTACCCCAAATAAGGAAAGTTTAAACAATGTAGCAATTAAAAAGAAACAACCATTTAAAGAAAATGTAGCAATAAAAAAAAACGGAGGGAGTATACATTAATGTATCTTTTAATCTGCGTAATCTATAAGGTGAAAGTTAAACTATTGTAGGTCAAAAGAATTGGACTAGTTGATAGTTGATAGTTGATAGTTGATAGTTGATAGAATATTAGAATGATGGTTATTTAGAAAGAGAGGTGAGACCGTGAGAGTCGAGAAAGGAAAAAACTAGTACTTGTCTACAGTCTACTCCAGCGGTCCAAGCCGTCCAGCGTCTTTGTTGTGTTCCACTGCTAACGAAGTTCAATACGAAAATAAGAAACCCATATATTGGAAAACGAAAATATACCTGATATATGAACTTCAGTTCAGAAAAAAAAGCACCATAAATAAGAGAAGAGACTAAAATTTCAGAAAGATGATTACTTTGGAGAGAGGTTGTATGAATTCCTTCTTCTAAGAGGTAAGCAACTCAATCAAGTTTTTATCTTTTTTCGATTCAATATTTCTCATTATGTCGTTTTCTGCTGTTAATTTTATGAATGTTTGTATTTTTTGATTTCTGAATTATTACAGTCAGTCAAAGAAGGGTTTTTGTGGGAATGGCATGGGTGGGAAATATAGAAAGGATTTGGGGGTAGTGTTGTCTGAACAAATTCAAATATAAAGATTTTATTTTTTGGGGTTGAAGTAACCTCAAAAGTATAAAAAAAAAACTAGGAATTTCTACGTGTTTGATTGTGAGCTTTGAATTTTTTTTTAAAGAAGTGGGATATTTGAAATTCCATACATTGTATTAGTGAAAGGTTTTGCCACTAACCAGCTTGTTAGGACCATTTAAATTTTCCTGGTGAAGGGTATGGCAGTAGTTTACAACATGTCATTGCCTTGGCCACATCAGCCACCAATTCGAGAACTAAGTCCGGCACTCCGGTTGGCGTACAATGGTCCCCGGTGCATTCCTATTGCAAGCTCATCTGGTTCTATTTCGGACCGACCTCGCCCTGCTGTGATACTCCCTGGGTTGGGGAACAATTCAGGGGATTACCAGGGGTTGCAGGTGAGCTTAGAGGAATATGGGGTTAAAAGTGTGGTTGCTAGAGTTTCGAGGTTGGATTGGTTTAGGAATGCGGCTGGTTTAGTGGACCCTAATTATTGGAAGGGCACCCTTCGTCCTCGTCCTGTTTTGGAATGGTACCTACAGAGGGTGGATGAAGCTGTAAGTGAAGCTAAGGAGCTTGCTCAGGGTAGGAAACTTTCTTTGATTGGTCATTCGGCAGGAGGGTGGCTTGCACGTGTCTATATGGAGGAATTCGGGAAGTCTGATATCTCCTTGCTTTTGACTCTTGGAACTCCACATTTACCCCCTCCAAAAGGAGTATCTGGTGTTATTGATCAAACGAGGGGGCTATTGTATTATGTTCAAGAGCATTGTGCCGAAGCTGTGTATACTCCTGAACTTAAGTATGTATGTGTTGCTGGAAGTTATATCCAAGGAGCTCGTGTATTTGGAAATTCTTATGATATAGAGGAGGAACTTCAAGGAGCTGCAGTTGTGAATATTTCCGAGTCAACTTCAAGTAATGCTACATTTCGAGCCCGCTTTGTTGGTCAAGGGTACAAACAAGTATGCGGGCGAGCAGATGTATGGGGTGATGGAGTTGTTCCGGAGGTATCTGCTCATTTAGAGGGTGCTCTCAATATTAGCTTGGATGGAGTATATCACTCTCCTGTTGGTTCAGATAATCTGTCGAGACCCTGGTATGGCTCGCCTGCAGTTATTAGGAAATGGATAAACCACCTTCTAGATTGACCAGATGCTCGTGCTTCAAGTAAAGTGATGAATTTAGATCGAGATTGGTTTCGTTGGTGCTATCAAAAGCATGTTGTTGTCTCATTGCAGCAAGAAGTATTGTAGATTTATTCCTTTATTAACTTGCTTTTGCTCTTATTCACACTATGAGCCTTGTGGTTAATATTTATTAAATGAATATATCCTCATTTAGAATGCTTTGTCTCCACTGGAAAGTAGAAGAAAACAATGGAAAGGACCCTCATCTTTTCAATTTTTTTGATGGATTTGGTCATAAGAACCAACTGGCAACAAATTTTACGATGTCTACTTAGGTCACAGAGGAGGGGTGTGGCAGGTTACTTGTTGGTTCAGCTTGCCGCTCCAGCAGAAGCCGGAAGGATGCCTTCGGCATGGTGTAAGGTCCTAGATATGTCATATGACTAGTTTTAGAATATGATAAGGTTTATCTAAGTCTTTTATTAGTGTTTGTGAAGGTTTTCAAATATGTGATATGTTAATGATGTAAATCAAGACTGAATTATAACAACAAACTCATTTTACACCTTCTCTGAACTTCTCTTTTCCCCAGGTCTTCCTTTCTTTCTCATTCCCTGACTTCTATTTTTCTCCTTCTCTTTGTTTGTTCGTTTGGAGAGTCTAAAAAGTACTGATATGGGAGAAGAAGGGCAGTTGATAGTAGTTTAATCCTTCCTCAGCAAGATGCAATGTCCAGATCTGAACCCAAGGACTGGCAAACACTCTGGTAAAGATACACGATTGGTATTCTTCAAATCAGGTGTCCCCCCCCCCCTCCCTTCTCTCTTCGCGGTCGTTGGCCCGTGGGGTGACGACAGAAACACATTAGTGAGGTTACTTTGGTGGTGGATCTAAGTTGTGGTTGGTGAGATTATTGGTGGTGGTTGCTAGTGAATCAATCTGTTTTGATGTGGATTTGTAATTTGGTATTCTTGTTCGCACAATCGCACCTTTAGTCCTATCACTGTGAGTGCCCCTTGTATTTTGAAATGTGTGTTTTTTATTTGGCTTGTAGCATTTCAGCATTGTCTTTTGGCTTTCCAGAGAAATTCACGGTTGATTAGGCATTATTAGTTTTTATTTCTGTTTTTGATTTTGTAACTTTGGTTGCCTGATTCTCAATTTCGGCTGTAGAGTAAAAGTTGCAGCCTCATATTGCTACAATGCCACCCAACACATATATATCCTAGTGATGGAAGTCTGAACCATACTGGAATGTCATATTTTGCCGACCTTATAATTTTGCAGAACATTTCTATTGGTCAGAGGTGGCATTAGTTCTGGAGTCGGTATTACAGACAATTATGGAGAAGATTTCTGCTGCTTGTGCTATGGGCTGGAGTATTGAGCTTGAGAAAGGGCTGCGGTCTAGGAAACCTGGTAAAATAATTTGTTTGGGATATATGTTTATAAAGGCATGCATGTCTGTGAATAAAATCTATTTTGGTGGTATGCTTGTATGTGGTTCTGATTGACACTAAATGAGTAATCTCAGGAAATTATTTATAGAAGTTAATGGGTGCATATGAAGCCTCAGTAGAAGGGAAGGATTCATGTGGAATTTCTTGTTTGACTTGTATTAGCTGCTGCTTTGCTATCTATCTTTTCAGGTCATCCTATTGAGTCAATAAACTTGATTGGTCCTAGACTAAAGCAGTGGAGTAGGGAGCCACAATCCACAATGGCTGTGTATAACATGTATGGCTTAGTTCCTGGGGAGGATAGGCTATTTGCAGATACGATTCTCCTTAGGCTTGCAGACGCATTTGTATCAGGGAACAGAGACTCCAAGATTTCTGTCATAAGAGTGTTCTTGTCAATTCTTAGGCACTGCAAGAGAAATGACAGACAAGCACATGGAATTTTTACAAACATGTCCGTGGAAAACAGATTGGAGCTTTTGAGAAGAGTTAAGGTGGTTCTTACTGCTGAGAGTGTTGAGTCCAGGGCATTGACTTTAGTTCTGCTTGGATGTTGGGCTGATATTGCTACAGATGTTGCTGAAATACGACATGCAATACTATCTACATTGCTCTCTTGTCATGTCTTGGAGGTGAGGATTTCTTACATCCTTTTATCTATTGTTGATGGAAAAGCTAAAACACTACCACCATCACTGCCTTTAGAATCCTGCCTCTTGCATATTCCAGGGAGATTATGATATACTTCCTCCATTTCTTAATAGATGCATCATATTGACTTTTTGCACTATTTGAAAATCAACTTTGACCATATGAAATTACTAATTTGTAATGATAAATGTCACCATTTTAATTGAATTGTTGTTCGTTAATCTCAACGTATATTTTCAAGGTATTGTTTTATTGTACAATTTATATTATATAAATGAAGATACGATGGTCAAAGTTGTGCATCGGCAAGTGTGCCCAGTCAATATGATGCATCTTGGGCATCTGCATGGTTTTCTCGTCACCTTACCCTTCTCTCTTGCATGAATACCATGTGTTTTTATAGTGGTGACTTTGTATAATTTATACGATCATATATGATGTTCGAAAATCATTGTTTCTATACAGGTTAAAGCTTCATTGTTTGCTGCTGGGTGCTACTCAGAAAATTCTGACGACTTTGCATCTGTTTTCTTGGAGAGTCTGCTCAAACTAATGAATTCATCGAAAACCTTGCCAGCTTTAAGAATTTCCGGTGCACGGACTTTTTCTAAAATGGGATGCTCAACTATTCTCGCGATGAAAGCATACAAGGTCGCTGATTTCTAGTCTGTTTTTTGCGTTTTAACTAATGTCCTATATTGTTTGATGTCTTCAGTTCCCCAGTCTAATGTAGTAACGAATAAAGTATGTTAGAGCAGATCTGCATGTTACTAGCAACAGTTGTTTGTTTGTTTCTCTATTACCACTTGTTGTATGACTTGTATCTACTGATACACTTACATGAAAGGATTTGCTATCAGACATTGTACTAAAGCTGTTGATGCCAGTTCTAGTTGCTATAACTTTACACATTCTTGACTGATCTAGACTCTAAAATGATAAGGTTAACTGACCTCCTCGGACCATGCCTACGATGAGACCCTTACTAGGTTGCTCTTGTGTAAAGTATGTCACTGCTGAACCATGTACTGAAATTATCCCAACATGAAATAGTTTCTCATTAGGAGGGATGCGTAGAGCTGGATATGTTGATTGAAGAATGCATTCTCTGTATATAGCACACCTTCGAACCAATGCCTCTCATGACGGTCTCATCTATGGTAGGGGTCCCAACTTTTCAGATGAAAGGTGTCAAGACTATTTCAGCAGATTATTAGGCAAATTTTGCATCTGGGTGAGCATTGTTGATTACTGCACTATTTACATGCTCACCACACAATGCCAAGAGAAACGAGCAAATTTCTTTTTTTGATGAGATTATTTTGCTTTTGGGAGTCCTAGACAATGTTTCATGAACGAGTTGCAGCTTGTATATAGTCTATCCAGACAGTTGATATAGTTGTTTATATCACCTGTTGCAGCTATGCGTGTGGTGCCTTCTGATTTTATAGAAATTCTATAGCAATGTGGCTGTATGGTGAAGCTCTTTACCTGTTAATTGATGTAGGCTGGTGCAGAACTTGTAAGTAAAACATCGGAAGAGAGGATATTATGGCCACGATGTTGATCTCTCTCACAAAGCTTTCTTTGAAAGCATCCATTTTGATTACTGATCAGGTAAGCAGTCGAACTGTTATGGCAGTATTTTTGGATGTACTACCTCATAATTACCCAGCACTTTAACTCTTGCCAATTTACGATCCTTGGAATTCTGGGAGATAGAGGCTTTGTTGAAAAAGGAAGCTCATTCCCTTAGCTTTCATCTATTGGTATCTCATGACCTATTATTCCTGCGTAAGTCGTTTATTGATAAAATATATTTTGTTGATGTTTTATATACTTATATACTACTAGATGAAAATACTCTTTTCTTAGATCCTTTCCTGATATATGGTCCTGAAAGAATCTGTCTAGGCTGTAGCAATTCAAGATCTTATTTTGTGCTTCATTTTGTACCATAATTTTCGTTATTGTTAGTACTAACTTTTGGCATTTTTTCTGATAGAAATTTCATCATTCAGAATACTTTGATTTATGAGAGCAGACATTATCTGTTAATATTTTTGTAATGCTGTATCGAAAATAATAATTCATCATTTTGGTTATTGCATAACATGGTGGTGCGCCAGTTTGTGTAACTACCATTTCTTGAAGCTACTTTTTACTTCATTGTCTAACTTTTCTGTTCTTTCTCTCGGATATGCTTGTGATACGTAATGTTATATTGAGGTTCGGTTCGAAACCTAGAATTTTCTCCTCCTTCCATCCCCTCCCTCTCTGATGAGAAGGTAAGAACATTGATTTCGGCTTCTCTGTGCAGGTATACTTGCTTAGTTCAATTTTGGCTCAGAAACCAAGCCCATCCTTACAGGCTACAGTACTTAGATGCATGCATAATATTGCAGAGGAAGCAGCATGCTTTCTCCCTGGTAGTGCTTTTCCATTTCAGAATTTGTTCAGAATGTTTGGCGAACCAAATTTGCCTTCTGCTTTGTACTGTGAAGTGCTACAGATTTTTCTCAAGGTTATTCATTGACTTAATTTGATTGGGTCGTTTCTGTTCTTGCTTATATCTTGACTAGTTTTCTTCTTTTGCATTGCTTGTAGATGCTTGCATATGTGCTACCTGATATGATAGTTGCAGAGGACTTCATGAAGCTACTGAAATTTGTTGAGGATGCAACTCGTTCTCCAGTATTTTCTGCGAGACTCTTAGCTTTCCAAATTTTGGTGCATATATCTAATAAGCTGAAGGGAAAGGATGAGATAATGTTGGAGGTTAATTCTATTACTTCTCCCACTGGGATTGTGTCAGCTATTAGTGATCAGATAACTCTGTTGGTGAAACTGGTGCCAGATGGTACCTCTAGCGCTGAAGTGGAGCGAGAACTAGGAAGTTTGCTCAAAGTGCTACTTTTACTGGTTGAGAATTATTCAGAATTGGGTTCTTACGTACTGGATAAACTAAACTCTATCATCAAGAATATGGCAAATTCTCAAAACATGCCTTCCTCTGGAATACAGGTTTCTGTACACAAAGCTGTTAATGCTGGGATAAAACAAAATTTTCCTATGCGTGTGTTGATGTTTTACATCTATAGATTTATGGTGGCATTCCTTGAAATTCTGGATGATTATGGTGCTATCACTAATGAGATAGTTCGCAAATTGAGGCAACTGGTTTCCTTTGTTTGTAACAGCATTGCATTTGATTGTTCAACCCACACATTCTTTGCCCTTCTACAGCATTCTCTTGTCAATTGGAGCTTACCATCTGAGAACCACTCGAGCAATTCTGTTCAAGAACTGAGTGGATCTCCTAGTAGATTGCTTGATAGTGAAACACTCATCCATGGATGTGCAAAGAACATACTTGCAGGAGGGAATAATTGGTGTGCCTACAAAGTTGGAAGATATGCTGCCTGTCAGGGAGAATGGTATGTTGCTAGTGTAATTTTTCAACATCTAGAAAAACGAGTTCAGTCTGATTTTTGCTGCCAGTGGTTAAAATTCTTAGTTGAATACACCAATTTCGAGAAGAATGTCAAAGTGCTGCTTGAGCAATCGTCCGGCTGTTTTCCTCTGGACCATGTCTTGGTGCCATCTGCTGCGGATAATAGTCCGATGGGTATTATCTCAAGTGAATATATTAAAAAACTTGTTGATGCTTTTGAGGATGTTTCTTCATCTGACAAGATTTTGGAAGCTATTTCCTTACAAACACAAACCCTTTGTTTCCAAAGATGGTTCACAGCTTTAAGGCTGAAGGTTTTGCTTGTATTGGTGGATATACTTAAACTCTCAAAAGGTTGCCTAATTTCTGAGACTAGCCTCTTCAATAAGCACACTGGGGGAAATGATCTTACTGATGGTGAACCTTCTTCCCAAAAGATGAAAGGCGTGATGTCTTCTCTGGCTGTAGTATCTGCAAGACTAGCTAGTCTTGCAGAAGAATATGATTTGATCTCCTCATCTTTCATTGACTCGGATCCGAAGAGCTTAAAAGTAATTTCAGCTCTTGCATGCAGTTGTTCATTGTTGGCCTTCTGCACAGCATATACTAATCTGATTGCTAATTCAACTGTTTTTTCCGATCTGTCAAAAGAATCAGGCTATTGCCAGACTGTTATTATAAAAGATTTAGTTTCGCGTTTGTGGCATACAGACTCCGAGACCTGCATGAATCTCATGTCATTCTTCAAAGAATATCAATTGCATGAGAGATCTGTGCTATTTCTGCCTGGATGTCGGATATCAAGAGTTGGTCATCTCTCAAAAGATATTCTTACATTGTGTAGATCTAGTATTAGGCAGTTTATCGGATTGCAGAACGAGTGTCTCAATGTCAAAGATGAAGACACAGTGTGGGAAGTTTACAAGGATCATATGCAACTTCTGTTGAATATAGTTGCAGCATGGATGCATATCCCTGTCAGGGTTCCCAAGTACTTCTTCAGAGTAAGGTATGATGATACCGCCGTTTGATTTGACATAAAGTTCACATTCTGTATCGAACTGATAAATCTGTTGTAGTGATAGTTTTTTTCTATATGTTCTATAATTACTATTCAGATCTGTTTGAAGTTTCTATAATTACTATTCCATATCTGTTTGAAGTTCATTTGTGTTTCCTTCACTTTTTGTATTCGAATAGCTTTTTTATTTATATTTATGAATAGGACTACTAGAAATGGCATGAAGCATTTCTTAGGTTTACAGCATCACGAGATTTGGAAAGGGAGAAGTGGGTTTGGGTTTCCTTCCAACTTTTTCTCTCCCAATTTTGGGAGGATTTGGTTCATTAAAAGAAAAAAAACCAAGATACCTCCATTTCCCTTCCCTTGTTCCAATCCTCTCATCTGAACATATTTAAAAATGCTATGCATATATTATGGACAATTATGGATTGTTCTTTTGAAGTTAGTCACAGTATTGACTGTCCAGATCATAAACTGTTATACAATGCAGTAAAATAAAGATTTGAATATGTCATAGTTGTCTATTCAAGATGCATCTATCATTTAAATTATTATTTTACCTCAAATTTCAGGCCTACTGTCGGTTCTCTGCTTGTTTCTGTAAATGCTGGTAGCAGAAAACAGAACGAGTCATATGTCTCGAGGGGATCTCACCTAGCACTCAATCTGTGTATCCTGCTTAAGAATGTGACATCAGATGTTTGTTCAAGATTCTCCAAGATTTACTGCATCCTTCATTGTAAAACATCATTTTTGGGGACAAGACATAATGGACAGTCCAGCAGAGTAGGATGGACAGGTTACCAAGCATCAGAAACAGATATTGCAATAGAGTTGAATAAGAAATTACAGTGCCATATCATGAAGCGGAACCGAGAATTCATGAATTGTTCGGACCGTCAAAGTTATGGTAAGACGGTGGAGACGTGTGTATGTTTTGAAACAAATGGCAGATCGCAAGGGTACTCAACTTGCCTGTTGGATGTTTCTGCTTTTCCTGTTGGTTCCTACAGAATTCACTGGCATAGTGGCGGCTTTGATCATCAAGGAACTTATTGGAGCTTCCTACCACTGAGTCCTTGTCCTGAGTTCACTGTGAGAGGACCATCTTGAAGGTGATAATGATTTCAATTTCTTTAGGCATGTAGAACGTAGATTTTTTTTTTTTGTGATGCGATTAGAGCTTAGTTTAGATGATTATTATGTCATCTGATCATCTCTGATATTGCTGTATAGTTTTCGACGTAGGCTAAAATTTGTATCAGGTGGTCTCACTCTTAAGTAGTTAAGTTCTTTGATAAAAGGTTACAGGAAATTGTGAAGGGGAATGACACATCTATAAGATTTTGTCCCAAGATTATTAGTGCCGCATAAAACCTTATCAATTAAAATTGGAGGAAGGGTAAATGCATGCCTGGTATGGACAATGGAGTCAGATACCACAATATTTGGTACTAAACACACTCACAATTGATATGAAAAATTAGAAAGATTAATTGGTATTTGGACTTCTTCCAAATTGTACCGATTTATGTGGTAGATGTTAAATCTGTAGATAGATGCCAATAACGACTCCCCTTCCACGAGCTTCAAAGTTGTGACCACAAGTTTGGGAGATATAATGCTTAGCCATTAAGCTATGACTTATGCTCTTCCCAATATATAATTAACTACAAATGTAATCTTCCTCAGTTCCTTGTATAGGTATTCAAAATAGTTACAATGTCCTTAAATAAAAAATTCTAAATATTAGGTCATGCATTAAGCCCAGATGGGTATTTAATATTTTAAGTGATTAATTTTTTAAGGGTTTTGTTTTTTAGGGTCGGGAATAGCATGTGGAAGTTATAATGATTGTTTAGTTGAACAAAATCTCAATATGAGAAATTTGAGGTATAGAAAGCTTCAATTTAGAGCTAAGAATGGCTCAACGTGAGGTTTTCATTGTCAAACAGGAAAATGAAGAAGCTAAAAGTCTTGAATTAAAGATTGAAATCCCTCTTCATTGCCCTCTTAAGTAGACCATCATGAAAATTCTGGGAGATTGCTGCAGGTAGAGATGAGAAGTCTCGTGCTGTACCTTCTCCTAGTAGTCATAGGTTACGAGAACGAATAAGTGGATTGGCGCATAAGATTAATTGAGAGTCTCTAAAGAAAACTTGCAAAGAGTGGTTTAGAAACCCCCGCAAACTTGGCTTTGTTCGTTTGGATCATTTGTCTCTCTGTTTCTGGGGCGATTTTATTTCTTGTCATGACTGGAATGCTAAACAGTGCCCTTCTGAAGAAGTCTCACAGAAATGCATGGTTCGAAGTGAACAATCAAATCCTCAATGCCCTTTCTACACTCATGTGCTCGTATCAACACACTCAAAGATTTTAGCATTTGGCATTACTCTTGAGGTGAAATCAGCAAGACATTTCTAAGCTAAGAAAGATTTACTGTAAGAATGGTACTTACAAGCCCCATGCATGGGTACATATGCTAGTTGTTATTCTGCTTCTTCATTTGAATTATTTTGCTTAACATAGCCTTTGTGGTCTTAACGTGGGATAAAAATGATCTGAGAAGGTGCAATTTGTATCTCAGTTGCCATAGCTGCACCACTATAGCAGGAATTTACACAATTTTTAGCCCCATAGGAAAGGAGTATGAAGATGATTTCCCTGTTGATGAGGAAGCCCACGTTCCTATCAATGACTGCGGCATGTGAAAGTATGAACATTTTAAGGTCCAATTCTCTAGAGAAGAGGCTGTCCTTTGTGGTGAGAGAAGATGGAAAGATTGTTGAGAATCGACCAACATAAGAGATGGAATTTTTTATATGTTGGATGATATTTCTGTAGCTTATCTTTCACCGATTTTGCAACTTCTGTGTTTTTGGATGGAACACGGAGAGATTAGGATTTGGGAACATGTATGTTCACATTGCAACTTTCATCTTGTTTTGCCCCATTATGGATTTTCAATTTGGCTGGCCTCAATTTCAATAATGACTGTTAGGCAGGCTTTAGGACTTACTGGCTCTTACTTTGTGGGTTTGGTTTACTCTACGGTGGTTATTGGAGGATACGTATTAACTTGTCTGGGCATACATCTTCTTGCGGCAATCCCGCTATTTCTGATTGTGCTTTGTGGCTTTGCTGTTGTTGGTGCTCACTTGCTCGGGAAGTGCGAACAGCTAACTTTTATGATATTGTTCAAGACAAGTTGTGTAGGAAACAACACAATGAAAATGGTGAGCTAGGGTGCTCAGAATCGCCTTTTGGAGATGGAGAAATGACTAACAGCAACAATATGTCCCCGAGCTCTCAGGTGTTTCCGTCTGAAGGCTCCATGATCATAACAGCAAATACCAGTTCAGGAAGAACAAAAGAAGACTCGATAAGGGAAGGTACGTCTCCCTTAATGATTGACAAAGAAGGCAAATAGCATGGTCATTGCATAATTGTAAAGAGAAGCATTGTAGATGTTTGAGGTTCTCCATGTAACTAATATGCATTTTCGACATAGGCTTGGAATGGGATCACTATCTTGTGTTTAAGACAAAATGCTACTTCATGTGTGCTCTATCACATTTCTTGAGTCTACTATTACCATATATTTCAAAGCATACTGCATTGTTAAGCAAGTTGTGAGAATGAGAGTGAAATTTACATGACATTGCAACTAATATCCATGGTATTTGGGATCATTGGAAATTTGGAATGTTATGTGGAGTTGTATCTTACTTTGGTGTGCAGTATTTCTTTATTTAAGTTTTAACAGAGTGTTCACTTTGGTCGCAAGGGGGTATTCATTGATGGAAGATTGATAAATTGCAATAGCAGATGTTTTAAGCTAGTTGCTGGCGAATAATGGCAGGCAGCTTTATGGTTCCTTCCTAAATTGCAGTATAAGCATCCATCATGATGCTATTTCTATCTGGGCTAACATTTGAGATACAAATCTCTTTGTTTATGTTGTAGTAGTAATAGTGTAATACCAAAGCAACATTCAACTGGAAATGGCAGATGTATTTCAATTGAGCGTGGCTAGGAAATTGTGGTGGTCTTGGAACAAATGCTGCCAGTGTTAAGAGTAAACTAGAAAGCGGAGAAGCACATGCCCGCGTCAAGTATAATCTCGTTCTGTTATTTGCCTTGTATCAGCTAAAACTGGGAAGTTATTGCTCAGAAACACAATAGTTTGGAAATAGTTTATCTTCTCCTCCAAAAGTTACTCTATATTTTCAGGAAAATAGTTTGAAAGTTACAATTTCTATTGCATATAAGCAGAGTAAAAGAGTATTATTTCTGACCCCTTCTTATAACCTAAGGCACGAAAGGAAGTAACTAAAAAAAGCACTATCAGTTACTCTGAAGCATACTAGTATCCTAGCAGCACTTTCTGAGAGGATCCTTACGGAAACGCGAATGTAATTTCTGACAGCCTATGCATTTTTGCACTACTGCTGATGCTTCATTAGATTCTTGTCTTCACGGTAGCTCTTGTAAACCGGTGCTAAAAGATTATAGCACTTTTCTAGGGTCTGAAATCTTATTGCACTTCTTCTGGGTGAAAGTTTCAGAGTGAGAAGTAACCAAAGGAGTGCGAAAATCAGTTCCGTAAACTGAACGCCTAATTGCTTTTAGTGACGTTGCTCCTGAGATATCTGCTGATGCATTCTTGCTCTTATACCTCACCTTGTGGGAATCATGCTACTGTGTCTTAATAATACATCCACGCTATTTACCACCCGTATTTATCGTATACTGCCCGTACTTATATGGTATATTTTTCCTTTCTCCCTCTACTTCTTCTTCCATACTCACCACCATCCAGCCATCACTGCCACCTCCACCTTATTAATGTGGTCTTTCTTGAGAATTCTTGAAGGGTATCATCAATGGTAATATGAGAAGTTCAAAGTTCACATTACTATATACAGAAAGTAGCTTATTATTTTGAGAAGACATTAGTGGAAAAATGGTTCTATTATTTTGGAACAGAGATGGTATGATATTTTTGACAAGGTCTTAGTTTGCTTACTCTTTCATCTGCTAAAATTTACTTTGAACGTGCAAATATTGAACTTTCTATTACAAAAGGTTGTTAAAATTTGATTTCTCTTTTTTTCTTCCCTTACTAGTATCAGTTCCAACTAGACACTAATAATAACCAATTTATAATTGTGAACAGCAAGATTTTTGAGGACTAATGCTAGCATTTTGAGGTGTCTTTGCCTATGATAATGAGCTGTTTACTTAGAGAGTGTTTGGTTTGGAGGAAACCATTTATAGGGATAAGTTTTTTTCATGTCATTCATTTGGTTTGTTTATGTGGAAAATAGTACGCTCGAATGATGGAAAACATTTTCTTTCTTAAAGAAGGGATGCTTTACATTTTACTTATCCGTTATTCGCTTTATTGTCGATTTGTCGTCTTTCTCTTCTCCATCCATCTCTTCTTTTTTTTTCTTTTGTCCTTGCACTCTTAACTTATTTTTGTAAGGAACAAAAAATAAAAGACATATAGTTTAGAATTGTATTACGAGGTATATGCTAATCAACTTACGAGATATTTGGGATATGAGATTATAGAAAAAAGAGGGTGGTGAATTGGTGACCATGATAGGGAATCAGTGTGCGAAATAGATATGACTTTACCGTATTTGGTATAGATTAGAAGTGATTTTAAAAGTAATTAAAATTAAAATCTCTTTGATGATCTCTCCCTTTATCTTTTCATTACGAGTAAAAAGGTGTATTTCCTCTCCCATCCTTCATCCATTATAACATCCCTCACCATGTCCCCCATGTCTCTGTTGGGATTGGAAGGTGTTTGGTATATATTACTAATTCTCTCATTATCCCATCTTATTAATCATACTTAAATTTTTTCCTATTCTACTCTCTTATTCCCCTAAACGAACACCCTCATAGACTTTAGAGAACTTCCTGCTATTTATGAGTGTGGTTGCGCTAAGAAAGTCGTTCTTCTACTTATAGATCTATTTTTTATGTAAAACCTTGTCTGCCTTAAAATATTTTGATGTTTGATCTAGCATGAATTTCATGTATAAGTGTAAAATGAGAAATTAATTATAGCAAAAACCTTATATAGGGTTACTTATTTGAGTTACTAAAGGCGCTCTCTATTCATGTTATTTTCAATCCTTTATCGAGAAAAAAATAAAGTTCATATGAGGTCGATAAGGACTAAAATTTCGATAGACATGTTTATATTTACGAATTGGTATGTCTTGAATATATTAATAATTAGATAATTAAGTCATAAGCTTCCATTTTTCAATGTTACACACACGTGATTTTGGATACAATTTTGATTGATTATATAAATTCTAGATTTCAAAAATTATCAATCTGCTGGATTTGAGTAGAGTTCGGTTTTGGGGTTCAATAAGACGGATCTTAATTTCATTTTTTTAGATTCATATATGGGGTCTCAGTCTAACCCATAAATATGTGTTTAAGTGTAAGTATATAAATGTGTAGCTTTAAGTGGTTCTTTATTTTCTCATCGTAAATTAGATCCACTAACAGTCTTGTGTTGCAAAACGACATTCAATATTAGATGTAATATCAAAGAATTAACTTTTGTTTATTATAATAAACTATTTTGATGCCTTCGTATTTCTAAAATGGAAGAAAAGTGTGCTTATAGTGATTAGTATAAAGAGGCTTATCGAGTTGTCGGTTGGTTGGCTAAGTATGGAGTAGAGTCGAAAGAAAAGTTGATTACACTTATGGCGGTCTTGGTGAACTTTGTGCTATGTTGTTGGAAGACTTGAGTGGAGTGTCTCTGGCCTCGAATAGTTTGGACTTAAGTTGATTAGTGTGTTTGCTTTCTTTGCTTATTTTTGTATTTCTTTTGTTTTTCATGTACGGTTCCCTTTGCTTTGTTTTTTAAGGGTTTTGCCCCTCTCTTCCACACAAAAAAATAAATGTTTATGTGAATCCAGATTAGATTTGTCATTTGTGGACCCTCTAAATCAAATCCGACTTTTATTATCCACATTCTTATTCTTATATTCATTATTATTATTATTATAAAATCATATTGATAAATTCGTTTGAATTAACATAAATAGACATACTAAGTTGGCCCAAATAAAATGATTTGATTAAAAATATTTACTTATCACATCTAGTCATTTCGGGGTAATCAGAGACTATTTAGTTATTCCTCTTAATGAGGACAATGAGTAGTGGAGGATTATTCCAACTTATATTTTTATTTTTGTTTTAATATTGTTTAGGTTGGCTTAATTAATTAATCCCTACCTTAATTAATAATAATCGATAGTTGTTTATAAATAATGGTAATGGTAACAAATTTGTATGTAAATTTGTGAAGAAAAACATTGTTCATTTTATGGTTATTCAAATTTATCCTAAATTGTCCATTTTTCTTCTTAAAATTTCATTCCCATCTAAACCACCTTGTAGGTGGTAATATTGAAAATTGTTTTCCTATGAAGAAAATATTACAAGCTCAAAGTAAAATTATTTCCTCGAGGAGAAAAACACACAATCTTAGATTGAGAAAGCTTCCCCATGGGAAAAAAAAACACAAAGTTGCGTAGGGTGTATTTGGTAAATTTTCAAAAGTTAAAGGTTATATTTTGAATTACGTGAAAACAAGGGGGCATTTGGTGGAAAAACCATTATAATAACACTTTTTGTGTCTAACCAAAATAGCTACTCTTTAACATTTTACGATTAGTAATAAAAAATTTAAGCATTAATATCTTTAATTATATATTTGTATAAATTATAAAAGTTGGCGTTTCACAATTATTTACGATACAAATTTAATTGGATTACAACGTGATTATATTTTCCTAACATATAAATCACAAACAATAATCAAAATATAGTATATGGATAATGCCAAAATACATCTTGCACATCTTTCCCATTCTCATTTTCGCTAATTCACCTTTTTCCCCCTAAATTCGGTAGATTTAGGAACGGACGAGCATCAAAAACTCGAAATTTTCGAAACATTATAAGGATTAGAATATGCTGGTATGATCTCGGTTTAGATCGTTTAAACCAATTTTTACTTTTTCTTCCACTTGAAAAAACTTATTGTATTTTTAGATTTATAATCATATATATTTTTATATTTGAAAAATATAATATTTATAATCTTCAATTAAATTTTATATAAAAGTTAGGTAAAAGTCAAAAAAGAAATTTTGTACAGCTTATCCGGACCGAAAATCAAAACATCAAAAAAGCTTGGGCCAAATAATAGGTAATTTTTCGGTCTGGACCAAAAGATCAAACATTCAAAAAAACTTGAACCTAATTTGAGCCCCACTTCGCTCTTATCCTCTACAATCTCATAAACTGGGTTGCCCAAGACTTTTTATTTGTTACGTGGCATAACGAAAAGTAGCAAGATATGGGACATTAATCCAACATTGCATCAATTTTTACTTCATAATATGAGGTTACAAAACAAGTCAATTCCTTTACTAAAGAAAGAAAAGAATTAGAATAAAAAAATGCATGTGAAATTTACCTTCAATGATATATGAATGGTAATATAACCATAAATTCAAGAAAAAACGCAACACATCGGGGAGAAATTAAAGATGATTTTGGGACAATGAGAGCTTCCTTTTTTTTCTTTTCCGTGAAAAATTAAACGAAATTTGAAAAGCTACCTAAGATAAGGAAGATTTGATAGAATAGACATTATTTTTCTCTCCATTAATGGCGACGGGAAAGCAGATAGTTGTATGAGTATGAATTAGTTCAGAGTCAGAAACTTGTATGAATTAGTGTGTAGGATCTAATTTCTTAAATAAAGTAAATATCCTATACACTAGTAGATTGAGTATTAGAGCTGGGAAAATTTGACTCAACCGGCTAACATGATCTGAATCTAATCCGAAAATAGCAAGTTAGGATTAGGATTTTCACAACTTACACGTTTAATTAAATGGGTTAGGTTAAGTTTGACACTTCTAACCCGAAATTAACTTGTTTTGACCAATTTAACTCATTTACATATAGATTTCCTAAAAATTTGTACTGAAATTTGAAAATTTAAAAAATACTAATCATATAACACATTTATAAAAGAAACTCTAATCATGCATACTTTTAGGTCTATCTCTTATTGAACAATAATTAGTTTTAATCAAAATTTAATAGTAAGAAATATAAAAAAAATGGGTTAAATAGGTAACTTTGTTTAATAAGGCTGGTCGAGTTAGGGTTGAATTTTTCAACCACTTTAATAAATGGTTGGATTGAGACACGTCCAACCCTAACGCAAACCCCACACGACCAGATCTGTTAACTATTGCAAAAAAAAACTTGAATGAGCCGGGTTCACAATAATTTATTGTGCACCGAAAACCATATGATATAGTCATTTTTTATACGATTTAATCACCTTTTATATAGTCTGTTATTGTATAATATAGTCGATTTTTAATAATAGAGTCAATTTTTGCAAACAAATTGTATAAAAAGATACGTATAATAACAATTTATAGTGTTTTAGCCTATAATAACTTATTTAAGTGCTTTAAGTTATAATATTTTTCTTATATAAAATAATAATCGAGTTTGTTCACGAGCTTTTCGAGCCGAGCTTGGCCGAGTTCGGCTCGGCTCGTTAAGGTCTCGAGCCTAGCCCGAATCCGAGCTTTGACCAAGCTGAGCCCGAATTGTTCATGAACATGCTTAGCTAATTATCACCCTTATGCAGGCCTAATGATTGCATATATCATTTCACTAATATTGGTTTAGAAAAATAAACTTTTTAAATTTATTTAGTTATTTATTTATCATACTTCTACAATCATATTATCTTCTAGTATGACTGTGGGAGTATGATAAATAAAAAACTAAATACCGCTCACAACCAAACAAGGAATGTTGAGAAAAAAAACAAAAAGAAATGGACCGGTACCTGAAGTCTGAATACCAAATAAAAGGCGGCAGTGGCAGTGCAACAGTTCTATACAGTAATTTTGGGTGGAACCACACCCCTTTCTGTGAGCTATTATGACCGTATCGTGATCGTCAGTATTATATTTCCGTACCATCTTCTACCTATCGAACACAAAAATGGAACTTTTTTCTAACGTCTATTTTTGAAATACTTATCTCATTTGCTCATTCTTGAAATTATTTTCTAGAATATAAGTTTAGCTCATTCCTCTCCTACCACTTTTTCCCACGAAAAAAAAGACCCACAAATTACAATAATGGATTCTTGGTAATTGTTTCTAAATCTTTAATCTGCATTCATAATACTCATTGACACCATGAATCTATTTTGGAATGGATTAGTGTAGTGGTCAGCCATTTTGAACATTTTCCTTTATTCTTTGCTCATGATCAGTACCACAAGGTATAAATTTAATTTAATCTAAATTATAGTTTTTATGTAAATATTATTATTTTTATTAATAACTGTTTTTTATGTTGCAGCTAAAAACCTTGGTCTCACCCAAAAGACAATTTATTGGAAATACTGGAAAGCCAAAGTGATTAATGTTTTTTATGAGCTCAAAAAGTTGCTCGAGAAAGAACATGTTCTCTAATGTCTTAAACCTGATTTAGGCAAGTGATTGTTTTATGAAATTTCAATTACATTTGGACACACAGTACAACTTCTAGACAACAACACAAATTGGAACAGAGGTGGGTTCCAAGCGGATGACAGTATCCTATTTAACGCAAATACCGGAGATGGTAACAAGGAATAATTTTTTCGATCCGGACTAAAAGATTAAACATTTAAAAAATTTGGACCTAATTAAGGCCCCAATTTGTAGGTCCTCCCTTATCCTCTACAATCTCATAAATGGGGTTGCCCAAGACTTTTTATTTGTTACGTGGCATAACCAAAAAATAGCAGGATATGAGACGTTGATCCAACATTGCATCAATTTTTACATCATAAATAAGGTTACAAAACTGAGTCAATACCCTCTACTGAAGTTGACTTTGAATATAAGCATTTATACTATATTTTTGTTAGTTTTAAAGTTTATAATTTAGGAAGGGTATAAATACTAACTCAATTTTTCATTTTTCAGTTATTGACTGACCTTCTTAAAGCCGAACTGAATCAAAATTGTGTTACACTTAGTATAGTTACAGACAATGCTTTTTGGAGGCATGAATGGAAAGAACATGGCACAGTTCAGTCAATTTTAAACCCCAATACATATTTTCACAACGCATGCATATTATACAAGCACTATTAAATTCATACTAAACTTGACACTATTGGTAAAAAAAAATTTGTAAATATTATTGTTTATATTAATAACTGTTTTTTATGTTGCAGTCAAAAACCTCGGTCTCACCCAAAAGGCAAATTATTGGAAATAGTGGAAAGCCAAAGTGATTGACGTTTTTATGAGCTCAAAAAGTTGCTCGAGAAAGAACTGTTTTATACTTGCCTTAAACATGATTTAGGCAAGTGATTGCTTTACGAAATTTCAATTACATTTGGACACAAAATACAACTTCTAGACAGCAACACAAAAATTGAACAGATGTGGGTTTCAAGCGGATGACAGTATCCTATTTAGCGAGAATACCATAGAGGGTAACAAGGTAACAAGGAATAATTTTTTTGGTCCGAACCAAAAGATTTAACATTCAAAAAACTTGGACCTAATTAAGGCCCCATTTGTAGGTTCGCCCTTATCCTCTACAATCTCATAAAAGGGGCTGCTCAAGACTTTTTATTTGTTACGTGGCATAACCAAAAGTAACGAGGATATGGGACGTTGATCCAACATTGCATCAAATTCTACTCCATAATATGAGGTTACGAGCGAGTCAATACCCTCTATTAAAGTTGACTTTGAATATGAGTGGTTATACTATATTTTTGTTAGTTTTAAATGCTTGACTCAATCTTTCATTTTTCAGTTATTGGCTGACCTTCTTAAAGCCGAACTGAATCAAAGTTGTGTTACACTTAGTATGGTTACAGACAAGGCTTTTTGGAGACACGAATGGAAAGAATATGCACAGTTCAATCCATTTTCAATCCATTTTCAGACACATATTTTTACAACGCATGCATACTATACAAGCACTATTAAATTTATACCAAACTTGACACCATTGGTAAAAAAAAATTATGTAAATATTATTGTTTATATTAATAACTGTTTTTTTATATTGCAGCAAAAAAACTTTGGTCTCACCCAAAAGACAAATTATTGGAAATAGTGGAAAGTTAAAGTGATTGACGTTTTTTATGAGCTCAAAAAGTTGCTCGAGAAAGAACTTTTTTATCTTTGTCTTAAACTTGATTTAGGCAAGTGACTGGTTTACGAAATTTCAATTAAATTTGAACACACAATACAATTTCTAGACAGCAACACAAATTGGAACACATGTGCCGGAGAGGGTAACAAGGAATAATTTTTCGGTCCAGACCAAAAGATTAAACATTCAAAAAACTTGAACCTAATTAAAGCCCCAGTTTGTAGGTTTGCCCTTATCCTCTACAATCTCATAAACTGGGTTGCCCAAGACTTTTTATTTGTTACGTGGCATAACCAAAAGTAGAAGGATATGGGACATTAATCCAACATTGCATCAATTTTTACTTCATAATCTGAGGTTACAAAACAAGTCAATACCTTTTACTAAAGTTGACTTTGAATATGAGGTATACTATATTTTTGTTAGTTTTAAAGTTTATAATTTAGGAAGGGTTCAAATATTGACTTAATTTTTCATTTTTCAGTTATTAACTGACCTTCTTAAAGCCGAATTGAATCAAAGTTGTGTTACACTTAGTATGTTAGAGACAAGGCTTTTTGGAGGCACAAATGAAAAGAACATCGCACAGTTCAATCAACTTTCAACCACAATACATGTTTTTACAACGCCCGCCTACTATACAAGCACTATTAAATGCATATCAAACTTGTCACTATTGGTAAAAGAAATTTAATCTAAATTATATTTTTTATGTAAGTATTATTATTTTTATTAATAACTGTTTTTTTATGTTGCAGCCGAGAACCTTGGTCTCACCCAAAAGACAAATTATTGGAAATAGTGGGAAGCCAAAGCGATTGACGTTTTTTATGAGCTCAAAAAGTTGTTCGAAGAGGAACCTGTTTTAGACTGCCTTAAACATAATTCAGACGCTTTACATATTCAATTACATTTGGACATGCAACTACAACTTCTAGACAACAACACAAATTGGAACAGGGGTGGGTTCCAAGTGGATGACAGTATCCTATTTAGCGTGAAGACCGGAGAGGGTAACAAAGAATAATATGTGGTGAAGTGAGTAATTTTTACATTCATATTATCTGAACACAAACCTAAGAAAAGTATTCTCTGTACATGGTTTGTCGACGTGGTTCTCTAGTGATGGTCCCTGGCCGAGCGGAAGCGTCTTCGAATGTAATTTGTCTTAAGTATGAAGACTAGAAGTATTAATTTTGCTATCTTAAGTGCACACAATCCAACAAAGCTAATGCAATTCTCTATTTTCAAGTAGTCATTACTTGTTCATTTAAATTATGACGTGCATTGTTTTGAAGTCTAATTTTATAAGATCAGTAATTTGCACTTCCATTTTGCTGGATTAAAGCTCCTTGTGATGCGACATTAGTTAAATTGCTTGTTTCTACTTTATTATATATATCTTGCATACCTATCATTCAAAAAGCTCAAGGTCGAGGTTAACCTAACCGGTAGACTTATAAAACAAGGCAAAAGAGTCGAGTATATTTCCAAACTCTAGCCTACCAAAAAGCGCAATTGCAGAAATGGTAAACAACTCTGGCGAGTAAGAGAAACCCGATTCTAAATTATAAACACGAACACTTGTATGTTTAAATCTGAACTGACATATAATTGAAACTTAGTACTTCATTAACATCATAGAGAAAAATTAAAGTAAAATAACTAAAAGCAAAGGAAGTAATAACTTTGTGCCTAATTCTCATATAATCAAAAGAGTGATGCTAAAATTATAGGAGTTGCACACAACTAGTTAGTATTTGTTGATATATTCGAGCGGATGTTTTGGGTTGTTATAACATAAGTTATGGTGTGACAGCGATTCTGGCAAGAATTTATGTTGAATCTTTTTGTTGTTCACCTTAACAAACGTTTTACATGTTATGTTACTAGATATATCTCAATATATGTAATAGAATATTAAGGGCATTATGTAATATTAGGTATAATCCCTAATTTATTAACTAATTTCCCTCTTAAGATGCCTACCTAGCTAAGGTTGTATATATGTGCATAATAAATTATAAATTACACCTAATATTACATAAGTAACCGTAATACTCTATTAATATGTTTTTGAATCATCAAGATATCTGCTGACAAATGTGAAACAAAGTAGGGAAATCAAAGAATATAAATAATAAGAAAGCATAGTGTAGGCTGTGTTCTTTTGGACTGAATTAATAAAAATTCAATTTAGTTCAGTTAGTTTCTTCTCACAATTTTCATTCAATTCATTAATTAAGTTAAATTCAGTTCAGTTAAGACAAATTAAATTCAGTTCAGACAAATTAAATTTCAATTCAATCCAAAAGAACAGAGTCTAAGGGTCCGTTATGTTCAACTTATTTTAACTTATATAAGATTTTATAAGATAAGATAAGATAAGATAAGATAGGATAAGATAGGATAAGATAAGATAAGATAAAATAAGATGTTAGACACACAATAAACTATCTTATAAGATAAGATAAGATAAGATCAAATAAGATTTTATAAAATCTTATAAGATAAGATGAGATAAGACAAAATAAGTTGAACAGAACGGACCCGTGGGTTTTAACCAGCTTTTATATTCTCCATCATAGTAATTTTGTAGATTCCCTCCATATTGGTAAAAAAAAAAGTTACCGTTGCGGCGCCATCGTGGGACTTGGGAGCATCGCCCTGCCGTCAATCGTTATTGGAGGTTATACAAAGAAAAGGGTAACGCTAATCAGTGTTAAACGGTAAAAATGTCGGAGGATCCGAAATCCAATAGCAGAGGAGCTCGTCAATGCTCTCTTTGTCATCTTCGAAGACCTGCTCTTAAACGCCCTAAAACTCTTCAACAGGTTTTTCATCTTCTTCTTTTTTTTTTTTTTTCAATTCTCAGTTTTTCATTAATTTGCTTTTTTTGTTTGTTGTTGTAAAATTGCGAGCACTCGTTTAAAAAGAAATTGTTTGGTACTAAATACTTCATATTTGCAGTTTTTGAAGCTTTGTCTTATCGTTGATTTTCCAGTTAAGATTGTAATTCTAAAACCCTAACAATTTTAAGATTATTTATGCTTTTAGTAATCTGAATTTTTCAGTGTTAAATTACTTAGTTTTAAAATGATGTGTAATACGGAGCGTCATATTTGCAATTTTAGAAGCGTATCGTTGATTTTTCAGCTTAAGATTGTGCACTTGATACTAAAACCCTGGAAATTCTGAAACTTTTTTCTGTTTTTATCATGTAAAATTTGAAGAAAAGGTTCATGCTTGTGTAACTGATAATCTTAATTTTAGTTGATGCTTTATATGATTTTTGCACATTCAGAAGCATACCTTTGAATTTCTAGCTTAAATTTTTCTGATTTATCATCTGTTTGAAGAACAGCTTCATGATTGTATTTATGAGTAATCTGATACTTCAATTCATCCATAAGATGACCAGATGATGCACAATAAATTTCTTAATACTTTGCAATTTTAGAAGCATAATGTTGTTTTCCAGCTTAAGATTGTTCACTTAATCATAATACCCGAATAATTCTGAAATAATTTATGTTTCGGTTTTTTCACCAAATACCCCCGACAAATTAAAAAAGTCACCATATACCCTCAATGTTCCAAAAATTCACCATATTCCCTTGAGTTTTCGAAAACGTTCACCAAATGCCCTTTTTCTAACTTCCGTTAACCCACTGTTAGCTTTATTTACCATTTTTCTATTATTAACCCTAAACCCTAAAAATATAATCTAACCCTAACCCTAATCTAACCCTAATCTTAAACCTAAACCCTTAACCTTTTCCTAATCCTAAACCCTTACCCTAACCCTAACACCACCCCTAACCCTAACCCCCTGCTAGCTCCCACCCTCCCCTCCACCCCACCCCGTCCCCCACCCCTACCCCCCCCTCCACCCCACCCCAGCCCCCCCCCCCTCCCCCTCCCCTCCACCGCCGCAGCACCCCCCCCCCCTCCCCACCACCGCCGCAGCCCCGCACCTCCACCCCCCCCCTGCCCGGCCCAGTCCCCCTTGATTTCACCGGAAACGCCGCCCAAGGCCCCCATTTTCGCAATCTCTCTCTCTCTCTCCTCTCTGTTTTTCCCAAATTCCGCAAATCTCACTCGATTGCAAACAAAACTCGCTCAATCACAATTCAAATGAAAAAGCGAACAAAAAGAAAAGTTTACGAGATAAAATTATGAAGAGGGGGTGGGGGAAATCGGCGGTGAACGAAGAGGGGTGGGGTAAACCCGGCGGTGAGCGAAGAGGGGGGCGGGGAAATCGGCGGTGAGCGAAGAGGAGGTTAGGGGAAATCGGCGGTGAACGAAGAGGGGGGGGGGAAATCAGCGGTGAGACGAAGAGGGGGTGGGGGGAAATCGGCGGTGAACGAAGAGGGGGTGGGGGAAATCGACGGTGAACGAAGAGGGGGTGGGGAGGGGCTGCGAGCTGGAGGGTGGGGGAAATCGACGGTGAACGAAGAGGGGCGGGGGGAGGGGCTTCGGTGGGGGGTGGGAGGGGGGTGGGGTGGAGGGGTGGGGGCTGGCAGGGGGTTAGGGTTAGGGGGTTAGGGTTTGGGGGTTAGGGTTTGGGTGGGTTAGGGTTTACATTTTTAGGGTTAGGGCTTAATGATGGCAAAATCGTAAATAAAGCTAACGGTGAGTTAACGGAAGTTAGAAAAAAGGCATTTGATGAACGTTTTCGAAAACTCAAGGGTATATGGTGAATTTTTGGAACATTGAGGGTATATGGTGAATTTTTCAATTTGTCGGGGGTATTTGGTGAAAAAACCGTTTATGTTTTTATGATGTGTTGAAGATGAGGTTCACATTTGTAAATTACATAATCTGGAGTTTCAATTTATCCATTTTTTCTGATGAATCATTGACTCTTAAGATGATGCATGATGTAAAATTCTTCATATTTGCAATTCGGTTTTTTCACCATATACCCTCGACAAATTAAAAAATTCATCATATACCCTCAATGTTCCAAAAATTCACCATATACCCTTGAGTTTTCGAAAACGTTCACCAGATGCCCTTTTTCTAACTTCCGTTAACCCACAGTTAGCTTTATTTACCATTTTGCCATCATTAACCCTAAACCCTAATCCCTAACCCTAATCTAAGTCCTAACCCTAAAATCTAAACCCTAATCCTTAACCCTAAGCCTAGCCCGGCCCCCCCCCCCTCCCTCTCCCTCTCCCCATCGCGAGCCCCAACCGGCCCCCCACCCTTCACGTCCCCTCCCCGTCGCGGCCCCCCACCCCCCCCCCTCCCGTCCTCGCCCGTCGCGGCCCCACACCTCCCTCCCGTCCCCGTCCGCGTCGCCCCATCCCCATCCTCCCCTTCCCCTTGCCCCCGCCCCGCCCCCCCCCTTGCCGGCCAGACCACCATCTCCACCATTCGAACCACCATCTCCACCATTCGAACCAAACCACGCCCGAAATCGAGCCACCCTAGAATTCATTCCGGCTAGAAATCGAGCCACCCTAGAATACGAGCCACCCTAGAAATCGAGCCCAATTCATTCCGGCGGAGGGGTTTTCGAATTCTATGGGGAGGGGTGGGGGGTGGGTTTCGAATTCTACCCGGATTCGGCGGCAACGAAGATCGACGGCGTTCAAGGGGAGGGGGTGGGGGCTGGGCAAATCGACGGAGAGGGGGGGGGGAAATCGACGAGGGAGGGGGTGGGGGGAGGTGTAGCGGCGGGTATGAGGAGGGAAATCTACGGGGAGTGGGGGCGGGGGAAATGCGGCGGTGGAGTGGAGGGGAGGGGGAGGGGGGAGGGGGGTGGGGGTGGGGGTGGGGGGAGGGGTAGCGGCGGGTATGGGGAGGGGAAATCTACGGGGGTGGGGGGCTGGGGGGCAGGCCGGGATGGCGTGGGGGTGGGGTGGGGGGGGGGGGGTGAGGGTGGGGGGTGGGCAGGGGGTTAGGATTAGGGGTGGTGTTAGGGTTAGGGTAAGGGCTTAAGATTAGGGTTAGGGTAAGGGTTTAGGTTTAGGATTATGGTTAGAATTAGAGTTAGATTAGGGTTAGGGTTAGATTAGAATTAGGGTTTAGGGTTAATGATGGCAAAATGGTAAATAAAGCTAACTGTGGGTTAACGGAAGTTAGAAAAAGGGCATCTGGTGAACGTTTTCGAAAACTCAAGGGTATATGGTGAATTTTTGGAACATTGAGGGTATATGGTGAATTTTTTAATTTGTCGGGGGTATATGGTGAAAAAACCGTGTGCAATTTTAGAAGCGTAGTGTTGATTTTCAAGCTTAAGATTGTGCATATATAATGATAAACAATGCTCGATTTTCTTTTGTTTTTTTGGTGGTTGAAGATTTGCAGGGAATGTTTTTATGAAGTGTTTGAAGAAGAGATTCATAATTGTATTGTAGATAATCAGCTGTTTAAGCCTGGGGAACGCGTTGCAATTGGTGCTTCCGGTGGAAAAGGTAATCTGTTAGACTTTATCTATGCTTTTAGGTTATAAGAATGTTTGATTAATTGTATTGGGATTTGAGGTTCAACAACTATTCGTCTATTGGAAGGGGTCTAACGAGCAAATTATGACAAATAGTGCATTGATTTTTTTGGTCGTCTATTGCAGTAAGAGTTGTTGGTCATGTGATTAGGGGGAGTGCTTGATATCAAGATGACTTTTATCACCATATTTCTACTGGAATGAAGATGCGTTTTTCTTAGATCTGTAGTGAAAAATTCTTAAATTCAAAATATTAATACTTTTTCCATCCTATTGGTGGTGATGTATATGTGTATTGCTGTTTCCTGATTATTTGTGTCTGTTTTAGGCTTTTAGCCTATAGTAGTAGTTGATTTTAGAAAAATTGACATTCTAAATTTCTAATGATAGCTGCCTGAATTATCGTAGGAATATGTTAGTTGAATAAGGGGTCATGTTACAATATAGACTAAGTAATGTTATAAATGATATGTGTCTTCTTACACATAAGAGTTGCTTTTTCTTTTCTAAATTGTATTTTGTTTTGATGATTAGTTACTTTTCAGATTCCACTGTCCTTGCATATGTGTTGTCAGAGTTGAATCGGCGGCACAACTATGGTCTGGATCTCTTCTTATTATCAATTGATGAGGGCATCACAGGTTACAGGGATGACTCACTTGAAACTGTAAAAAGGAATGAAATCCAAGTGAGTTGGTGATCTTTTTAACTTTAATGAGCTTTTTTAATTGATTTTTATTTGATAAATAGTGCATCTGTTTAGCTGTAATATCTGTTTGCACTAGCCTTTCCAGAACTTAAATTTTACATGTAGTTAAGTAAATAACATAGCACGCCTATAATCTGAAGAAGAGTTTTATTCCCTATCTATATCCATCAGCGTTATGCACTTATGCTATGGTCTAAGTTCTTGTGTTCTGCTCCATGTTAAATTTTTATTTGAATTGTTCACTAAGACACTAAGAGCTTGTTTGGCATACTAAATTGGTGGTGTGAAGTTGGTAAATGTTTAGCAGTATACTGATTACTGACAGTTTATGATGAAATTTAGCTGTTAGCTATTTGTGGTTTATGTAACTAATTGAAGGTAAAGTGTTTAGAAAAAGATAGCTTTTGTATGTCGCTTGGCATTAGGACATGAAACTTTATCAAAAATAAGGGGGTCGAACAAAAGATAATGCCATTTGGGGAAAAGTACTTGTGATATGATACTTCTTTATCTCTACGTAAAACTGTGCCCTGTCAATTTATCAAACACATGATTTGACAAGGTCCAAATTTCGTTACCTTGGACTCAATAGAATCTTACAGACTTACACAGTTACATACTTGATACTGCCATGTTATGACAATTTTGTATGCTTTTGGTCTAAAATCAAAGTGTCATACCCATATGGCGTGTAACGGTTACAAATAATTAAGGTTAAGTTCCTACCTGTAATATAGGTATCAATTCAGGGGGTAAAAATTAGAAAGGGAAATACTGGGGGAGTAGTTTTCGGGGTAGTTTTTCAAGGGCCATTCTATTCCTGAGTTTGGCAACATTTTCTGTAAGCAACAGAACTCGAAAAAAAAAGGGAGAGGAAGAATGAAATTCAGAAAAAACAGAAGCAAGAAACTCAACAAAAAAAATGAAAAACACAAACTTAATTTTCTGGAGCATTACATGACTAGCCTATTCAAGAAAACAGAACATAAAAAAATTAAAAACCGAAAAAACAGAAAAAAAAACTAACATATTGGAATAGCGTAGAAGAGAAGATTTTCAATTGCAGATCTAAAGTATAGTATAGAAGATTTTCTCAAAAAAAAAAAAAAAAAAAAAATATTATCAGAGAAGAGACAATAGTAGGAGACAGTTGAGAAAGAGGGAGGCGTATGAAAGAGATAAGGTTGAGGTGGGGCTCTTTGATGAGGACAAAACAGGAGAGATTGCGAGTGAGGGTGGAAAAGTTACCCTAGGAGACCCCTGGGTAACTTTTACCCCCCATTTTTAGGGTAATATATACCCCCTTTAAATTTTATCCCCTATCCAAACTAACAAAATGCTCAGACTTGTTGCTCCCTTATTTTCCCCCCTTATTCCCCTCGATCCAGGCACCCCCTAAATGAAGAGTTTGAATAACATAAAACTCCAATTATCTTCATTAAAAGCTAGTGCCAAGCAAACCTTGACTCACATAGGCTACTAAATGCTGAGTTATTATGTATGATACTGGGGTGAGTGATGTGGTGGGATTGGTCTGGCGGAGAGTGGAGAATATTGAATTTTAACATTGACTAAATTTTGGATTAGAGGAATGTTTGTTAACATTCAGGAGTTCAAATATGGCAAGGCAATTTGTTTGTTTGTTGAACTCTCTTTTGTCAGTTAGCACTATTACGATAGGTGGATAGGAAATGAATTTCTGCTGGCATATGCTACGACATGACTATGTCAGTTGATCAGCTGTACATCTTCGACTTTAAGCAGTTCTGTCTTTATATGTTTGCCATATACATCGAGGTTGTCTTTTACGGATTTACAGTTTGTAATTGCATGCTTTTCTGACTTCACAGTTTGATGTTTTCTGGCTGATTCTTTTTTCTGTGACAAGTTGATTTTCTTAAATTGCTCATTTTAATGGAAGTCCAAATTGTTTCAAGAACTCATGCTATGGATTTTATTTCATACTTACTGCATCTAGTATATGTTTATTATTCATTCAATTGTTGTAATTTGTTTGCCAATGTTCTAATTAGATGCATTGTGCTCTTCTTATACTTAGTATGGGTTGCCCCTGAAAGTTGTTTCTTACAAAGATTTGTACGGATGGACAATGGATGAGATAGTGAAGATGATAGGGTTAAAGAACAATTGTACGTTCTGTGGAGTATTCAGGCGTCAGGTATGCTAGTCGGTATTATTACTCACATTTACAAGTCAATGTACTTCTCTCCTGTTGTCAAGGAGTGAAGGAGCTGAATGTTTCTTCACGAATGAGGTTTTACGGGCTCATGTATTTCCATTTTAGAAGTAAACAGTTGACCTGTTTTATTATTGCCTAATCTTTTTATTTGTATTCAAGGCCCTTGATCGAGGTGCTGCAATGTTGAAAGTAGACAAGCTTGTTACCGGACATAATGCAGATGATATTGCTGAGACAGTGCTGTTGAACATATTACGTGGTGATATTGCCAGGTATTACCTTTATTTACTGACATCTCTTCCCACTAAATGATATCATCTAGACCGCAACACCCCCCCCCACACACACACACACATACAAAAGCCCCAAAGAAAAAAAAAAACACGAACAAAAGGGATCTGATTGGTTCAGGTGTGCTGCAAAGGGAACTAAGATCCCATTATAATCGCGGAGCCTTATTTTCAGTGTATATGATTTTGTGTTCCATCTTATAGTCCCTGAGTCTGGTAATTTTTCATGCGTAGATTGAGTAGATGCACCTCAATAACAACCGGAGAAGATGGACCTATTCCAAGATGCAAGCCGTTTAAATATACATACGAGAAGGAGATTGTTATATATCCTTGCATTAAATTCCTTGTTTATCTAGAATCTTTGCCTAAATTCAATAATGTGGCATGTCTTAAAGAAACTGCCATTTGCATTTAAGTGATGATATATTATTGTTTTTTTGTTAGTAATTGATATCAATGTGAACCTTGACCACGCAATTTACGTATGCGTATTTCAAGAGGCTGGATTACTTCTCTACTGAATGTAAGTTTGTACTTGCATTTATTTGGTTGTGTTCTTGCCTTCTGCTTACAGAATTTGTTCCAAAAAAAATATCAAGTGACTCTATGTGACGAGAGACCAAATTATGAATATTTTATATAGGGGAGGGGGGTTATATTTGAAAGAGTAGATTAATAGTTTTGTTTTCACATTTTCAATAATTGTTTGGCCTTGACTAGAATAGCTGTCAATGATACTCTAGATTTCTCAGCAATGCTGAAGATCTCTAAAACCCCATCCTCCAAGGCTGTAGTAATTTCATGTATAGTCCAACTAATATGCTTTAAATCATCTTGCCTGATTCTTTCTAGTCTCACTTTGTGCACATCATCAAAGCATGTGCCTTGGATCCTTGTATGTAGGGCATGCTTCTACTTTTTTTTGACATTTTTTTGATCTATAATATTCGTTCGTTAGTGTTTTGCTCTATCAAATATATTATGAAATCCTACTTCTAGTAGTCTTTTTATCATTCTAAATTTGAAAGAGTAGATTAATAGTTTTGACTCTATGTGACGAGAGACCAAATTATGAATATTTTATATAGGGGAGGGGGGTTATATTTGAAAGAGTAGATTAATAGTTTTGTTTTCACATTTTCAATAATTGTTTGGCCTTGACTAGAATAGCTGTCAATGATACTCTAGATTTCTCAGCAATGCTGAAGATCTCTAAAACCCCATCCTCCAAGGCTGTAGTAATTTCATGTATAGTCCAACTAATATGCTTTAAATCATCTTGCCTGATTATTTCTAGTCTCAGTTTGTGCACATCATCAAAGCATGTGCCTTGGATCCTTGTATGTAGGGCATGCTTCTACTTTTTTTTGACATTTTTTTGATCTATAATATTCGTTCGTTAGTGTTTTGCTCTATAAAATATATTATGAAATCCTAATTCTAGTAGTCTTTTTATCATTCTAAATTTGGCAACTTGTGCTGTTGCAGGCATTTACTCTCCAAATGCATATCGTGGTTTTGCACGGGAATTCATTAAAGATTTGGAGAGGATTAGGTCTTTGTTCACGACTTCTTCTCTTTCCCTTTTTTAGTGGAAGCTTCTTATGTATACTGATTAATAAAATGTTTTGTAAAATATTTCATTTAGACCCAGGGCCATACTCGATATCATTAAATCAGGAGAAAGCTTTAGGATTGCCACTTCAACAAAAATGCCAGAGCAGGGAACCTGTGAGCGTTGTGGTTATATATCAAGTCAGGTATCTTGTACTTCCTCTTTTCAATCATTAGCTTCCAATTTCTCTATGTTACTTCGGAAACTTTGTTCTCACCATGAGCTGATCTTTGAGTCTCTTAGTTTCCTTTTTGGTGTTTTTTTAGTAATCAGCCCTAAATTTCTGAGTTTTCCTCTGAAGTACCCTTCACTCTTTCAGCCCTTTGGTCTGAGACTGATCCTTGTCTCAGACTCTCAGGCTGTTACATTTATCTCTGCCGTCAGTTTCTTTACAATCAATTTGTTTATTTGCAACTTGTTTGCACGAGGGAAAGAGAAGTTAATGATGATCAGAGGAGAGAAGAGCTTATTTCCGTTATAGTGCATCAAATTGTCTTCAGAAATAATTTTTACAGAAACTGGGTTTCTTAAAGCTTAATATTTTATTATATCCAGTCTTGCTACTCATTCCTTGAATGCGATTTTTTATATTTCTGTCCTATGTGCAGAAATGGTGCAAGGCTTGCATCTTGCTTCATGGCCTGAACCGCGGTCTTCCTAAGTTGGGAATTGGGAGGAGTCGTGGTCATGAAAATGATGAGTGTAAAAAGGAAGCTAAACAAATAAATGGAAGCAAGGAGGTACAAGGGAAACCATGTGGAAATATAGACTTCTGATGCTAATATCTTTGCATTATGTTTCCTAGGAAGTGTAATGCGTTAATCAGGTTCATGTTGTTGAGGATCTGCTTCATTATAACACGAGAAGTATGCTGAAGGATATCTTATTCTGGTTATGAAGATAGCCAAAGGAAGAGGTCAATAGCCAACATTTGACTGCCAACTATTGCCTTTTTCTCAAATTTAATCAGTCTTTGTCATCAATACGTTCGAGCAAAATATTGCAGATTAATTATGTACTTCGTATTCAACAATGAGAATTTTTGTTAGAAATAATAACAGATCCAAGAGAACAAATTAATACTGTAATTTGTACAAGTAAGATTTAAATAGTCTATCACAAAGTAGTTGTCTATCATTGCCGAGTATGACAAATGAATATTGAGATCAGATTGAATCAAATTTGTATTAGATTTGATTCGGGAAATAGAGTAATGTTCAACCATATTTAGTTCTTTTTTTCATAAGTCGTGTGGTTTTGGTTTCATTAATCAAGTAGGGCAATTAATTAATGCATTACCAATTAAATCTATTGCTAAATCTCAATATTTCACATGCGAAAAATAATAGTATTGTTTGACATAAAAATTAGGTAAGTGTTGTTTGTTTGAAGGAAGTAAGGTGGGTCGGGGCAAACAGGTCGGGTTCTTTTGAACAACCCTACTTAAGACGAGGATAAGCAGGGCTTTTAGAACCTATTGTTTTTCTTTTTGCTCTAAAATGGCCTTTAAATATGCTTCATATTCCCAGTGCAAGGTTCATGCTCATGAGTTATGAGATACACAAATTTCGTTTGTCTTATTTTTGTCCAATTCAAATGGAGCATTCAATGGGTAAATATTGTTTTGTGCATTTGCCTAGAAAGAAATGATTTGATTGTTTCAGAGGTTAGTTATCTGCTTGATTAGCTAAATGATATCTCATACTCTTTTCCAGTTCCCCATTCAAACTCGATTCTTGTGAATATATCTATATGCAAATGAATGTGACATGGTCGCTACCTCACTCAATTCTCTTGAGATGTTACGGAAGAAGTATAGCAATGGAGTAGAGAATGTAAGGAAAAAGGAAGAAAGGGGATGTATTGTGCTACACGACGTTGATGCTACTCAAATGAGCCAGCATTACTTCCTGTCTACTCAGAGGGTTGTTCGAGTTATGTATAACTTTCCTTATGCCGGGTTTACGTTCCCCGAAGACAGTGTTTGCCACATCAAGCTTAACAAGTAGTTGGTGAAGGGTTCTTAATGAATGCAAAGTTGCTGCTCGTGAGGCCTGACAAGGAAGGGAACCCATATAATCAGTGGGATTTGGCCAAAAGGCTTCGAAAATTGGGCTCGCCTTAAGGGGCGGTTCAATTGTCGAGGAGGCCCATGCAATAAAGATTATATTGGACCGTTTATTAATATATTAAAAGTACAAACATGTTTCACTTTATTTAATAGTATAGAATATATAAATATTCATGTATTTAGGCAGGTTCGATTCTGCGCGAGGTTATGTCCAATGAAGATAATATTAGTTCGTTTCTTAATACATTAAAAGTACAAATATGTGTCAAATTTTTGAATTTTGGATTATAAAATACAAAACTATTCACACATTAACATCATTGATATAAAATCAAAGGCAACCTTTGATTAAGTTTTCTTTTTAATGTTGGTTTCATTGACTTTAACTTATTTGCATCTAGACAAGAGTTTATGTTTTGTATTAGTTGGCTTACTGAATAGCCATGTGTTACAATCTTACCTTATACTATATATATTTTAATAGTTAATAAACTCATGGTTTTACCATTACCCTTACGGTAAGGGTTTTACATGGTGCATTGTGTAAGTTGGGCTTGTTTAAATCCAATATGAGTTATATTCGGCGTATGACTTAGTTTGTTATTAATATAAGTAAAAGGTGTCTAACCTCATTCAAGGAGTATTAAAATTATTGCTTGATTACCTAAATGAGGAGTTGTTTAAGTGAGCTAAAACCGTAATTTGATGATATATTTGGACTAGTTTACTATCTGGTTACATATCTATCATAATTCTCCAATAAAGACGGTGCATATATGATATATGAGTCCAACACCAACAATGAAAAATGTTTTATGCAATGAGTCAACATCTATTAATATAAAAATAGTATACGGGGCCCTAAATTTTTGGTGGCATCGTGTGGTTGCATATGTCGCATGTGTTTTCAGCCGAAGGGGCCCTTTTGTAAGGCTGACTACCCAACAAGCGTGCTCATGACTTCTTCGCCATGATAATTTTGTGGCTTGGTTGTAATCCTCTCTTATTTTGATTTGTAAGCACTAGTTTCAGGTTCCTTTTGTTCTGGACTTGACTTCTTTTTTATGTACTTGGCGTAGATTGGCTTATGTTGGGTCTTCTATGGCTTATCAATAAAAACCACAAATTATCAAAAAAAGAAAGAAAGAAAAGAATTAGAATAAAAAAATGCATGTGAAATTTACCTTCAATGATCAATAAATGGTAATATACCCAAAAATTCAAGAAAAAACTCAACACATCGGGGAGAAATTAAAGATGATTATGGGAGAATGGGAGCTTCTTTTTTTTTTCTTTTTCGTAAAAAATTAAACGAAATTTGATAGAATAGACATTATTTTTCTCTTTATTAATGGCGACGGTAAAGCTGATAGTCGTATGAGTATGAATTAGTTCAGAGTAAGAAACTTGTATGAATTGTGCAGGCGCGCAAAAACGGACGGTATTTTAGTTTTTCTTTTTTTTAAAAGGTCAGATGAATTAGAATGAAACCCTTGTCACAAGAGAACTCTAATACTCAATCTACTAGTGTGTAGGATCTAATTTCTTAACTAAAGTAAATATCCTACCCACTAGTAGATTGAGTATTAGAGCTAACCGGCTAAATCCGAAAATAGCAGGTTAGGATTAGGATTTTCACAACTTACACGTTTAGTTAAATGGGTTTGACACTTCTAACCCGAAATTAACTTGTTTTGACCAATTTAACTCATTTACATATAGATTTTCCAAAAATTTATATTGAAATTTAGTGAAAATTTAAGAAATACTAATCATATAACACATTTATAAAAGAAACTCTAATCATGCATACTTTTAGGTCTATTTCTTATTGAAAAATAGTTAGTTTTAATTAAAATTTAATAGTAAGAAATATAAAAAAAATGGGTTAAATAGGTAACCTGTTTAATAAACTGGTCGAATTAGGGTTGAATTTTTCAACCAGTTTAATAAATGAATTAGGTTTTGGACTGAGACACGTTCAACCGGAACGCGAACCCCACCCGACCAGATCTGTTAACTAATATTGCAAAAAAAAAACTTGAATGAACGGGGTTCACAATAATTTATTGTGCACCGAAAACAATATGATATAGTCAGTTTTTGTACGATATAATCACCTTTTATATAGTCTGTTATTGTATAATATAGTCTATTTTTAATAATATAGTCAGTTTTTGTAAAAAAAAGATTGTATAAAATGATACGTATAATAACTTTTTAAAGTGTTTTAGCCTATAATAACTTATTTAAGTGCTTTAAGTTATAATATTTTTTTATATAAAATAATAATCGATTTTGTTCACGAGCTTTTCGAGCCGAGCTTGGCCGAGTTCGGCGTCGAGCCTAGCCCGAATCTGAGCCGAGCTTTGACCAAGCTGAGCCCGAACCGTTCATGAACAGGCTTAGCTAATTATCACCCCTATGCAGGCCTAAGGATTGCATATATCATTTCACTAATATTGGTTCAGAAAAATAAACGTTCTAAATTTATTTAGTTATTTATTTATCATACTCCTACCATCATATTATCTTCTAGTATGACTGTAGGAGTATGATAAATAAAAAACTAAATACCGCTCACAACCAAACAAGGAATGTTGAGGAAAAAAAAATGGACTAGTAACTGAAGTCTGAAGACCAAATAAAAGGTGGCAGTCGCAGTGCAATAGTTTTATACAGCAATTTTGGGTGGAACCACGCCCTTTCAGTGAGCTACTATGACAGTATTGTGATCGTCAGTACCATATTTCTGTACCATCTCCTACATTGCGAACACAAAAATGGAGCTTTTTTCTAACGTCTATTTTTGAAATACTTATCTCATTTGCTCATTCTTGAAATTATTTTCTAGAATATAAGTTTAGCTCATTCCTCTCCTACCACTTTTCCCCACGAAAAAAAAGACCCACAAATTACAACCTTGGATTCTTGGTAATTGTTTCCAAATCTTTCATCTGCATTCATAATACTCATTGACACCATGAATCTATTTTGGAAGTGACTAATGTAGTGGTCAGCCATTTTGAATCTTTTCCTTTATTCTTTGCTCATGATCAGTAGCACAAGGTATTTTTTATGTAAATATTATTGTTTTTATTAATAACTGTTTTTTATGTTGCAGTCAAAAACTTTGGTCTCACCCAAATGACAAATTATTGTAAATAGTGGAAAGCCAAAGTGATTGACGTTTTTTATGAGCTAAAAAAGTTGCTCGAGAAAAAAACTTGTTTTATACTGCCTTAAACCTGATTTAGGCAAGTGATTGCTTTACGAAATTTCAATTACATTTGGACACACAGTACAACTGATTGACAACAACACAAATTGGAACAGAGGTGCGTGGGTTCCAAGCGGATGACAGTATCCTATTTAGCGCGAATACCGAGAGGGTAACAAGGAATAATTTTTTCTGTCCGGACTATAAGATTGAACATTCAAAAAACTTGAACCTAATTAAAGCCTCAATCTCATAAATGGGGCTGCCCAAGACTTTTTATTTGTTACGTGGCATAACAAAAAGTAGCAGGATATGGGATGTTGATCCAACATTGCATCAATTTCAACTTCATAATATGAGGTTACAAAACGAGTCAATATCCTCTACTAAAGTTGACTTTGAATATATGAGTGCATATACTATCTTTTAGTTAGTTTTAAAGTTTATAATTTAGGAAGGGTTTAAATATTGACTCAATTTTTCAATTTTCAAGAATTGACTGACTTTCTTAAAGCCGAACTGAATCAAAATTGTGTTACACTTAATATAGTTACAAACAAGGATTTTTGGTGGCACAAATGGAAATAACATGGCAGAGTGCAGTCAGTTTTCAACCACAATACATATTTTCACAACGCATGCATACTATACAAGCATTATTAAATTCATACCAAACTTGACACCATTGGTAAAAAAAAATTCTGTAAATATTGTTGTTTATATTAATAATTGTTTTTTTATGTTACAGCCAAAAACTTGGTCTCACCCAAAAGACAAATTATTGGAAATAGTGGAAAGTCAAAGTGATTGACGTTTTTATGAGCTCAAAAAGTTGCTCGAGAAAAAACCTTGTTTTATATCTTGCCTTAAACATGATTTAGATTGTTTTACGAAATTTCAATTACATTTGGACACACATTACAATTTCTAGACAACAACACAAAAATGGAACAAAGGTGGGTTCCAAGCGGATGACAATATCCAATTTAGCGCGAATACCACAGAGGGTAACAAGGAATAATTTTTTCGGTCCGGACTAAAATATTTAACATTTAAAAAACTTGGACCTAATTAAGGCCCCAATTTGTAGGTTCGCCTTTTTCTTCTACAATCTCATAAGCGGTCTTTGCTCAAGACTTTTTATTTGTTTTGTGGCATAACCAAAAGTGGCAGGATATGGGACGTTGATCCAACATTGTATCAATTTCCACTTCATAATATGAGGTTACAAAACAAGTCAATACCCTCTACTAAAGTTGAATTTGAATATACGCGGTCATATTATATTTTTGTTAGTTTTAAATACTGACTCAAAATTTTCATTTTTCAGTTATTGACTGACCTTTTTAAAGCTTGGACCTAATTAAGGCCCCAATTTGTGGGTTCCCCTTATCTTCTACAATCCTATAAACGGGGCTGCCCAAGATCAAGTATCTGGCCTGCTTAGCCGACCATGTGGTCGGCGGGCATCCCGAACCAAAGCAGCCGTCGTGCTATTTTTCTCAGTCCCGTGACTTCCTCCTCGTCACGGCCAGACAAAGAGTTTGACGAAGTTTTTGATTTTCTAATCAAAGATACCTTCAAATACAAGCTGTTCTCACTTTAATCTCTTTGGGATTTGTGGGTATTCTAAATATGGCCAAAGTTGTGGAGTCAACTTCTTCGATCATCAAGAGATTTTGGGAACTCGCGGCGGTGGACGAACTTCCGGCTGATTTCGTGCCGAAAGATTGAGGGGGGGTTTGGATAGTAGTATCAATTGGGATAGTTAATGTTTTTTTTTCTTTTCTTTTTAGGTAAACCGAAATGTTACCGGAATAATATTTATGAGTTTTGAGTTATTGGGGTAGTTAATCTTGTTTTTCTTTTCTTTTTAGGTAAACCGAAATGTTACCGTAACAATATTTATGAGTTTTGAGTTTGAATGTTGAATACTTTCTCTTACATGTTTAAAATTTTTATTATGATGATTTTTGTTACAAAACGAGTCAATACACGCTACTAAAGTTGACTTTGAATATACGCGGTTATACTATATTTTTGTTAGTTTTAAATACTGACTCAAATTTTTCATTTTTCAGTTATTGACTGACCTTCTTAAAGCCGAACTGAATCAAAGTTGTGTTACACTTTGTATGGTTACAGACAAGGCTTTTTGGAGGCACGAATGGAAAAAACATGGCACAGTTGAGTCAATTTTCAACTACAATACTTATTTTCACAACGCATGCATACTATACAAGCACTATTAAATTCATACCAAACTTGACACCATTGGTAAAAAAATTTATGTAAATATTATTGTTTATATTAATAACTGTTTTTTTTGCAGCCAAAAACTTTGGTCTCACCCAAAAGACAAATTATTGGAAATAGTGGAAAGCCAAAGTGATTGACGTTCTTTATGAGCTCAAAAAGTTGCTCGAGAAAAAACTTGTTTTATACAGCCTTAAACCTGATTTAGGCAAGTGATTGATTTACGAAATTTCAATTACATTTGGACACACAGTACAACTTCTAGACAGCAACACAAATTGGAACAGAGGTGGGTTCCAAGCGGATGACGGTATCCTATTTAGCGCGAATACCACATAGGGTAACAAGTAATAATTTTTTCGGTCCGGACTAAAAGATTTAACATTCAAAAAACTTGGACCTAATTAAGGCTCCAATTTGTTGATTCGCCCTTATGTTCGACAATCTCATAAACGGGGCTGCCCAAGATCAAGTATCTGGCCTGCCTAGCCGACCATGTGGTTGGCAGACATCCCGAACCAAAGCAGGCGTTGTGCTATTTTTCTCAGTCCCGTGACTTCCTATTCGTCACGACCGACAAGGAGTTTGACGACGTTTTTGATTTTCTGGAGGTGTTGTTCTCACTTTAATCTCTTTGGGCTTTGTGGGTATTCTTAATCAGGCCAAAGTTGTGGAGTCAACTTCTTCGATCGTCAAGGGATTTTGGGAACTCGCGGCGGTGGACCAAGTTCCGGCTGATTTCGTGCCGAAGGATTGAGGGGGGTTTGGATAGTAGTATCAATTGGGATAGTTAATCTTTTGTTTTCTTTTCTTTTTAGGTAAACCGAAATGTTACCGGCATAATATTTATGAGTTTTGAGTTATTGGGGTAGTTAATCTTTTTTTCTTCTTTTTCTTTTAGGTAAACCGAAATGTTACGGGAACAATATTTATGAGTTTTGAGTTTGAATGTTGAATACTCTCTCTTACATGTTTAACAATTTTATTATGATGATTTTTGTTACAAAACGAGTCAATACCCTCTACTAAAGTTGACTTTGAATATACGCGGTTATACTAAATTTTTGTTAGTTTTAAATACTGACTCACTTTTTTTTATTTTTCAGTTATTGACTGACCTTCTTAAAGCCGAACTGAATCAAAGTTGTGTTACACTTAGTATGGTTACAGACAAGTCTTTTTGGAGGCACAAATGGAAAGAACATGGCACAGTTCAGTCAATTTTCAACTACAATACTTATTTTCACAACGCATGCATACTATACAAGCACTATTAAATTCATACCAAACTTGATACCATTGGTAAAAAAAATGTATGTAAATATTATTGCTTATATTAATACTTGTTTTTTATCTTGCAGCCAAAAACTTTGGTCTCAACCAAAAGACAAATTATTGGAAATAGTGGAAAGCCAAAGTGATTGACATTTAATATAAGCTCAAAAAGTTGCTCGAGAAAAAAATCTGTTTTATACTGCCTTAAACCTAATTTAGGCAAGTGATTGCTTTACGAAATTTCAATTACATTTGGACACACAGTACAACTTCTAGACAGCAACACGAATTGGAACAGAGGTGAGTTCCAAGCGGATGCCTAGCCGACCATGTGGTTGGCGGACATCCCGAACCAAAGCAGCCGTCTTGCCATTTTTCTCAGTCCCGTGACTTCCTATTCGTCACGACCGACAAGGAGTTTGACGAAGTTTTTGATTTTCTAATCAGAGATACCTTCAAATACAAATGGTGGATTGGAGGTGTTGTTCTCACTTTAATCTCTTTGGGCTTTGTGGGTATTCTAAATCAGGCCAAAGTTGTGGAGTCAACTTCTTCGATCATCAAGGGATTTTGGGAACTCGCGGCGGTGGACAAAGTTCCGGCTGATTTCGTGCCGAATGATTGGGGGGGTTTGGATAGTAGTATCAATTGGGATAGTTAAAAAAATTTTTTTCTTTGTTACGTGGCATAACCAAAAGTAGCTGGAAAAAATTTGTTTTATACTGCCTTAACCATGATTTAGGCAAGTGATTGTTTTACGAAATTCAATTACATTTGGACACACAACTACAACTTCTATACAACAACACAAATTGGAGCTGAGTTCCAAGCGGATGACAGTATCCTATTTAGCGCGAAGACCAGAGTGGGTAACAACTAACAAGGAATAATATGTGGCGAACTGAGTAATTTCTACGTTCATATTATCTGAGCACAAACCTAAAAAAAATGTGTTCTTTAAACATGGTTTGTCTGACGTGTTTCTACAGTGATGGTTCCGACCGAACGGAATCTGTCATCGAAGGTAAATTGTCATTAAATATGAAGATTAGAAGTATTAGTTTTGCTATCTTAAGTGAACATAATCCAACAAAGGTAATGCAATCCTCTATTTTCAAGTAGCCATTATTTGTTCATTTAAATTTGGGACATGCATTGTTTTGATGTCTGATTTTATAAGATCCGTAATTTGCACTTCCATTTTGATGATTAAAGCTCTTTGTCATGCAACATTAGTTAAATTGCTTGTTTCCACTTGTTATTGAATTACGTAGGGCCATTTGGTGAAAAAACCATTATAATAATATTTTTTGTGTCTAACCAAAATAGCTACACTTTAACATTTTACGATTACTAATAAAAAAATTAAGCCTTAATATCTTTAATTACGTATTTGTATAAATTATTAAAGTTGATGTTTCAAAATTATTTATTGATACAAATTTAATTGGATTACAACGTGATTATATTTTCCTAACATATAAATCACAAACAATAATCAAAATATAGTATATGGATAATGCCAAAAAACATCTTACGCATATTTCTCATTATCAAAATGTTCTTCGCTAATTCACCTCATTTTCTCCCTAAATTCGGTAGATTGTAGGAACGGGCGAGCATCGAAAAACTCAAAATTTTTGGTTTAGGTCGTTTAAAAGTTATGTAAAAGCCAAAAAGAAAATGTGTGCGGTCGGTCCGAATCGAAAATCAAATCTTTAAAAAGCTTGAGCCAAACAATAGTCAATTTTTCAGTCCAGACCAAAAGATCAAACATTCAAAAACCTTGGACCAAATTAAGGCCTTAATTGGTAGGTTCGCCCTTATCCTCTACAATCTCATAAACGGGGTTGCCCAAGACTTTTTATTTGTTACGTTGCATAACCAAAAGTAGCTGGATATGAGAGGTTGATCCAACATTGCATCAATTTTTACTTCATAATCCGAGGTTACAAAACGAGTCAATACGTTCTACTAAAGTTGACTTTGAATATGAGCGGCTATACTATACTTTTGTTAATTACAAAGTTTATAATTCAAGAAGGGTTTTAGACACTGACTCAATTTTTCATTGTTCACTTATTGGATCGACCTTCTTAAATCCAAAGTCGAATCAAAGTTGGGTTACACTTAGTATGGTTACGGGACAAGGCTTTTTGGAGGCACGAATGAAAATAACATGGCACAATTCAGCCACAATACATATTTTCACAACGCCTGCATACTATACAAACATTATCAAATTCATACCAAACTTGACGCCGTTGGTAATTTTTTTATCGAAATTATATTTTTTTATGTAAATATTATAATTTGGTTAATAATTATTCTTTTTATGTTGCAGTCGAAAACCTTGGTCGCACCCAAAAGACATATTTTGAATTTTGGAAATGGTGGAAAGCCAAATCGATTGACGTTTTTTATGAGCTAAAAAAGTTGATTGGGAAAGAACTTGTTTTATAGTGCCTTAAATATGATTTAGGTCAGTTGTTGATCTACGAAATTCAATTACATTTGGACACACAACTGCAACTTCTCGACAATAACACAAATTGGAACAAATTAAGGTGGGTTCCAAACAGATGACAGAATCCTAATTTGCACGAAGACCGGAGAGGGTAACAAGGTATAATATGTGGTGAACTGAGTGATTCTATACGTTCATATTCTCTTACACAAACCTAAAAGTATTCTCTGTACATGGTTTCTCTGACGTGGTTCCTACAGTGATGGTTCCGACTGAATTGAAAATTGTCTTTAAAGGTAAACTGTCTTCAAATATGAAGATTATAAGTTTTAATTTTGCTATCTTCTTAACTACACATGATCCAACAAAGCTAATGCAATCATCTATACTCAAGTAGTCATTATTTCTTTATTCAAAGTAGGACATGCGTTGTTTTGAAGTCTGGTTTTATAAGATCAGTAATTTGCACTTCCATTTTGCTGGATTAGAGCTCTTTGTGATGCAACATTAGTTAAAATGCTTTATGAGATTTTAGAGGCATATAGGCAAACATACAAATTGAGCCCTAATTATTTCCAAGTTTTTGAAGTTCCAATTTTTCGGTCCGGATATAAAAAATAGACTAGTATTTGGTCCATTTTTTTGAAGTTTCAATTTTACGGTCCGCACCGGCTGGACTAACTTTTCTTTTTTGGCTTTTACATAACTTTTCAATAAAATTTAATTATACAATATTTTTTATGTACTTTTTATAGATAATACATCAAAAATACATTACCAGTAGCTATATTTTTTCAAGTATTAAATAAAATACGATTATAGACTTAAAAGTATGATACTTTTTTAAAGTGAAAAAAGAAAAAAAAGAGAAAAAATTAGTCTAAACGACCCAAATATGGATCAAACCAGCTTTTACTAATCTTTCATATGTTTCTGCTCGAGTTTTTCGGTCTTTAGTGAGGTCAATAATAGTAATACTTCTATTAAAAATAATAATACTTCATCCGTTCTGTTTTAAATGAAACATTGGGTGAAATGATACTATTCATTAATCAATTTTGACTCCAATTTATCACCATTATATAAAGAAAAACATAGTCAAGTGGGATCTTGTTAGATTCGTCTCGATGCATACTATAAAATTATAACTTTTTTATATTTTTTACGTGTGCACAACTAAAGATATTAATGATTAAAGAAGCGCGTTGGGTTGCGTAAAAAAGCAAACGTTTCATTTAAAACAGAACGGATGAAGTATTATTTTTATTAATATTAATACGAAAAAATTATAATATTGGTAATAATAGTAATATTAGAAACAAAAATAATAATTAAAACATTAAGCTGAACATAATTGAAGTAAGTTGAACTGAATTGAACTGAAAATAAGTCCAAAAATACATGGCCTTAATGTATATATGGAATTACTCGTAATACACACCATCATTTGAGCGTACAACGTGTCACACGGTGGCATAAATCAGACAAAGTCTGTTGAAGAGCAAGAACATGAATAATGAAACCTTCAACCGACACCATAGCTAGAAGCTACTGTGATTCTGTGAATCTAGCAAAAAGACCAAACTACTATGATCTGAATCCACTTCAATATCATAGCGTCCCAAGCAACCAATGTTCTCCTTGAAGCACCGGATTTACAGGAATGTTCCACGAGGCACAACCTGCTTTAGCAAACTTCAGCAAACTATATGACTTAAGCCGCTTCAACAAACTTAATGACTTACTTGCCTTAATGTTAATAATATTATTTAAATGGAGCTAACTTCTAAATTCAGCATACTTTCATGTAGAATTACGGAAATGCATACACACTCTACATTAACATGCCGCATATATCGAAATGGAATTCTGAATAAAAATGTGTGCTTAATTATGAGAAATACAAAAAATTATAAACTTTGTCTAGAGATTGTGAGAGTATTTGAGAATCCATATTAGAATTCCATATCTTCTTTAGGTTGACTCTCGGTAGCAATGTAGCATAATAGTGGTCGAGATAAATATACACTTTTAGTACATATGTAATGAATATGCCTTTTATTCATATTATATAGATATCTAACTCACAACTTATGAATATATAGCATCTTTTTTTCAGTTTATATCTAATCAATATTCGTTTTATAAAGAATCATATTATTTGTGGTTTAAGGTTCTATTCATTTGTAAGGATGTGCGAAGAAAATATATAGTATACATTATGTGACAATTGACAAGCATTATGCATTGGACAATAATTCACAAAATAATAGGGCTGAGATTATTATGGTACAATTTAATAGCGACGGCGATAAGAGTGATCATTGGCTTTATTTTTAGATGAACTGTTTTTTTTTGGCAATGTTAGATGAGCTGGTTGATGTCACATTAGGAGTTCATTTGCTAGTCGGCTACAATCTACATTATATAGAAAGAAACAATATATATATATATATATGTCCATGTGAAATACTAGAGTAGTTGATCCTATATCAATTGAATTCTTGAAATCAATTACAAAGTGTTTGTCATAAAAAAGAAAAAAAAAGTTACAAAATGCTGTGTTTTAAAGTTCCCTCATTAAATATTTAGATCAATATTCAAATAACTAAAATTAAGAGATACTATGGTATATGGCTATGTTTGGCAAATACTAAATAAAGTTTAGAGTTAAACTGTTAGAGTTTAGAGTTTAGAGTTTTACCTTTTTGATTAGCGATTTCACTACAAATTTGACTAAATTTTCACATAAATGTGTTTGGTAAAACTTAGCTGATTTGCTAAAAGCTGATTACCCTTTGTTTGTATACAATGACATTTATGGACATATTAACAGATATGTTAGTATTATAATTATGGGCAAAAAAGTCATTCACACATTCTCTCACCTAATCTACTAAAGAAAAAACTCCAAAGAGGAGCTTTTTCATTTTGAGAGTTTTCATCTAAAACTCTTTCTTGAAACTCTCTTTACCAAACACCCCCATAGAGTTCTTGACTAGTCAAAAACTCTAAAAGTGGTCCAAAACTCTCTTTTTGCCCCAAAACACTAGTTGCCAAACACCCCCATAAGCCATAGTCCCTTTGGTTTTTCATAACTTTACCACTTTGACTTAGCTTCGGTACCAAAATTTTTGTGAGATGCCATTATGACTTCTCGCTATGAGTTACCAACACTTTCTCCTAATTTTGGGACGCTTGAGTTTGAGCATGCATGGATCACTTATATCACTATTAAAAGTCGGTCCTTAGTTACCGACTGTCCTTTTCGAGTTTGTTCTAATTGTTCCATACTAAAATTAATTGGCAACGTCCAATAGAAGCCACACCAGAGTAGATAGTGACCACACACAAGCCCATATGAGGTTACGTCCTTTAACCAATTGGCATTAGAAGGAGTAAACCATTAAACTTATATGTTAGTCATCCTTTCTCTTTTTCTTCAATGTGGGACAAGTTTATATATGGGTTAAAACCTTAACAGATGTTGAGCAAGAGTCTTAATTTGCAGAAAGGAAATATGAGTGACGGAGTTATATTGATAAACAGAAAATACGGTTATCTCACCATATATCCCCGACAAATCACGAAATTCACCATATACCCTCAATGTTTCAGATATTCACCATATACCCCTGAGTTTTCGAGAACGTTCACCAAATGCCCTTTTTCTAACGGACGTTAACTTGTCGTTGCCGTTATTTATAATTTTGCCATTATTAACCTCTAACCCTAACCCCTAACCACTAAGCCCTAATCCTAATCCTAACCCTAACCCACCCTCCCCCCACCCCGGCCCGCCCCCACCCCTCCCCTCCACCCCCAGGCCGTCCCACCCCCTCACCCTCCCCTCCACCGCCGCATCCCCCTCCCCTCCGCTGCGCCCCACCCCCCCTTCCCCTCGATTTCCCTTGACCCACCCCCCCCTTCGATTTCTCCAGGCGCACGCAAATTTTTCCGGCGATTCCGAACTCGAGCTATGGTTATTTTCACCAACAAATACTCCTACAACCGCAATTTCACCCCTCCCCATTATTTTCTCTCTCCTCTAGAACTCGCTTCACCGATTCTCTCTCTCCTGTCTACTATCCTTTCGTCAATTTGAGAGGGTTGGGGAAATCAAGGGGGAGGGGGGCTGCGCTGGGGTGGAGGGGTGGAGGAGGGGGTGGGGGGCTAGGGCTGGGGTGGAGGTGAGGGGGGGAAGGGTGGGGGGCTGGGCTAGGGTGGGTTAGGGTTAGGGGTTAGGATTAAGGTTAGGGTTTAGGGGGTTAATGATGTGTCGTGTTTTTATATAGATTTTAGGTGCATTTAGGTTGCATTCTAGGAGCATTTAGATGCATTGTAGTTCATAATTGCATACTATTACTAAATCACGAAATATTACTCCTCTTTTACGTTTTTGGTATTATTAGATGAATTTCAGGTATTGAGAACATAATTGGAGTATAATTGGACAAGCTTGAGTACTTAGGAGCAATTGGGAGCAAGCTACATTGATAAGGATCATTTTGGATGTATTTGAGTGCAAATTGGAGCTAAATTGGAGTTGGAATTCATTGAAAGAATTATGGAAATCGAGTCATGTTCACTCTTTTATCCATACCTTTTGACTCGATGCTGATATTGGATTGATTCTAGCGGCATTGGAAAGAAGGCTTGCAGAGCTTTCCAACGATAGGTTGCACGGCCCAAGGAGAGTTGTGATTCCGAGAGATATGGGCTTCACAAGTTGGCCTAGTCTGCCAGGAACTTCTTACACGCATGCGGTTTTGATAATTTCGACCATTTAATGATTTATTTAGCTTCATTATCTTGTAATTTGGTTTCCTACTAGTATTAGGAGTTATAACTATATATTAGAGGTTTTCTAATTAGAGGAGGACATTTATTACTCACTTTTCAATATCACGTTATTTTGTTTCTCTAGTTTTCTCATAGTTTTGTGCCCTAGTTTGTTTCTATTTGCTACTTTGGAGATTCAAGATTCAAGCTTTCATATTCATATTCAATATTAATCAAGTTTTATTCTCTCCTCTTCTCTTTATTATTATTTTAATTATGTTTTCCGTTATATTTATTGCTTTTATTGCCATGATTAGTGAGTAGTCTTTTTATCTAGGATTAAGTTGAGCCCTAGTATGGATTGATCATGTAAATTATTCTCCAATTCCCATGTTATTGAATTATATGTTTAGGGTTTGATAAGATTGTTGTTATTGTCAATTGTACATCTTGATTTAGCCCTAGTTTTATATTATCAACGAAAGTTGGAGTTGAGATTAGGAATATTTATTTGATGTTAAATTGTTATTTTATTAATTGGCCAGAGTTCATCAACGAAAGTTGGGTCTTAATTTAGATAATCTTGTTATTGATTTGAATTCTCCCATGAAAATAGGTGAGAACTAGAATTGGGAATTATTTGACATTGGTTCTTAATGCTTCTAATTATGTGTGTAAGCCGTGAAAATAGGAGACATGCATGTTAGTTAGGCCTTTTGCTATCACGAAAGTGAGCTCTAGGTATTGAGGAGTGACCGAGTATTTAGTTTCGGTTCGCAATGTGCTTTATTGCTGAGTCATAAGGGAATGTCAATCTCGCCTAAGTTATAATTGAATAAGCTGGGATGTGAGTCGTGTTTTGATCAATTCATATTAGTGGTGATACTTATTCTAGTGTTTTAATCATCATATTCATATAGTTTGCCATAAATCGTCATTAGTTTAGCCTTTAGTTTATATACTATTCTTCATATATTTGGATTGTGTAACTATTTCGTAATCTAAAATCAAGTAGTGTTTAATCTTGCACCTCCCCGAGTTCGACCCGTATGTGCTTACAACACCGTACACTTGTGGTATTAAAATAAAATCCTAACAAGTTTTTGGCGCCGTTGCTTGGAGGCTACGGATTAGAATTATTTTGATTATAGATTTAATAGATTACACCTGTTACTTTGTTTCTTGTTCATTTCTTCACTAGTTGTTGTTTCCGAATGCGCAGGCGATCGTGATATGTAGATCACGTGGTCTTTGATCCCGAAATAGAAGCCACAGCTAGGAGACTCAACGCCGAGAGAAGAAGAAGGGGAGCGAGGGAAAACATTCGGAGAGAACCAATGGCTCGTCCTCTTCGAGAATATAATATGTCGGATGTCACATCCACATCTAGCATTGCTAGGCTCATTGTAGAGGCCAACAATTTTGAGATCAAAATTCAACCGATCCACTTCATTCAACAAGATCGGTTCGGTGGCGATCTGTGGAGAACCCCAATGAACATATCAATTCTTTTCTTGAGAAATGCGATACTGTGAAGATTAATGGGGCTTCCGATGAAGCTCTTCGCCTCCGCTTGTTCCCTTACTCCTTGCGGGATAGAGCAAAAGAATGGTTGAAGAGCCATGAAGCGAACAAGTTCACAAGTTGGACTGCACTAGCCACTGCTTTCTGTCAGAAGTACTTTCCTCCTGGGAAGACGGCCAAGCTACGCAATGCAATCACATCCTTCACTCAGTTGGATGGTGAATCACTCTATGAAGCTTGGGAAAGGTACAAGGATTTACAAAGGCAGTGTCCTCATTATGAGATCCCAACATGGCTCCTTATCCAGACATTCTATAATGGGTTGGCTCATGAGGTTCGAATTTCTATTGATGCTGCAGCCGGAGGTGCTCTCATGGGTAAGACAGCTGTTGAAGCCAAGGCCTTACTTGAGGAGATGGCTGCTAATAGCTACCATTGGTCTAGTGAACGATCAACATCGAAGAAGGGCGGCAAGTATGAGGTTGATGCAATAACTTCACTCTCTAGTAAGGTTGATGCTTTGTCTCAACAAATCAAGAGTATGTCAGTTGGTACTAATGCCGAGATGAATGCTTTCCAAGGGAATAATGCAAATTCCATGTCTCCAGATATGAGTATTGTGGAGCAAGAGCAAGCCAACGCTGTGTATGGTGATGTTAGACCTAGAAATGATCCTTAATTACTTGAACACCTTCAATCCAGGTTGGAGGAATCATGAGAACTTCTCTTGGAGTAACAATCAACCTCAAGCACCACGAAATCCCAACCCCCCCGGATTCCAACAGAGACAACAAGGTCAACCCTCTCAACAACCTCCTCAAAAGTCATATATTGATTCCTTGCTAGAAAGACTCTTAGTAATCTCTGAGGAAACTAATAAGAAGTTTGATAGAATTGATGCTCACAGCAAGATAGTTGACACCCAGATTGCACAGCTAGCCCAACAAATGTCACATGTAACTCAACAGGTAGCCCAGCTTCAGAAGGCACCTCCTCAATTTCCAGGGCAGCCAGAACCAAATCCTAAGAATCATCACAATGTAAGTGCAATCACTTTGAGGTGTGGAAAGACTTTAGAGGAACCAATGAAGCCTATTGTGACATCATCGAAGGTTGATAAAGACGACATTACTAAGGAGGTTGAGAAAGCTCCATTAAAGCCTGCTAGAGTTTATGTAGAGCCGGCTCCTTTCCCTCATCGATTGGCAAAGGCTAGAATAGAGAAGAAGTACGGGAAGTTTCTTGAGTTATTGAAAGATGTTCATCTTAAAATCCCGTTCCTTGAGGCCATTTGTGAAATTCCTGCCTATGCTAAGTCCTTGAAGCAACTTCTGTCTAAGAAGAAGATTTGTGGAGCTACTACAGTAAAGCTCTCCAAGGAGTGTAGTGCCATCCTTCTTAATCCGCTCCCTCCAAAGCTTAATGATCTGGAAGCTTCACCATTCCATGTTCCATCGGGGATGTAACTATTCAGAGGGCACTTTGTGATCTTGGAGCCAGCGTAAGTCTCATGCCTAATGCTAGCTTCAAAAAGCTCAATTTTGGTGATCTTCGCCCTACTCGTGTCTCCCTGCAACTAGCAGACATGTCTATAAGATATCCTTTGGGTGTCTTAGAAGATGTACCCCTCCAAGTTGGCAATTTAACTATCCCATGTGATTTCTTTGTTATGGAGATGCCAGAAGATGCGCACACCCCAATCATACTAGGTAGACCATGTCTTGCTACTGCTGGAGCTTTGATTGATGTGAAGCACGGTAAGTTGTCCCTCAACGTGGGTGAAGACAAGGCGGAGTTTGAACTCCATAAAGCTATGCATGTTCCTTCTTTGGGAGGTACTTGTTATCGCGTCGATGCTGTTGACAGATGGGAAAATGCGACACCTATGGAGGGTAGAGATGTTGACTCACCCCAATGGAGTAAGGTGATGCGGTATCTCTTCCACCAAATGCCACATGATCTTCAAGGAGTCGAGCTCATTGACTTTAAACGAGCGCTTTTCGGGAGGCAACCCAAGTTTACACATATTATTCTTTTCATTTTCTTTGATTTTTCCTTTTTGTGCGATTTCATTTACATTGATGTTTTTGTGTCTGTTTTTGGTGTGTTTATAGGTTTTAAAAAAAATGTTCGTAGAAAAGAAGATAGAAGAAGATTTTCAAAAAAGACGAGTCGCGGTACAATGGCTCAGCTCGCGGACAAATGCCGAGAGCATACCGCGACTCGCGGCATGAAACGCGACCCGCGTTTTTTGAGATTGAAATATTTAAACAACTGGTCGCAGCAAGCAACAGTATCCACGGCTTCTTCGTGGTCTTCACTCCCACACAACATGCTGCTCGTGGCTTACCCCCATATGCTCACCAACTACCCCTTCCCCTGCCCCACCAGTGTTACGAACCACCGCCACTGACCGCCGAGTCTGGCCGTCGTGCACCAACAACAGCCTCACTCACCCCCCTTCGCACCACCACTATCAATTCCAAACCGAACCACCGTTGTCGGCGCAACCACCCATCAGCACCCAGTCCATGCCCACACAGCACCGTTTCCGACCACCCACAACAGCCGCCAGCCCTGCTCCTATCGAGCCGCCCTGTTCCTCTTTCATTCTCCTCTGCTCCCTTAGCGCACGGTCTAACTCACCACCCCACGGAACCGGGCGCACCACCGCTCTGCATTACCGCCGGCACGCAATAGCTCCCTAACACCCGACATCTCCCAGCCCCGCTTCTCCCTCTTCCTCTCTGTTCTCATTTCTTCTATCTCTCTCTCCTTTTTCCTTTTTTCATCTTATTTCCTACTTTTTCTTTTCTTTTCTTTTTATTTTTGATTAATGATAGTCTAATTCCCTATTTTCCTTTTTCTTTTTCTTTTTACTTTTTCTTTTTAATTAGTTTCTTATTAATAACTTTTCACCCTCTTTTAACAACTTTTTTTTTATTTACTCTTTTTTCTTTTAATCAATGGTTGTTTAGGATTCCTGCAAGTCGGCTACAAATTGGTTCAAGTTGGTTTTCAAGAAGCATTGCGACATAAATTTTGAGCTTATTCGACCCTTTTTCCCATTAAATTGGGTAGTAAGCCTCTTTATTCTATCTTGTTGATATTCTTGATTTTCCGTTTAGTTTTTGCATGGATCTTGTTTGTATTGCTATACTTGTTGCGTTTTTATGACAACATGGATTTCCTTCTTTCGTTGTTGGCATTTGTGTGCGGCAATAGTGGTGGTTTGGTGTGTTTGAAGGAGTGCTCGATGATTTGGTGATTCGGTGATTGATGGATTTCGTCTGTGTTCCTTCTCTAATCTCATTTCTAGCAGTGAGGACACTGCAAATTTTAGCTTAGGGGAGGAATATTCTATCATCGACTGCTTTCTAGTGTTGTTTTTATTGCTCTCTTAGGTTGTTACACGGTTTGTACTGCTCATTAGGAGTGGGAGTTTACGTGTAACCAAAAAAAAATGTACTGCTTTCTTAGTTGCATCAGCATATTAGATTTCATCTCATCTTAGTTGCATCTATGGGACTATTGCTAGCACTATTTGAGAACCTTGTTGATATCCTTACTACGGTCTTAAGCGTAATTCATCTCATTCATGATTCTTCATAGCATGATTGTATCACGATTGATTGCTTGTGGTAAGATTTGTACTCTCTCTGGCTTGATTTAACCTTACTGTTTAGACATCTTAACCCACGTGAGCTTTTGCGCCTATAAACTGACGCATCTGTGTCAGTTATGTTATTTCATGTGTGATTAGTTCCGCATATGTTGCATGGATCTTGACTTTGACTTAGTACTCTTTGACACTTGACTTTACAAGCATTTGAATATGATTGAGGCGTTCTTTGCATTGTTCTGAGCTTCCAGAAATATTTTCTTTTCATATATATTATCCTTTCTCTAGCCCCACTGAGCCTTTCCTGACTTTGTTCTGAATTAATACCTACATTACAAGCCTCTAGCCTTTTATGATTTCTCTACCCAAGCCTTGCTAAGTGGAGTAGCATTGAAGTTTATGTTTTGAGCTTGTGTTTGTGGTAATTATTGGAAGAAAAGATGTTGAAAGAAAGTTTGAAATAGTGTGGAAGTACAAAATGAAAAGAATGATGAAAAAGTTGTGAACAATAATTCTGAAAAAAATGAAAAAAAAAAGATTGAATAAAAGATGAATGAAACGGTTGGAGTTGATAAAGATGGGTACTATGTTGATTTAATGGTAATGTGTTGTTGAACTTCTAGTAGAAGTTTTTGTGACATTTGCATCTAATGGCCATAGATGTTAAAGTGTTGTTTTCTCCACTAGTTGGCTTTTAACACCACATTTCCAAATATATTTCCTACCCATAACCTCAGCCCCATTACAACCCTTGAAAGTCCTCATGATCTTTTTGCGTTATAATTTCGAGTGGAAAGTGAGTCGATAGTCAAAGTTAAAGAGTAAATGTTTCATTTGAGTCGACATGGTTTAGGTTGAGTGACATTGATTATGCCATAAACACATGAGAGTATGAGTGCACATGACTAAAGTGAGGTCTCTCAGGTTTGGTTGAGTCTAACTTGGGGGAGATGGTATGTGGTATGCTAAGAGAGTTGATTGCATTACATGACGTGCTATGCGGCTTTGCTTGAGAATGTTTCGATGCTTGGTTCGTGCAGTAATTGTATCTCTCGTGTTCTCAATTGTGTGCTTGGCCTTATCGTCACTAGAGGAAAAAAGACCAAGGGATGCGGTTATTTGAAAAACGCAGCCCTTAATTGCAAAGGGCTGCGGTTAGCCCAAAAACCGCAGCCCTTCATTACAAAGGGCTGCGGTTAGCCCAAAACCGCAGCCCTTTATTATGAAGGGCTACGGTTATTAAACAACCGCAGCCCCTTAACCTTTCATTTTCCCCTAAAGCTTCCCTCGCCCGATTCCCGCACTCGCACCACACAAATCTTTTAGCGCCTCCACCTCTACCGCTTTTCCTCTCTCTCTCTCTCTCTCTCTCTAAATTATCCCCAAAACCAAAATTCTTTGTGAGGCGCAAAAAACACGAACCTCGAAAAACCTCTTCAATGGCGTCCGATTCTCAGCCCCTACTCATTTCGAAACCCTAATCTCTTACCTAATGTCCACGAACAACGAGTTCAACCATCATCGACCACCCCCACTCTCCTCCTCCTTTCGTCTTTGTCGCGAGAACACTGTTGCTGAGCGTGTCGGTGCGGAGCTCCGTTCTCCACTACCTCGCCGCTGAGGTATTTTTCTCTCTCCTCTCTTTTGATTTTATGTGTTTACCTCTGTTGAAGATTGGCCTCAATTGCACTTTCCAAATTAAACTACCAACTTGTGTTACTGTAATGGGCTTTGTCGAATTTCATCATATTATCGCAAATTAGTGGAGCAAGAACACCTGGATATTGGTGTAATTATTTGGAATCTCAAGAGTCTACTTTTATGCAATAGGGATATTTATCGAGTAACATTTTGAGGAAATCATAATGGGCATTTGTGTGGGTGAATATAATGTTATGATAATCATACATGTTCTAGTAGAAAGTTATCCTGAATTCAGTACTTCCATCTTTTACTTTTGCTAATGGCTTCTCTAGCACTTTGAGGTTAATATTACTGAAATCAGGTCAAGACTCATTTTATCAAAATGACAATATTGCTCCAGATAGGTTTTCCGAAATTGCAAGCAGGCCTGTTTGTAGTTATAGCTATTCGTGATTGAGTAGTTTTAAGGGTTATTGTTTGTCACTTTGGATTTCTCGATCGGATATTTAGTATAATTCTTAGGTGGGAATGACAAATGCTGTTTGTATGCTAAAGATTTTTTCTCCCATTGTGTTCTAGTAATTGTTATCTGTTTAATGAGTTGACGTCTTCAGAGTGATTGGTACAATCTTTTTTGGCAATTTTATAGAATTCCTAAGAAAAACCTAGCGCATCATTTGATATTTCCATTTTCACTTTTGGGAGCAGCTCGTCTAGCGCTAAATCCGCAAATTTGTTAAAAAGAATTAGCACTTTGGGTATGATGGTCAGTCATCCAGCCAGGAGGGTTGATTTAATATCAGGTGAAGTCTGTTGAGAAGTTTTGGTTCCAATTTCAAGTGTTTGTATTTTAGACATGTTTCTAAAGGTTATTTTGCTTGAGAAAGGTCTAATGTAGTGTTTGTGCTTTATTTAGGCTTTGTTGGATTTTGTAATTATGTGGAGTATGAAACATGTAGTCATTGTTTCGTACCTCAAGAATGAATCTACTAGTTTGCAAATCCCAATTGAGAGTGTGTACAACTTGCTTTTATTCAAAGCTGGTGTTATTTTGATGGTTTTTCATCTCATATTGTTGTTCTAGTTTTCTTTTTTGGGGTGTTTCCATTACAATATCTACTTTCTCACTTTGGTTTGGCTGGATTTAACCCTACATGTTTTATATTCTTCTTTGTCTCTCGTAAAATGTTCCCTTACGTAAGTGCTTGATTATATTGTCGATTCTATGTTCATACTTGATCATATATCTTCGTAAATGCATAATTGGAATCTTTCGGGTGAAAGAGATACTCATTGAGGAGTCAAATGTGCGGCACTGTCAATAGTCCAGGTCAGCATGCGTGGTGACATCCATGGTCAATTTCATGATTTAATGAAGCTCTTTCAAGCGGGAGGTCACGTACCGGATACCAATTACATATTCATGGTAATAATATTCTACAATCGTTGATATGCCTCAATGAATTTTACCTTCATTCTCTTGTTGTTTAGCTCCGTTGACGTATAATTTTTTAAATCTTTTGTCGGGGAGATTTTGTTGGCCGAGGCTACAACAGTCTTGAAGTCTTCACAATCCTTTTGCTTCTTAAAGCTAGGTATGCCTTTCATCCTTAATGTAGATGGATTTGCCTATTAACTTTGGTTTGGATCCTTGTATTTTGTGTGTGTATGCATTTTTGCATCTTTAATCGAAGAAATATGAATGCATGTGATTCCCGCCATTGGACTATTGCTTTGCAGTTGTTTACCAATGATTTCTGTTTTCTAATCTATGTGAGTAAGACAAGTCATAGTGGTAATGGATAAATGATGTGCGTGCAATGTTGTACTGATTTGAAAATTGTGGTAAAACCAGCAGGGTTTCGGATGCACTCCCCCCTCACCGACCCCCTGCAGCCCCCCCCCCCTCACCGACCCCCTGCAATCCCCCCTCCCCGACCCCCGCCAAGCCCCCCCTCACCCCCCGCAATCCCCCCACCGACCCCCCGCAATCCCCCCCACCGACCCCCCCGAGCCCCCCCCCCTCACCACCCCCTACAAGCCCCCCTCCACGACCCCCTGCAATCCCCCCCCCATCGACCCCCTGCACAACCCCCCCCCCACGACCCCCTGCCCAACCCCCCTCACCGACCCCCTGCAGCCCCACCCCCCCCCACCGACCTCCTGCAACCCCACCCCCCCTCACCGACCCCCTGCAGCCCCACCCCCCCCCGACCCCCTGCAATCTCCCCCCTCATCGACCCCCTGCCCAACCCCCCCCCCCTCACCGACCCCCTGCGGCCCCACCCCTCCTCACCGACCCCCTGCGGCCCCCCCCTCATGGACCCCTGCGAAGTCCCCCCCTCCCCGATAGTGCAATTTGAACTAGTACTCAAACGAGGGAGTATATAGTCGTACTTGATACTCCCTTGTACTTTGTCGCCTTCATAATACCCGTGTGTTTAAAGGTGTTGGGGCAATTGGATGAAGATATTTTTTGTTTCGTTCTTTGAACAATGTTTGTCAATGCATACAAGTTCCTTTTCTTTTTCTTTTTCTTTGTGATCTTAGTTCTATGTTCCTTGAATCACTTAAATTTTTTGTTTATTATAGTTCCGGTTTTGGTCGCTTATTGGTTGATTTTCCTGTTATTTACTTCGAGTTATTGGTGGCCAACGCGAACATAGACCGATTGCGATGGCAAGCGTAAATTTTATTTATTTTAGCTTTGAACCGTATACTCGTGATGCATTGGCAAAATCTATCTATTCTTGCTTGTTTAATTAGCTTGTAGAACAAATATGGTTTTGAATCATTTGATGTATGTTTTTATTCATTTATTTATTCATTCAGGTTTACATTGTTATATTTTGTATTCCATTTCACCGCTTTAACTATCTTCAATATTCATCTTGTACACCCTTGTTTCAGAAAAATAGCTTTGAGCGGTTACGCATCAATTATGCGAATGAGAGATTGCGAGAAAGACTTCAATCGTCATTTATTCAAATTAGAGCAGGGAGGTAAGTTTGTTAGGAAAGTTTGAAATTTAAATTTACGAGACTCTAGCGCATCCTTATAGAATTCAAGATGTATAACATGGCCATGTGTCTTCTTAAAGCTAGCGATTGTTTTGGAAAGTTTTCCAGCTATAATACTTGCTTAAAGTTTTGTACGTGGGTACTTAATTTTTGTCGTTTACTTGTGATATGTTTCAATAATTTTTATGGTGGGACACTCGCTACTTGTTTCGGGTTATGTATGACACAACAAGGTTTTAGGAGAAGAACAGAGACTCGATGCATTTTGGCTCGTTCAACTTTTGTCTTCTTGTGAGACTTTCCTTCCTCGAAATTTGCTTCAAGTATCTTTGGTGCAGGTCCAAAAAAACCTGTTGTTGGTCCCTTATTCAAGTCTAGGGGAGCCGATTCACAAAAGTTGAGTGTTGCCACAAAATTTAAGGTATATGTGATGCCGTTTGCTTTATATTTAATATATGGATGTGAAGGTTGGTAATGCGGTTTGCGGTATCAAAGCTACCAAGCACTAAGTGGTTGTTGGTTGTTTATTGGTTTAGTTAAGCTCTTGTGCGGTTGCACCTCAAACAATTTGAAAATTTTGCATCTAAGAATTTGTGAAGAAGAAAAAGATATGGATGGGCTGTACAAGAGGATCTTTGCTCCTCAAGAAGAGAAAATATGAAGTTTGTCAAATTGAATTTAGTCGGAGTACCATATTTTTGTAACTTCCTATATATTTGTAATGAAAAATGATACTTTTCTATATATATAATTGTTTGGGGGGTCATTTTGGGCTAAAAAATGCAAAAAAAAAAAAAAAAAAATTATTTTTTTGGGTCACAAGTGGTCGCGGTTCGGGCAAAAACCGCAGACCCTTGGTTGGTTAAGGGTGCGGTTAAGGGCAAAACCGCGGCCCTTAGTGAGTTAAGGGTCGCGGTTTTTTGCCCTTAACCGACCCTTAACCAACCAAGGGCTGCGGTTTTGCCCCTGACCGCACCCTTAACGAGCTAAGGGTTGCGGTTAGAAACCGCAGCCCTTCCCTAATTGCCAAGGGCCGCTAGTCTAATGGTCGCGGTCAAAAACGCAGCCCCTTGGGCCCACCCCCGCAGCCCTTGGGCTTTTTTTCCTCTAGTGCGTAGTCCCATTTTGTAGGTTGTCTTTCTTTTCCAATGTCTATGTCTAATTGCTTGAGGACAAGCAATGGTTTAGCTTGGGGGGAGTTTGATGTGTCGTATTTTTATATAGATTTTAGGTGCATTTAGGTTGCATTCTAGGAGCATTTAGATGCATTGTAGTTCATAATTGCATACTATTACTTAATATGCGAAATATCACTCCTATTGTGCGTTTTTGGTATTATTTGATGAATTTCAGGTATTGAGAACATAATTGGAGTATAATTGGACAAGCTTGAGTACTTAGGAGCAATAGGGAGCAAGCTACATTGATAAGGATCATTTTGGATGTATTTGAGTGCAAATTGGAGCTAAATTGGAGTTGGAATTCATTGAAAGAATTGTGGAAATCGAGTCATGTTCACTCTTTTATCCATAACTTTTGACTCGATGCGATATTGGGTTGATTCTAGCGGCATTGGAAATCCAACGATAGGTTGCACGGCCCAAGGCGAGTTGTATTCGAGAGATATGGGATTCGCAAGTTGCCCTGCCTCGGGAACTTCTTACGCGCACGCGGTTTGATAATTTCGGCCATTTAATGATTTATTTGGCTTCCTTATCTTGTAATTTGGTTTCCTACTAGTATTAGGAGTTATAACTATATATTAGAGGTTTTCTAATTAGAGGAGGACATCTATTACTCACTTTTCAATATCACGTTATGTTGTTTCTCTAGTTTTCTCATAGTTTTGTGCCCTAGTTTGTTTCTATTTGCTACTTTGGAGATTCAAGATTCAAGCTTTCATATTCATCTTCAATATTAATCAAGTTTTATTCTCTACTCTTCTCTTTATTATTATTTTAATTATGTTTTCCATTATATTTATTGCTTTTATTGCCATGATTAGTGAGTAGTCTTTTTATCTAGGATTAAGTTGAGCCCTAGTATGGATTGATCATGTAAATTATTCTCCAATTCCCATGTTATTGAATTATATGTTTAGGGTTTGATAAGATTGTTGTTATTGTCAATTGTACATCTTGATTTAGCCCTAGTTTTATATTATCATCGAAAGTTGGAGTTGAGATTAGGAATATTTATTTGATGTTAAATTGTTATTTTATTAATTGAGTTCATCAACGAAAGTTGGGTCTTAATTTAGATAATCTTGTTATTGATTTGAATTCTCCCATGAAAATAGGTGAGAACTAGAATTGGGAATTATTTGACATTGGTTCTTAATGCTTCTAATTATGTGTGTAAGCCATGAAAATAGGAGAGCATGTATGATAGTTAGGCCTTTTGCTTATCACGAAAGTGAGCTCACAGGTATTGAGGAGTGACCGGAGTAATTAGTTTCGGTTCGCATCTGTGCTTTATTACCGAGTCATAAGGGAATGTCAATCTCGCCTAAGCTATAATTGAATAACTGGGATGTGAGTCGTGTTTTGATCAATTCATATTAGTGGTGATACTTAATTCTAGTGTTTTAATCATCATATTCATATAGTTTGCCATAAATCGTCATTAGTTTAGCCTTTAGTTTATAGAGTATTCTTCATATATTTGGATTGTGTAACTATTTCGTAATCTAAAATCAAGTAGTGTTTAATCTTGCACCTCCCTGAGTTCGAACCGTATGTGCTACAACATCATACACTTGCGGTATTAAAATAAAATTCTAACAGTTAACAATGGCAAAATTGTAAATAACGCTAACTCTTAACGTCCGTTACCAAAAAGGGTAGATGGTGAAGAGTTAAAAGTCGGATATATGATGAATATCTGAAACATTGAGGGTATATGGTGGATTTCTTGATTTGTCAGGGGTATTTGGTGAAATGACCGTAGAAAATATAATCAGTCTCATTTTTGTTTTCATATTGTGTAGAAACTAATAGAGATAAATTTAGGATATATTTGTAGAAAATGGTTAGGATTATTAATGTTTTGTAAACACTATATATATTCATCAATGGGAATACTCCAAAAATTGTGGAGTTTTACATTATCTAACATGGTATCAAGAGCATAGGCTAGCGATCCCTGCAAAGAACAACCTTTGGACCTCACGTCCAAAGTCTTGATTTTTTTCTCTTCGTTTTCCTACCTTTGCCGAGTGCAACCTGTGATCCTCCTACTGCCACCTCATACTTCCGCCAACTATTTTCCTCACTGCAACCATGTCGGGCGATTCTGATCCCAACCCGCAACCAACGCCTACCCTGCCACATGCTGCTTTTCATCCGGCACAGGCAGTGAGCAATATAGAGAACGAGATTCCCATCATACTTGATTCTGAAAAATCGTAATACTCCAACTGGGTTGAATTATTTGAAATCCATTGCCATGCCTGCAACGTTTTGAACCATATTGATCCCAAAACTCCGCGCCCCAATATTCCCGATGAATTATGGAATCGTCTAGAGATTCGATTGTGAAAAAGTGGATATATGGCACCATATCCTCTGAGTTACTTCAAACTGTATTGTATCGTGGAGCCACTGCCCAAGAAACATGGAATCGACTACAAGCTATTTTCCAAGATAACAAACATACAAGAGTCGTCGTCTATCTAGAAAATCAATTTAATGCCTTGCACTTATCTAATTTTTTCGAACAAAATCATCTTAATTCAAGTTCAAAGCAAAACTTGAAATTACAAGTGATAAAAAAAATCAATGAAAAAGTAAAGGAAAATATAAGTCAAACCGCCGAAATATGAGATAAGATACCATTTTGCAACTAAGACCTTTTAAAAGGTAGGTTTGTGCCACTTTTTAAAAAAAAGGTAATTTCTTGCAAAAACAACATTTTGAAAAATGGTTTCTAACAAAATTTCCAAAAGCAAAGCGCATACAAGTAAGAAACATGACAAACATCGGTACTAAGGAGGTGAACAATGACGTTTGGACCATGAGCAAGAACATTAAGGGCCTACAGATCTCATCATAAGTATGAGGAAACATTTTATTTTTCAATTTTTTGTCTTCTGCATTTGTGGAACAAAATTTAAAGCCTTGCAAATAATTTTTTTTTCAAGAAAAAGGAAAAATAAAGCTAGTCAGTTCTTCAAGACACGTTTAAACTTGCTTTAAAACAACAAAGAAAGAGGGGGGACATAAGAGAAAATAAGCTGCACAGCTGCCTCCTTCCCCAAAAAAAGTGAGAAATAACAGAAATTTTGCTGTATAACTGTATTTGTTCAAAATCAAAACTGGAAAAGAAAATGCTTACCAAGTACCAACAAAAGGCTATTATACTTCAATATGTCCACCGGAATCAAAATTTAAAGAGAGATAGCTTTAAAGATACATCACTCATGATCATGCCTTCTTTAATTAAACACAACAGTATCACTTAGTAGCAGATAGCTTAAATAAACACTCCCATTAGACAAACCAAAGTCTAGCTTTAACACAAGCCAATGTAAGAAATACCTAATGTCAATATAATATCAATTACAAAGCATGGAGAGCTGACAACCACAAAGCATCGAGGTCCAAGCATGAATGTGTAATATCTCTCTAAAGTCAAACAAATAACGAATCACAACTACATGCACAAGATGAACAATTAGATTGGACCAAAAACAAAATTCCAAAAAGTAACCTATCATACCTCAAGGACCTTCTGTACAGCGACCTTGAAAATCATGAACTGTACACACCAACAACTAGAAAAATGGCATATATGCAATTGGTTAGCTTCTCTTCTTCCACCACAACTATCAACAACAACAACAACAACTAAGCCTTTATTCCCAAAGTGATTTGGGGTCAATTAACATGAATCGTCAATCAAAACCGTCACCAAAGGAGATGGCATCGCCAAGAGTGATAAAAAGGTTTTTTTTTTTTTTTTAAAGCAAGGTTTACACCAACAAGTTTTAAAAGAGATTTTCAACAAAAGGTTTTAATACCAACACAATTGAGAAAAACAAATAAATGCAGAAATCACACCCCTTCCTCCACATGGATCTCGCCCTCCACTCACTTCTATCCAACGTCATGCTTCTCCTCAATCCCAAGTAACCTCATATCACTTTCAATTACCTTCATCCAAGTCATCTTAGGTCTTCCCCTACCCCTTACACTGGTTACTCCTCCACTCTTCAATTCTTCTCACCTGCATCACCCGATCTCCTTTTCACATGACCAAACCATCTTAACCGATTCTCCCTCATCTTTTCTTCAATGGATGCAACTCCAACTTTTTCCCTGGATCACTTCATTTCTTAATCGGTCTTTCCTTGTGTGGCCACACATCCACCGCAACATACGCATCTCCGCCACGTTCATCTTATGGACGTGGCATTGTTTCACCGCCCAACATTCGGTGCCATATAACAAAGCAGCCTAATTGCCGTGCGAGTAGAACTTTCCCTTCAAGCTTTGGGGAATACCTAATCACAAAGGAATCCAGGTGGCGCTTTTCCACTTTAACCAACCCGCGTTAATTCTATGAGCCACGTCTCCATCTAGTTCTCCATCCTTTTGGAGAATGGATCCTAGGTAACGGAAGACGTTCGATCCTTGAACCACTTTGCTATCCAAAGTGACCGCCCTCGCCTCTGCTTGTAACCCCACCGAACTTGCACTCCATATACTCCGTCTTACTTCTGCTCAATCTAAAACCCCTAGGGCTTCTAATGTATGTCTCCACAATTCCAACTTTCTCTCAATACCTTCCTTTGTTTCATCAATCAACACAATATCATCCGCAAACATCATACACCATGGTATATCATCTTGAATTGACCTCGTTAGTTCGTCCATGACTAGGGCAAAGAGAAAGGGACTAAGTGCGTAACCTTGATGCACTCCGATCGTAATAGGAAACTCTTCTGTCCTCCCCACCGTAGTCCGCACACTCGTAGTTGCCCCCTCATACATATCCTTGATGATATCTATATATTTTTGTGGAACACCTTTCCTCGCCAACGCCCACCAAAGTATTTCTCTTGGTACTCTATCATATGCCTTCTCCAAATCAATGAAAACCATATGTAGATCCTTCTTCCTATCACGGTAATGTTCCATTGTTTGTCTTAAGAGGTGGATGGCCTCTATAGTCGATCTTCCAGGCATAAATCCAAATTGGTTCTCCGATATCTTCACATGTTTCCTAAGTCTTTGCTCAATCACCCTTTCCCAGAGTTTCATCGTATGACTCATTAGTTTGATTCCTCGGTAGTTGGTACAATCTTGTACATCGCCTTTGTTCTTATACAAAGGAATCAAAGTACTCTTCCTCCATTCTAATGGCATTTTGTTGTGTCTCCAAATCATGTTGAAGAATGTTGTCGCCCATTCGATTCCTCTCCCCCTAAACACCTCCAAACTTCGATAGGTATGCCATCCGGCCCGTAGCTTTCTTCAATCCCATCTTTTTTAATGCCGCAACGACTTCTCCCTTTTTGAATCCTCCTCATAAACTCTCGATTTAACATACTTGGCGGAATGTGTACATCCCCGATGTCTTGTGCTTTATCACCGTTGAACAAGGTATCAAAGTACGACCTCCACCTATCCTTTATCTCTTCATCCTCCACAAGCACTCTTTGGTCCACACCCTTGACACATTTTACCTTTCTTATGTCTCTTGTCTTCTTGTCCCTCATACGCGCAATTCTATAAATGTCTTTTTCACCTTCTGTCGTATCCAATCTTGCATAAAGCTCTTTGTTTACCTGTGCTTTAGCTTCCCGTACTGCCTTCTTGGCTTCTTTTCTCGCCTCTTTGTACTTCTCATAGTTCACATCGCTGCTATCTTTTCCCAAAAGTTTATAACTTTCTCGTTTGTTTTTTATCGCTTGTCTCACCTCCTCGTTCCACCAAGATGTGTCCTTACTTGATGGTACAGTTCCTTTAGATTCTCCAAGGGCCTCTTTCGCCACTTCCTTTATACCAAGTTCTATCTTTGTCCAAATCGAATCTACATCCATTTCCGTGTTACAAGCCCAAATATCTTTATTAGCCATCTTAGCTAAGAAGTTCTCTTTGTGCTCCCTCTTGGAGCTTCCACCACTTGATTCGCGGCTCCACATTGGGTTTTCGCTTTCTTAAAGACTCCCTACCCCGAAATCAAGCACGACTAGTCTATGTTGGGTGGTCGCGCTCTCACCCTATCACCTTGCGTTTGTATAACTCTTCCGCCAACCATTCCTTACTAAAAAGAGGTCAATCTGACTCGCGTTACTTCCACTCCTATACGTCACAAGGTGAGATTCTCTTTTCTCAAACCAAGTGTTCATAATACTAAGACCATAGGCTAATGCGAAATCCAAGATATCACTTCCAGCTTCATTTCTCTCCCCATACCCAAAACCTCCATGAATGCTCTCAAAGCCAACTCGACTAGTGCCCACATGTCCGTTAAGATCCCCACCAATGATCAATTTTTCATTAATAGGCACTCGTTGCACAACCTCCTCCAAATCCTCCCAAAATTGTTGTTTAATAAATGCTTCCAATCCTACTTGCGGCAATATGCGCTATGATAGTCACCGCATTACTCCCTAATACTAGCCTCGATACTCATAATGCGGTCACTCTTCCTCGAAACTTCCACCACATCATCAATATATTCCTTATCAATAATGATGCCTACTCCATTCCTACACTTATCCTTTCCGAGTACCAAAGCTTATAACCCCCTGGGGCTAGTTCTCTTGCTTTTCCACCAACCCACTTAGTCTCTTGAAGGCACATTATGTGAATCTTTCGCCTCCTCATAACCTCTACCACCTCCGCCGATCTTCCCGTCAAAGAGCCAATGTTCCATGTTCCAAAGCGCAACCTACTACCCCTACCACTACCACTACCCCGGGACTAACTTCTTTACCCGCACCCGTCCCCGATGCGGGAACCCTTGCATATTTGACACCACCCCGGGGCGCGGGATGGCGCGCCGCTTCGGCGACGACCTAGCAACCTCTGCATACTTATCACTACACCCGGTCTATGAAGTGCGGCGCGTCGCCGCAGTAGGGGACGCCCCCACGTTTTTCATTTGTCGATTCATGTCATGATATGGGACTATGTTTTATCTTTGGCCGCCCCAAACCTACCGCAACTCTCCTCCTTTATCCAAGGCTTGAGGCCTAAAAGTGAATGTCACACGTACACTCACAAAGGAGTTTTCTTCCACCACAACTATACGGTAAATAAAATCGGAGAGAGGAAAATTATAATCTCTAAAAAGGACCTAACATAGCTAACGAGAACGGATGCTACCGAAATGTAACCCATGAGTGATGTACATACCGGCACCGAAATGCAACCCACCGAAATTACGACAACTCCTCTTAGCTCATCAAAAAATATCAACATAGAGAGATGTTTTAAGGCTCCGTTTGGTTGGGTGTAAAACAATTTCAATGTAAAACGATTTTCATGTAAAACAATTTACAATGGAAAGAATTGCAAGATTAATTTTCCATTATTTGGTTGCATGTAAGAAAAAGGATGGGGAAAAAGGAAAATGCAAGGGGAAGCGAGAAGGTTTGTGGAAGAAGTGTACTAAAAGGTAACGGAAATGGAGGAAAACATATTTTCCCTTCCTTGGAAAGGAAGAATGGTTTTCCATCCTTGGGAGAGCAATTTTATCCTAGGAAAAAATGTTTTACACTACTTAAAAAACAAGAGGACCCAAATTAAAAAATAAAGAAAAATTAGTTTTCCATGAAAATGTTTTACATCCAACCAAACGGAGCCTAAATGAAAACAACTGCAATCCAACATAATTTAATCAATAAGCCGATATTCCCTTTGAAAGTTATTACAATTATGTAAAAGGAACAAAAGACAATCATTATTGCAAACAATTTCTTACAAGCTTTTCTTAACGCTCACATGACAAAGAAAACACAAACGCCAATGGAACACCAATATCGGTCAAACCAAATTAAGCACACCAATCCCGACAAAAACTAAACAGAAGACTGGCACACACCCAAGAAGGATCTTGCATATATCGGTCAAGAAACCAAAAGACTCACATAGGAATAGGAGAAGGGCAGTTTTGTGCCTTTGTTGTAAACTGAAAAAGGACGGGGAACAACCCTAGAAATTTGTACCAAATAACTTGTTTAAAGAACTTTAAGAAACAAACTAATAGAGCATACCTCAGGCTATTAAGTCAGATAAGCCCTTCAGCTAAGTAGGACACCACAAGTATCTACTCCATAGCCTCCATAAACAAGTAGAAACTCTCAAGTCGAGAACGGACGTCCCCACGTAAATTATACTCAAATGGAAAACCATCAGGTCCTTTAGCTATTAACAGATTTTGAGTGTCAACTGAACAGACATGGCCATCGATTCCAAATTCAACGAGGGTATCAAATGGAGTGACCTGTGGGAATAATTTTTTCTCCAGAGATCTTGAATGATCATTTTGGAAGGGGTGTACCAACCAAGGAAGATCAGACAGTGCTGGGTCAATAGCCTTGTTATTATAATCATTGCTGGCATCAAAATCCTCGTTGTTTCGGCGAACATAAATCACTTCAAAATTAGGATTCTTAGTTTTAATCTCACCATACCATTCCTGTAGATTTTCAAAAAGCACAGTGTCTTCAAAACAACCAAAATATAGAAGTATGTTCCTGGGTCGGAGTGCAGCCACAGTGACCTGAGTATCACCTCTAAGAACATAGTCACACAACTCAGAAGTGAGCAATGACTCCAAGGTGAGTTCCCTCTACTGAACGGATATGCATCAGATCCTAATTTTCTCAAGACCTCTCCTCCATAAAGATCCACGTATCCATTATGGGGTCCCACAATAACCAGCTTATCAGGCCAATATCCGCAAATTCCCCAAATTTTGCGGCATTTAGAAGTTGTTGAAGGGCATGCGCCACCAAGATATCTTGTTTTTTTCTCCATAAACTTATCTATTTTCCCCTGGTAAACCTCTGGGGGAAGACAGTCCACAAAGGGTAAATAGACTACCACAATCTCGAATTCTTGCTGATTCTCTCTGCATTGTTCATAGACCTCGTGAAGGGTGTGAATGAAACTTTTTTTAGTGATACAGCAAGTTCCTTTAGACCACAAGTACAAGCCGACAACCTTCTCATTGAGTCTCGAGAAAGACACCTCCTCCCGGCCACCTTCTTGATTAATCTTACATAGAACATCAGATGCAATGCTCCCCAGAAATTTCTGAAGCTGGGTTGTTTTAGAAATTCTCCAAACTTTCACGTCTTTAGCAGAAGGATTAGGACAGAAGGGAAAGGTGTCAGCTCCATCATCCATTGCAAAGTCAGGATATTTATGGAGCAAAGCAATGCTCGAACCATCCACAATGAAACATTTACAAGGAAGGATAACGTCAAGATAACAGCATATATAGTCACGACGCTTGGGGTCATCAAATGGTACTACAAGGCAAGAGGGGGAAAGGCCGACAAGAAGTGGCAGAAGGCCCTTCGATTATTATACTTAGTATTCATCTTCGCAACCAAGACAATCTCAAAATCATCATCAAAGGAATCAAACATCTCATAACAGATATTTGCAACAAACTGGAAAGTGGATGCATCTTCATGTAGACGATGAATAGGGACATGAAAACAGCAAACCATAACATATTTCCCTTTAAAGGTATCCTTGTTCATATCGACTCGATCACCATTGTTCCGAACAAGGTAATTACTCTGACCCTTAAAAGACAACAACGATAGAACATCAAAGGACTCGCCAATCTTAATAACAGGCGACTGAGAAATCATCATCTTTATATCATCAGCATATTCTGGCTTCTCACTTTCACGAATAAAATCTAAGAGTCTATTATAGCACTCACCTCGCCTTATTAAGGGGCACAGATTCTTGTCGGGCTGCTTCACTGGCCAAAAATCATCCACAAAAGAATCGAGTTCATAACCAACATCTCCGGTTTTCTTCCTAACTGTCGGAAAATCTGACAATTTTCTGATTTTTCCGGAATACATCCTAGAAAACTTGCAAAATTAAACCTAATCACAATAATATTAAACAATAAGTTATCTTTCAAAATTAAAACCGAAAAATTCATCCCATAAATTTCAATCAAATAAAAAAGTACGATTAGAAACAGACCTAAGATGATGGCCGCAAAATTACGGAAGCGATATTCAAAGGCAAATTGACAATTTTCACTTTTTAGGAACCCTAAGGGAGAGAAAGTAAGGGGAAGAGATCAAGAGAGGGAAAGTAAAGTAGTGAACGGAAAATGAAAGAAATGTTCAAATGGCGAACTAAAACTTTTGTCCCACGTCTCTTTAAAAAAAAATACTTCCGTTTCGTTTTAAATCGCAACAAATAAATATTTTATATCTCACGAAATAATACCCATTTGTTGCGTTTTAAAACGAAACACGAAAAGTAATAAATTTGTCGCACGTCGGACAAGGAAACACTAACGAGGGCCTATTCGGCGAAGTAGTTGTTGGGTTAACTATGAGTTGTCCAGAATAGGCAATTAGGCGTGTCTTTAGTAATGCCGACTTTTAAATTGTGAAAGTAGTTATTTAAAATAAATGTGTTTGGTAAACGTAGTTGTAGAGATTATAGAAGATCAAAATGACATATTATTTAATTATAATATTAATTTCAATAACATGATCAATTAATAAAGAAAACGCAAGGTTCCAAACTTGATATGCATTTTTTTCCATTCGCATTAAAATATAATTAAAAAAAACTCAACATTTAAAAAGTACAAATATAATAATGTAGAAATTTAAAGCATGAATAAAATTTGGTTGAGATGGTAATTGTGCTATGTATAATAGCTAGAGGTGATCATGGGCCGGGCCGGGTTCGGACCGGGCCGAGCCCCAAAAAAATGCCCATTGACCCGGCCGGGCCCAAATCAGGGCCAAAAAATTGTGCCCAAAGCCCGTTATTTCGGGCCGGGCGAGCGGGCTTTTTCGGGCCAAAACGGGCCGGGCCAAAAATTTAGACTAAAATATTTTTTTGGCTTGTCCAAAGCCCGCCCAAAAAAAAAAACGGGCCGGGCTGAAGTTGATCACCTCTAATAATAGCATGATGTCATGAGTTCAAATCTTGTTGCAAGTCAATTTACTTTTGTTAGTTGACATGACATATGTACACAATTGACAATTCTAGTGGAGTAAGAGAGGTGTCACTTGGCGTGTATACATTGTTAGACACGCCTTTTAATATATTCGTATAGTAGAATTGGAGGAAAGTTTAAGACGATGAGAGAGAATCTCCTCAAAAGAAAAACCCCTCCCCAACCCGCCCTCAAGGCCCAAAGTGAGCGACCTATCCGGGAATCCGTTTGCGGCCCAAGGGTTCCCGGCGATGCCACGAAGCTACCAGCGAGACCCTCCCCGGAGCCGCTCCCGCCACTGCCGTCGTGTTTCAACCATCGAGATCAACTCTGATCTAGCTCTGGACCTTTGTATCCAACGAGTCTTTTAAAGAAGCCCTTGTTATGACGTTGTCTCATGGCAATTCACGAAATCTATCCCTATCGAGTCTTTCACCTCTTCCCTTTGCTACCAAGATGGAGAGGAAGATGAAAACTAGGGAAGTCTTATCTCGGTCTTCGAGGAGGAATATGGAGTCGTGGGCAACCGGGTTTAACGTGTAAACTAGTTGTCGGTCTTGTGCTCAAGTGCTCCTAAAGAAAGAATTGTCAAGAATGTGGAATTGGAAGGGTAGTATGGAGATGGTGTCTATATGGAAGGGGTTTTACAATATCATATGCCCTCCCTATAGGACAAATTTGCGATCCTTGCCGGGGGTCATTGGTTTGTGTTGGGTGCAATGGTACGTGTACAACCATGGATGCCTAGCTCTAAACCCACGAATGGGAAAAAAATTTCAATTTCCTATTTGGATTCATTTGTCGGGTTTGCCCTGTGGAGTTTTTCAATCAGGAACATTTTGAAAGGAGAAATCCTAAAAATCAATGCCCACTCTTTGAAAGGTGAGAGCAAGCGATATGCGACAATTTGTTTCTTTGGTCGATCTCGAGACAAAACGACCAACTACGACATGGTTAGAAAAGACGCCCAAGAAATCCAATATGTGGAATGGTTGTGGTTACGTTCGTTACGCACTTCGCTATAGGTTCGGCCACCATGCTAGACAGGTGTGTGCATAGAGCCCTCAAAACCTAGGGGAGAATGCGAAGGTCAACGAAGATACAAAGAGGCCCACTAAATCTAACGAATGGACCAAAGTGAAAAGAAGTCAAGGGGAGACAAAAAGGTAGCCTAGAAGCCCCAACTTTGGGTGAAGGAAGGAATAGAAGTAAATCTCGAGACGAGGTGGACCCCGAAAAAAAATAAATGAGGTCCAATCCCGGATCGAGAGGAAGTCGGAGAGTCTTATCCCTACTTGAAGAGGAACTTCCACTTCCAAAAGTTATCTCCCCAAAGGGAGACATATCTCTTCCATAAGCACTCTAATGCCTTTGATGTGTTACGGGAGGCGAACTCCTTCGAGGAGTCTTTGTAAACCCCCAAAAAATCCCCCCAAAATCTTTTCCTTCCTTTACCATGGTGCCATGTTCCCCTACTACTTTGGGTTGCCCATCCCCTATGGACAAGACCCCTCTCCCCAACCTAAAGAAACCCCCTTCCCCCGTTGTAGTCATTAACCCCGAAAAAAATGCCCAAAGGTTTTATCCCCTTTTAAAAAATTCCCCACCTCCCTAAAAAACACCAAGATGCGGCAAAACCTAGTGGAGCTTGTGGTAATCCTAGACTTGTCTCAATCGTCCTCCCCTCCTCCACCCTTATCGCCTCCCTCCCTTCATCCTTTTCCAAGAATGCGAGTGGTGACCTCGGATGCCACAATCGGTTCGCCGGACCGCATCGCCCAATCAAACTTGGATTTCAATGGGGGTATGTGGATTATATCCTACGTACCCGACTCATTAGAAGAGGCGAATATCTACTTCACGGGCCTCTGTCTTCCAAGAGGTGAAAGCTCTTATTATGAACCCGTTTGTAAGGCCGATGAGACATCAAGAGCTCATGATGTACGTAAACTCCGAGTTGATGCCCCCCTTATGTTCTCCAACTTCGGGACGGGGCACACCTTCCCCGAACATGAAAGTGTTCATAAGATGGCTTCTAGAGAGACGAGAGGGAGGTGTAGAGAAAGAAGAGAGGGGCCTCCTTCAATACCTTGCCCCCCGGATCAATCGACACCCCTGTTGCCACAACCGATACGAATGGTTGTGTTGGTCAAGCGGGTGGTCCGCCTTCAAGCGGTTAGCAACACAAATGCGGTTATGCTTGTCGGCCTTCACCAACCTCTCAAACAACTAGGGATCTCAACAACTTGGGACGTGGTAAAAGGCAAAAGAAACTTGCGCGAATTAGAGGTAGTTCTCTGGTCACACCGGAGACTATGGACGTGTCCGGACTCCAGGGTCGAAGTCGACCCGTGGGCCAAAGGAAACGAGAAGGTTCTTCGGAGACTCCTTGCCAAACCTTGCTTGTATAAAGGAATGCCAAATCTCTTTTGGGATGCCCGGGGAATCGAAATGCCCTCATTTAAACCTAACCTCAGGCTCCTTACTCAGCAGCATCATCCGGCCATGGTCACTTTGAAACGTGGGTAAGTAGAGAAAAATCGGGGAGGCTGCGTGGGTGTAGGGTTTGATTGAGGCATCTTGTTGACCCTACGGGATTCGCGGGGAATTCTCCTCTCGGAATTCCAATGCTTTGGATTTCTAAGTGATAGGGGAGAATGCTCAGGAACTCCATGGTGTTGTTGAGGTACATGCTTCCAATAACTCTTTAATTTTATCGTCAATTTATGCTAGTCCTAGGTTTTCTTTATGTAAAGAATGTTGGCATGATACACTAGTGGAAAAACCTTACATGTCACAGCACAACAGATAATCGTCCATTTTTTGGGAGACAAAACGCAACAAATTTACTGATCCAGTTCTTTAGTGAACCGGATCAGTTAACAGAAAATCGGATCAGTTTGGGTTTCATAGGTTATATATGAGACGCGGCCCACCCACCTATATTACGAACCATAGAAATTACGAACTTATGCACCACATTATATTTTTTAATTTGCATAATCTATAAGGGTGAAAGTTAAACAATGGTAGGTAAAAGAATTGGGTTAGTGATGGACTGATGATTATTCAGAAAGAGTTGTTAACTTAGGCTTTGTTTAGTAGGAAGGATTTGGATGGAAAAGAAAGAAAAGGAAAGGTAAAAATAAACTTTATCATGTTTGGTAAAAGAAAATAAGAGGGGTTTGATTGGAAAGGAGAGGAAGTGGAAGGAAAAGAATACTCTTAAATCCTTGCTTTCCTTTCCTTTCCTCCCAAAATCGGATGAATTTGACAGGAAAGAAATCTAACAAGCTTTTTACCTATGTTTTCTTTATTTCCTTCCTTTCCTTTCATTTCCTTTAATAATGACAACCAAACATGTGATTCCTCTCAAACCCACCAATTATACCAAACATTGAAAACTACAACTACCTTCTTTTCCTTTCTTTTCCTCTCTCTTCCTTTCTTTTCCCTTCCATTACTAAAAAAAATACCAAACAAAGTGTTAGTAACTGCTCGTCTGCTACACCACAAATTGGAAAAGGAAACGAAGTTCAATACGAAAATAAGAAACCCAGATAAGTATTAGAAAACGAAAAAATACCTGATATATGAACTTCAGTTCAGAAAAAAAGACCAGAAATAAGAGAAGAGAGTAAAATTGCAGGGAAGTGAAGAAAGATGATTACTTTGAAGAGAGGTTGTATGAATTCCTTCTTCTCAGAGGTAAGCAACTCAATCAAGTTTTTTTTCTTTATTTCGATTTAAATTTTCTGATTATGTCGTTTTTTGCTGTTAATTTTATGAATGTCTGTATGAGTTTCTGAATTATTACAGTCAGTCAAAGAAGGGTTTTTGTGGGAATGGCATGGGTGGGAAACATAGAAAGGATTTGGGGGTGGTGTTGTCTGAACAAACTCAAATATAAAGATTTTATTTTTTGGGGCTGAAGTAACCTCAAAAGTATAAAAAAACTAGGAATTTCTACGTGTTTGATTGTGAGCTTTGAATTTTTTTTAAGGAAGTGGGATATTTGAAATTCCATACATTGTATTAGTGAAAGGTTTTGCCACTAATTAGCTTGTTGGGACCATTTGAATTTTCCTGGTGAAGGGTATGGCAGTAGTTTACAACTTGTCATTGCCTTGGCCACATCAGCCACCAATTCGAGAACTAAGTCCGGCACTCCGGTTGCCATACAATGGTCCCCGGTGCATTCCTATTGCAAGCTCGTCTGGTTCTATTTCGGACCGACCTCGCCCTGCTGTGATACTCCCAGGGTTGGGGAACAATTCAGGGGATTAACAGGGACTGCAGGTGAGCTTAGAAGAATATGGGGTTAAAAGTGTGGTTGCTAAAGTTTCGAGGTTGGATTGGTTTAGGAATGCGGCTGGTTTAGTGGACCCTAATTATTGGAAGGACACGCTTTGTCCTCGTCCTGTTTTGGACTGGTACCTACAGAGGGTGGATGAAGTTGTAAGTGAAGCTAAGGAGCTTGCTCAGAGTAGGAAACTTTCTTTGATTGGTCATTCGGCAGGAGGGTGGCTTGCACGTGTCTATATGGAGGAATTCGGGAAGTCTGATATCTCCTTGCTTTTGACTCTTGGAACTCCACATTTACCCCCTCCAAAAGGAGTATCTGGTGTTATTGATCAAACGAGGGGGCTATTGTATTATGTTCAAGAGCATTGTGCCGAAGCTGTGTATACTCCTGAACTTAAGTATGTATGTGTTGCTGGAAGTTATATACAAGGAGCTCGTGTATTTGGAAATTCTTATGATATAGAGGAGGAACTTCAAGGAGCTGCAGTTGTGAATATTTCTGAGTCAACTTCAAGTAATGCTACATTTCGAGCCTGCTTTGTTGGTCAAGGGTACAAACAAGTATGTGGGCAAGCAGATGTATGGGGTGATGGAGTTGTTCCGGAGATATCTGCGCATTTAGAGGGTGCTCTCAATATTAGCTTGGATGGAGTATATCACTCTCCTGTTGGTTCAGATAATCTGTCGAGACCCTGGTATGGCTCGCCTGCAGTTATTAGGAAATGGATAAACCACCTTCTAGATTGACCAGATGCTCGTGCTTCAAGTAAAGTGTTGAATTTAAATCGAGATTGATTTCATTGGTGCTATCAAAAGCATGTTGTTGTCTCATTGCAGCAAGAAGTATTGTAGATTTATTCCTTTATTAACTTGCTTTTGCTCTTATTCACACTATGGGCCTTGTGGTAATATTTATGAAATGAATATATCCTCATTTAGAATGCTTTGTCTCCACTGGAAAGTAGAAGAAAATAATGGAGAGGACACTCACCTTTTTATTCTTTTTGATGGATTTGGTCATAAGAACAAACTGGCAACAAATTTTACAATGTCTACTTAGGTAACAGAGGAGGGGTGTAGCAGGTTACTTGATGGTTCAGCTTGCCGCTCCAGCAGAAGCCGGAAGGATGCCTTCGGCATGGTGTAAGGTCCTAGATATGTCATATGACTTTAGTCATAGAATATAATAAGGTTTATCTAAGTCTTTTATTAGTGTTTGTGAAGGTTTTTAAATATGTGATATGTTAATGATGTAAATCACGTCTGAATTATAACAACAAACTCATTTTATACCTTCTCTGAACTTCTCTTCTCCCCGGGTCTTCCTCTCTTTCTCATTCCCCGACTTCGATTTTTCTCCTTCTCTTTGTTTGTTCGTTTGGAGAGACTGAAAAAGTACTAATGTGGGAGAAGGGGGCAGTTGATAGTAGTTTAATCCTTCCTCAGCAAGACGCGAAGTCCAGATCTGAACCCAAGAACTGGCAAACACTCAGGTGAAGATGCACGATTGGTATTCTTCAGATCAGGTGTCCCCCCCTCCCTTCTCTCTTCGCGGTTGTGGGCCTGTGGGGTGACCAGAAACATTAGTGAGGTTACTTTGGTGGATCTAAGTTGTTGTTGGTGAGATTATTGGTGGTGGTTGCTAGTGGATCAATCTGTTTTAATGTGGATTTGTAATTTGGCATTCTTGTTCGCTCCTTTAGTCCTATCACTGTGAAAGCCCCTTGTATTTTGAAATATGTTCTTTTTTTTTTTTAATTTTTATTTGGCTTATAGCATTTCAGCATTGTCTTTTGGCTTTCCAGAGAAATTTACGTTTGGTTAGCCATAATTAGTTTTTAAATCTGTTTTTGATTTTGTAACTTTGGTTGCCTGGTTCTCAATTTCGGCTACTGTGAATGTAGAGTAAAAGTTGCAGCCTCATATTGCCACAATACCACCCAACACATATATATCCTAGTGATGGAAAGTCTGAACCATACAGGAGTGTCATATTTGCCTACCTTATAATTTCATTTCTATTGGTCAGAGGTGGCATTAATTCTGGAATATTACGGACAAAAATGGAGAAGATTTCTGCTGCTTGTGCTATGGGCTGGAGTATTGAGCTTGAGAAAGGGCTGCGGTCTAGGAAACCTGGTAAAATAACTTTTTTGGGATATATGTTTATGAAGGCATGCATGTTTGTGAATAAAATCTATTTTGGTGGTATGCTTGTATGTGGTTCTGATTGACTCGTCTAAATGAGTAAATTCAGGAAATTCTTTATGAAAGTTAATGGGTGCATATGAAACCTCAGTAGAAGGGAAGGATTCATGTGAAATTTCTTGGTTGACTTGTATTAGCTGCTGCTTTGCTATCTATCTTTTCAGGTCATCCTATTGAGTCAATAAACTTGATTGGTCCTAGACTAGAGCAGTGGAGTAGGGAGCCACAAACCACAATGGCTGTGTATAATATGTATGGCTTAGTTCCTGGGGAGGATAGGCTATTTGCAGATGCGATTCTCCTTAGGCTTGCAGACGCATTTGTATCAGGGAACAGAGACACCAAGATTTCTGTCATAAGAGTGTTCTTGTCAATTCTTAGGCACTGCAAGAGAAATGACAGACAAGCACATGGAATCTTTACAAGCATGTCCGTGGAAAATAGACTGGAGCTTTTGAGAAGAGTTAAGGTGGTTCTTACTGCTGAGAGTGTTGAGTCCAGGGCATTGACTTTAGTTCTGCTTGGATGTTGGGCTGATATTGCTACAGATGTTGCTGAAATACGACATGCAATACTATCTACATTGCTCTCTTGTCATGTCTTGGAGGTGAGGATTTCTTTCATCCTTTTATCTATTGTTGATGGAAAAGCTAAAACATACCATAATCACTGCCTTTAGAATCCTGCCTCTTGCATATTCCAGGGAGATTATGATATACTTCCTCCATTTCTTAATAGATGCATCATATTGACTTTTTACACAATTTGAAAATCAACTTTGACCATATGTAATTACTAATTTGTAATGATAAATGTCATCATTTTAATTGTTGTTGATTAATCTCAACGTATATTTTCAAAATATTATTTCCTTGTACAATTTATATTATATAATTGAAGATATGATGGTAAAAGTTGTGCATCGGCAAGTGTGCCCACTCAATATGATGCATCTTAGGAATCTGCATGGTTTTCTCGTCACCTTACCCTTCTCTCTTGCATGCATACCATGTATTTTTATAGTGGTGACTTTCTATAATTTATACGATCGTATATGATGTTCGAAAATCATTGTTTCTATACAGGTTAAAGCTTCATTGTTTGCTGCTGGGTGCTATTCAGAAAATTCTGATGACTTTGCATCTGTTTTCTTGGAGAGTCTGTTCAAACTAATGAATTCATCGAAAACCTTGCCAGCTTTAAGAATTTCCGGTGCACGGAATTTTTCTAAAATGGGATGCTCAACTATACTTGCGATGAAAGCTTACAAGGTCGCTGATTTTTAGTCTGTTTTTGCATTTTGACTAATGTCCTATATTCCTTGATGTCTTCAGGTCCCCAGTCTAATGTAGTAACGAATAAAGTATGTTAGAGCAGATCTGCATGTTACTAGCAACAGTTGTTTGTTTGTTTGTTTCTCTATTACCACTTGTTGTATGACTTATATCTAGTAATCTGATACACTTACATGAAAGGATTTGCTATCAGACATTGTACTAAAGCTGTTGATGCCAGTTCCAGTTGCAACAACTTTTCTGTAGGGAAGGATGATACACATTCTTGACTGATCTAGACTCTAAAAAGATAAGGTTATCTGACCTCCTTGGACCATGCCTACGATGAGGTCCATACTAGGTTGCTCTTGTGTAAAGTATGTCACTGCTGAACCATGTACTGAAATTATCCCGACATGAAATAGTTTCTCATTAGGAGGGATGCGTAGAGCTGGATATGTTGACTGAAGAGTGCATTATCTGTATATAGCACACTATCGAACCAATGCCTCTTATGACGGTCTCATCTATGGTAGGGGTCCCAACTTTTCAGATGAAAGGTGCCAAGACTATTTCAGCAGATTATTAGGCAAATTTTGCATCTGGGCGAGCATTGTTGATTACTGCATTATTTACATGCTCACCACACAATGCCAAGAGAAACGAGCAAATTTCTTTTTTTTTATGAAATTATTTTCTTTTGGGAGTCCTAGACAATGCTTCATGAATGAGTTGCAGTTTGTATATAGTCTATCCAGATTCCAGACAGTTGATATAGTTGTTTATATCACCTGTTGCAGCTATGCGTGTGGTGCCTTCTGACTTTATAGAAATTCTATAGCAATGTGGCTGTATGGTGAAGCTCTTTACCTGTTAATTGATGTAGGCTGGTGCAGAACTTGTAAGTAAAACGTCGGAAGAGGATATTTTGGCCACGATGTTGATCTCTCTCACAAAGCTTTCTTTGAAAGCATCCATTTTGATTACTGATCAGGTAAGCAGTCGAACTGTTATGGCAGTCTTTTTGGATGTACTACCTCATAATTACCCAGCACTTTAACTCTTGCCAATGTATGATCCTTGGAATTCTGGGAGATAGAGGCTTTGCTTGAAAAAGGAAGCTAACTCCCTTAGTTTTCATCTATTGGTATCTCATGACCTTATTATTCCTGCGTAGATCTTTTATTGATAAAATATATTTTGTTGATGTTTTATATACTTATATACTACTAGATGAAAATACTATTTTCTTAGATCCTTTCCTGATATATGGTCCTGAAAGAATCTGTCTAGGCTGTAGCAATTCAAGATCTTATTTTGTGCTTCATTTTGTACCATAATTTTCGTTATTGTTAGTACTTTGGCCTTTTTTCTGATAGAAATTTCATCATTCATAATACTTTGATTTATGAGAGCAGACATTATCTGTTTATTTTTTTGTAACGCTGTATTGAATATAATAATTCATCATTTTGGCATTTGCATAACATTGTGGTGCGCCAGTTTGTGATTTGTCTTGTTTGTGTAACTACCATTTCTTGAAGCTACTTTTACTTCATTGTCTAACTTTTCTGTTCTTTCTCTGGGATATGCTTGTGATATGTAATGTTATATTGAGGTTTAGTTTGAAACCTAGAATTTTCTCCCTCCTTCCATCCCCTCCTTCCCTGATGAGAAGGTAAGAACATTGATTTCGGCTTCTCTGTGCAGGTATACTTGCTTAGTTCAATTTTGGCTCAGAAACCAAGCCCATCCTTACAGGCTACAGTACTTAGATGCATGCATAGTATTGCAGAGGAAGCAGCATGCTTTCTCCCTGGTAGTGCTTTTCCATTTCAGAATTTGTTCAGAATGCTTGGCGAACCAAATTTGCCTTCTGCTTTGTACTGTTAAGTGCTACAGATTTTTCTCAAGGTTATTCATTGACTTAATTTGATTGGGTCGTCTCTGTTCTTGCTTATATCTTGACTAGTTCTCTTCTTTTGCATTGCTTGTAGATGCTTGCATATGCGTTACCTGATATGATAGTTGCAGAGGACTTCATGAAGCTACTGAAATTTATTGAGGATGCAACTCGTTCTCCAGTATTTTCTACGAGACTCTTAGCTTTCCAAAATTTGGTGCATATATCTAACAAGCTGAAGGGAAAGGATGATATAATGTTGGTGTTGGAGGTTAATTCTATTACTTCTCCCACTGGAATTGTGTAAGCTATTAGCGATCAGATAACTCTGTTGGTAAAACTGGTGCCAGATGGTACCTCTAGCGCTGAAGTAGAGCGAGAACTAGGAAGTATGCTCAAAGTGCTACTTTTACTGGTTGAGAATTATTCAGAATTGGGTTCTTTCGTACTGGATAAACTAAACTCTATCATCAAGGATATGGCAAATTCACAAAACATGCCTTCCTCTGCAATACAGGTTTCTGTACACAAAGCTGTTAATGCTGGGATAAAACAAAATATTCCTATGCGTGTGTTGGTGTTTTACATCTATAGATTTATGGTGGCGTTCCTTGAAATTCTGGATGATTATGGTGCTATCACTAATATAGATAATTCGCAAATTGAGGCAACTGGTTTCCTTTGTTTGTAACAGCATTACATTTGATTGTTCAACCCACACATTCTTTGCCCTTCTACAGCATTCTCTTGTCAATTGGAGCTTACCATCTGAGAACCACTCAAGCAATTCTGTTCAAGGACTGAGTGGATCTCCCTAGTAGATTGCTTGATAGTGAAACACTCATCCATGGATGTGCAAAGAACATACTTGCAGGAGGGGATAATTGGTGTGCCTACAAAGTTGGAAGATATGCTGTCTGTCAGGGAGAATGGTATGTTGCTAGTTTAATTTTTCAACATCTACAACAACGAGTTCAGTCTGATTTTTGTTGCCAGTGGTTAAACTTCTTAGTTGAATACACCAATCTTGAGAAGAATATCAAAGTGCTGCTTGAGCAATAATCCGGCTGTTTTCCTCTGGACCTTGTCTTGGTGCCATCTGCTGCGGATAATAGTCCGATGGGTATTATCTCAAGTGAATATATTAAAAAACTTGTTGATGCTTTTGAGGATGTTCCTTCATATGACAAGATCTTGGAAGCTATTTCCTTACAAACACAAACCCTTTGTTTCCAAAGATGGTTCACAGCTTTAAGGCTGAAGGTTTTACTTGTATTGGTGGATATACTTAAACTCTTAAAAGTTTGCCTAGTTTCTAAGACTGGCCTCTTCAATAAACACACTGGGGGAAATGATCTTACTGATGGTGAACCTTCTTCCCAAAAGATGAAAGACGTGATGTCTTCTCTGGCTGTACTATCTGCAAGACTAGCTAGTCTTGCTGAAGAATATGATTTGATCTCCTCATCTTTCATTGACTTGGATCCGAAAAGCTTAAAAGTAATTTCAGCTCTTGCATGCAGTTGTTTGTTGTTGGCCTTCTGCACAGCATTTACTACTTTGATTGCTGATTCACCTGTTTTTGCCGATCTGACAAAAGAATCAGGCTATTGCCGGACTGTTATTATAAAAGATTTAGTTTCGCGTTTGTGCATACGGACACCGAGACCTGTATGAATCTCATGTCATTCTTCAAAGAATATCAATTGCATGAGAGATCTGTGCAATTTCTGCCTGATTATTCTTCAAGAATATCAACACATATTATTCTTTATGGGTAGGGTTTGGGTTGCAGACGAGCCACAGACCAACCCTAGTCGGGTCCGTATTATTATTTAAAAAAAAAATAGCTTATATTTTTTTTTTTTTTATTTAAACAGGACAGCCAGGGCAGGCAGACCAGGGGGGGGAAGCCCCCTCAGTCAAGCACACCGTAGCGAACCCACCAACAAAGAACAATATGTGTTGATATCTTTCAAAACACAGAGCATGAGATTTCAGTTGGTTCATTTATTTGACTCTTCACAAAGAGGCATAGAAGTATAGAACATTTATTGTGTTTGGATAGCAACGGTGGACGGATAGGGAGGGGGTAGGAAGGAGTGGAAAGGGAGAAGTGGGTTTGGGTTTCCCCTCCTTTCTCCCAATTTTGGGAGGATTTGGTTCACTAAAAAAAAAAAAAACCAGATACCTCCATTTCCCTTCCCTTGTTCCAATCCTCTTATCTGAACATATTTAAATGCTACGCATATATTGTGGACAGTTATGGATTGTTATTTTGAAGTTAGTCACAGTATCAACTGTCCAGATCATAAACTGTTATACAATGCAGTAAAATTATGATTTGAATCTGTCATAGTTGTCTATTCACAGATGCATCTATCATTTAAATTATTATTTTGACTCAAATTTCAGGCCTACTGTCGGTTCTCTGCTTGTTTCTGTAAATGCTGGTAGCAGAAAACAGAACGAGTTATATGTCTCGAGGGGATCCCACCCAGCACTCAATCTGTGTATTCTGCTTAAGAATGTGACATCAGATGTTTGTTCAAGATTCTCCAAGATTCATTGCTTCCTTCATTGTAAAACATCATTTTTGGGGACAAGACATATTGGACATCCCAGCAGAGTGGGATGGACAGGTTATCAAGCATCAGAAACAGATATTGCAATAGAGTTGAATAAGAAATTACAGTGCCATATCATGAAGCGGAACCGAGAATTCATGAATTGTTTGGACCGTCAAAGTGATGGTAAGACGGTGGAGACGTGTGTATGTTTTGAAACAAATGGCAGATCGCAAGGGTTCTCTACTTGCCTGTTGGATGTTTCCGCTTTTCCTGTTGGTTCCTACAGAATTCACTGGCATAGTGGCGGCATTGACCATCAAGGAACTTATTGGAGCATCCTACCACTGAGTCCTGGTCCTGAGTTCACTATGAGAGGACCATCTTAAAGGTGATAATGATTTCAATTTTTTTAGGCATGTAGAACTTAGTTTTTTTTTTATTGATGCGATTAGAACTTAGTTTAGATGATTATTATGTCATCTGATCATCTCTGATATTGCTGTATAGTTTTCGACATAGGCTAAAATTTTTATCAGGTGGTCTCACTATAAGTAGTTAAGTTCTTTGATAAAAGGTTACAGAAAATTGTAAAGGGGAATGACACATCTATAAGATTTTGTCCCAAGATTATTAGTGCCGCATAAAACCTTATCAATTAAAATTAGAGTCGGATACCACAATATTTGGTACTAAACACTCTCACAATTGATATGAAAAAAATTAGAAAGATTAATTGGTATTAGACCTCTTCCAAATTGTACCAATTTATTTGGTAGATGTTAAATCTGTACATAGATCATAGATGCCAATGACAACTCCCCTCCCACGAGCTTCAAAGTTGTGACCACAAGTTTTGGGAGATATAATGCTCAGCCATTAAGCTATGACTTGTGCTCTTCACAATTTGTAATTAACTACAAATGTAATCTTCCTCAGTTCCTTGTATAGGTATTCAAAATAGTAACAATGTCCCTAAATAAAAAAAAAAAGTCTTAATATTAGGTCATGCATTAAGCCCAGATGGGTATTTAATATTTTAAGTGATTAACTTTTAAGGGTTTTTCTTTTTTATGGTCGGGAATAGCGTTATGTGGAAGTTATAATGATTGTTTAGTTGAACAAAATCTCAATATGAGAAATTTAAGCTAAAGGAAGCTTCAGTTTTGAGCTAAGAATGGCTCAACGTGAGGTTTTCATTGTCAAGAGGAAAATGAAGAAGCTAAAAGTCCTGAATTAAAGATTGCAAGCCCTCTTCATTGCACTCTTAAGTAGACCATCAAGAAAATTCTGGGAGATTGCTGCAGGTAGAGATGAGATATCTCGTGCTGTACCTTCTTCTAGTAGCCATAGGTTACAAGAACGAATAAGTGGGTTGGCACATAAGATTAATTGAGAGTCTCTAAAGAAAACTTGCAAAGAGTGGTTTAGAAACCCCATGAACTTGGCTTTGTTCGTTTGGATCATTTGTCTCTCTGTTTCTGGGGTGATTTTATTTCTTGTCATGACTGGAATGCTTAACAGTGCCCTTCTGAAGAAGTCTCAAAGAAATGCATGGTTCGAAGTGAACAATCAAATCCTCAATGCCCTTTCTACACTCATGTGCTTGTATCAACACCCTCAAATATTTTACCGTTTGGCATTACTCTTGAGGTGGAATCTGCAAGACATTTCTAAGCTAAGAAAGATTTACTATAAGAATGGTACTTACAAGCCCCATGCATGGGCACATATGCTAGTTGTTATTCTGCTTCTTCATTTGAATTATTTTGCTTACTATAGCCTTTGTGGTCTTAATGTGGGATAAAAAACGATATGAGAAGGTGCAATTTCTATCTCAGTTGCCATAGCTGCACCAACTATAGCAGGAATTTACACAATTCTTAGCTCCTTAGGAAAGGAGTATGAAGATGATCTCCCTGTTGATGAGGAAGCCCACGTTCGTATTAATGGCTGCGGCGTGTGAAAGTATGAACGTTTTAAGGTCAAATTCTCTAGAGAAGAGGCTGTCCTTTGTGGTGAGAGAAGATGGAAAGATTGTTGAGAATCGACCAACGTGAGAGGTGGAATTTTTTATGTGGAATGATATTTCTGTAGCTTATTCACCGATTTTGCAAATTCTGTGTTTCTGGATGGAACATGGAGAGGTTAGGATTTGGGAACATGTATATTCATATGTTCACATTGCAACTTTCATCTTGTTTTGTTCTGCCCCATATAGGATTTCCAATTTGGCTGGCCTCAATGTCGATAATGACAGTGTTAGGCAGGCTTTAGGACTTACTGGGTTCTTACTTTGTGGGTTTAGTTTACTCTCACGGTGGTTATTGAAGGATACATATGAGGAAGAGGTTTAACTTATCTGGGCATACAACTTGTTGCGGCAATCCTGCTATTTCTGATTGTGCTTTGTGGTTTTGCTGTTGTTGGTGCTCACTTGCTCAGGAAGTGCTAACAGCTAATTTTTATGATATTGTTCAAGACAAGTTGTGTAGGAAACGACACAATGAAAATGACGAGCTGGGGTGCTCAGAATCGCCTTTTGAAGACGGAGAAATGAATAACAGCAAAAATCTGTCCCCGAGCTCTCAGGTGTTTCCGTCTGACGGCTCAATGATCATAACAGCAAATATCAGTTCAGAGAGAACAGAAGAAGACTCGATAAGGGAAGCTAAGGTACGTCCAAACTCTCCCTTAATGATGAACAGATAAGGCAAATAGCATGGTCATTGCATAATTGTAAAGAGATGCATTGTAGATGTTTGAGGTTCTCCATGTAACTACTATGCATTTTCGATATAGGCTTGGAATGGGATCACAATATTGTGTTTAAGACAAAATGCTACTTCTTGTGTACTCCATATTTATCACATTTCTTGAGTCTACTATTACCATACATTTCAAAGCATACTGCATTTTTAAGCAAGTTGTGAGGATTAGAGTGAGATTTACATAACACGACATACTCATATATCCATGGTATTTCGGATTATTGGAAATTTGAAATGTTATGTCTAGGTGTATCTTAATTTTGGTGTATTTAAGTTTTAACAGTGTTCACTCTGGTCGCAAGGGGGTAGTCATTGATGAAGATTGATAAATTGCAATAGCAGAAGTTTTAAGCTAGTTGCTGGCGAATAGTGAAAGGCAGCTTTACGGTTCTTTATACTACTTTGCAATTTTAGAAGCATAATGTTGTTTTCCAGCTTAAGAGTGCTCACTTAATCATAATACCCGAATAATTCTGAAACAATTTATGTTTTTATGATGTGTTGAAGATGAAATTCACATTTGTAAATTACATAATCGGGAGTTTCAATTTATCCATTTTTTCTGATGAATCATTGACTCTTAAGATGATGCATGATGTAAAATTCTTCATATTTGCAATTTTAGAAGCGTAGTGTTGATTTTCAAGCTTAAGATTGTGCATATATAATGATAAACAATGCTCAATTTTCTTTTTTTTTTTTTGGTGGTTGAAGATTTGCAGGGAATGTTTTTATGAAGTGTTTGAAGAAGAGATTCATAATTGTATAGTAGATAATCAGCTGTTTAAGCCTGGGGAACGCGTTGCAATTGGTGCTTCTGGTGGAAAAGGTAATCTGTTAGAATTTATCTTTCAAATGAAGTGTTGTTGACGAACATGCTTTTAGTTTTTAGGAATATTTGATTTATTGTATTGGGATTTGAAGTTCAACAACTATTCATTGATTGGAAAGGGTCTAACGAGCAAATTATGATTAACAGTGCATTGATTTTTTTGGTCGTCTATGATTTGCAGTAAGAGTTGTTGGTCTGTGATTATGGGGAGTGATTGATATCAAGATGACTAAAGTTCTATTTACACGTATAGCTTAAGCTTGGAATTTAGTGAGGGAGCATCATGTGTATTTTTAACCCATGTTAATAACAAGGCATCTAACTAACAAGTTCTTTATGCTCTGATATCTAGTTGTGTTTGGGAACTTTTGTTTTCTTTGCGAAATTCTATTTTTATCACCATATTTCTACTGGAATGAAGATGTGTTTTTCTTAGATCTGTAGTGAAAAATTCTTAAATTCAAAATATTAGTACTTTTTTCACCCTATTGGTGGTGATGTATATGTGTATTGCTGTTTCCTGATTATTTGTGTCTTTAATGTTTGTTTTAGCCTATAGTAGTGGTTGGTTTTAGAAAAAAATTGACATTCTAAATTTCTAATGATAGCTGCCTGAATGATCGTAGATATATGTTAGTTGAATAAGGGGTCATGTTACAATATAGACTAAGTAATGTTATAAAGATACGTGTCTTCTTATGCATAAGAGTTACTTTTTCTTTTTTAAATTGTATCTTATTTTGATGATTAGTTACTTTTCAGATTCCACTGTCCTTGCATATGTGTTGTCAGAGTTGAATCGTCGACACAACTATGGTCTGGATCTCTTCTTATTATCAATTGATGAGGGCATCACAGGTTACAGGGATGACTCACTTGAAACTGTAAAAAGGAATGAAATCCAAGTGAGTTGGTGATCATTTTGACTTTAATGAGCTTTTTTAATTGATTTTTATTTGATAAATAGTGCATCTGTTTAGCTGTAATATCTGTTTGTACTAGCCTTTCCAAAACATAAGTTTTACATGTAGTTAAGTGAATAACATAGCACGCCTATAATCTGAAGAAGAGTTTTATTCCCTATCTATATCCATCAACGTTGTGCTATGGTCTAAGCTCTTGTGTTCTGCTCCATGTTAAATTTTTATTTTAATTGTTCACTAAGACACTAACGGCCCGTTTGGTTAGTGGTTATAAATAGTGGTAATGGTAATGAAATTTAGTGCAAATTTGTAAAGATTTTCACATGTCCATGACCATGGGAATGAAACTTTATCACAAAACATGGGTTTCCCTTTATAAATTTTCATTACCACCCAATACCACCTTCCCAAGTGGTAATGGATGGTAATGAGATTTTAGGAAGAAAATGGATATCTTGTGATGAGGTAGCATTACCATTGGTAATGACATTAGATTTCTAGTACAAATTTACACTATAATGCATTACCATTCCCACCATTTATAACCTCTTACCAAACGGGCCGTAAGAGTATGTTTGGCATACTATATTGGTGGTGTGAAGTTGGTAAATGTTTAGCAGTATCCTGATTACTGACAGTTTATGATGAAATTTAGCTGTTAGCTATTTGTGGTTTATGTAACTAATTGAAGGTAAAGTGTTTAGAAAAAGATAGCTTTTGTATGTGGCTTGACATTAGGACATAAAACTTTATCAAAAATAAGGGGGTCGAACAAAAGATAACGGCATTTGGGGAAAAGTACTTGTGATATGATACTTCTTTATCTCTACGTAAAACTGTGCCTTATCAATTTATCAAACACATGATTTGACAAGGTCCAAATTTCGTTACCTTGGACTCAATAGAATCTTACACAATTACATACTGCCATGTTATGTAAATTTTGTATGCTTTTGATCTAAATCAAAGTGTCATACCCATATGGCGTTTAACGGTTACAAATAATTAAGGTTTAGTTCCTACCTATAATATAGGTATCTATTCAGGGTGTAAAAAGTAGAAAGGGAAATAATATTGGGGGAGTAGTTTCCGGGGGGTAGTTTCTCAAGGGGCATTCTATTTCTGAGTTTGGCAACATTATCTGTAAGCAACAGAACTCAAAAAAAAAAAAAAAAAAAAGGGAGAGGAAGAATGAAATTCAGAAAAAACAGAAGCAAGAAACTCAACAAAAAAGATGAAAAACACAAACTTAATTTTCTGGAGCATCACATGACTAACCTATTCAATAAAACAAAACTTAAACATAAACATAAAATAAAAAAACCGAAAAAACAGAAAAAAAAAAAAAGAAACTAACATATTGGAATAGTGTAAAAGAGAAGATTTTCAATTGCAAAGTATAGTATAGAAGATTTTCTGAAAAAAAAAAATTAGCAGAGAATAGACAATGGTGGGAGACAATTGAGAAAGAGGGAGGCATATGAAAGAGATAAGGGTGAGGTGGGGCTCTTTGATGAGGACAAAACAGGATAGACTATAGAGATAAGCAATTGTGAGTGAGGGTGGAAAAGTTACCCTAGGAGACCCCTGGGTAACTTTTACCCCCATATTTAGGGTAATATATTACCCCCTGTAAATTTTATCCCCTAATAAAATGCTCAGACTTCCCCCCCCTTTCCCCTCGATCCAAGCACCCCCTAAATGAAGAGTTTGAATAACATAAAACTCCAACTATGTTCATTAAAAGCTAGTGCCAAGCAAACCTGACTAACATAGGCTACTAAATGCTGAGTTATTAAGTATGATACTAGGGTGGGTGATGTGGTGGGATTGGTCTGGTGGAGAGTGGAGAATATCGATTTTTAACATTGACTAAATTTTGGATTAGAGGAACGTTTGTTGTCAGGAGTCCAAATATGGCAAGGCAAGTTATTTGTTTGTTGAACTCTCTTTTATCAGTTAGCAGTTAGCACTATTACGATAGGTGGATAGGAAATGAATTTCTGCCGGCATATGCTACTACGTGACTACGTCAGTTGATCAGCTGTGTTAGATCGAGGTTCTGACTTCATATGTTTGCCATATACATCGAGGTTGTCTTTTACGGATATACAGTTTGTAATGCATGCTCTTCTGACTTCACAGCTTGATGTTTTCTGGCTGATTCTTTTTTCTGTGACAAGTTGATTTTCTTTTATTTGCTCATTTTAATGGAAGTCCAAATTGTTTCAAGAACTCATGCTATGGATTTTGTATCATGCTTTCTGCCTCTAGTATATGTTTATTGTTCATTCACTTGCTGTAATTTGTTTGCCAATGTTCTAATTAGATGCATTGTGCCCTTCTTGTACTTAGTATGGGTTGCCCCTGAAAGTTGTTTCTTACAAAGATTTGTACGGATGGACAATGGATGAGATAGTGAAGATGATAGGGTTAAAGAACAATTGTACGTTCTGTGGAGTATTCAGGCGTCAGGTATGCTAGTCAGTATTATTACTAACATTTGCAAGTCAATGTACTTCTCTCCTGTTGTCAAGGAGTGAAGCAGCTGAATTTTTCTTCGTGAATGAGATTTTACAGGCTCATATACTTTTAGTAATCTTTTTATTTGAATTCAAGGCCCTTGATCGAGGTGCAATGTTGAAAGTAGACAAGCTTGTTACCGGACATAATGCAGATGATATTGCTGAGACAGTGCTGTTGAACATATTACGTGGTGATATTGCCAGGTATTACCTTTATTTACTGACATCACTTCCCACTAAATGATATCATCGAGACCACCCCTCCCCCCCAAACCCCCAACACACACACACATACAAAAAGCCCCAAAGGAAAAAACACACTAACAAAAGGGATCTGATTGGTTCAGGTGTGCTGCAAAGGGAATTAAGATCCCGCTATAGTCGTCGAGCGTTATTTTCAGTGCCTTCCATGTGCATGTATATAATTTTGTGTTCCATCTTATAGTCCCTGAGTCTGGTAATTTTTCATGCGTAGATTGAGTAGATGCACCTCAATAACAACCGGAGAAGATGGACCAATTCCAAGATGCAAGCCGTGTAAATATACATACGAGAAGGAGATTGTTATATATCCTTGCATTAAATTCCTTGTTTATCTAGAAGCTTTGCCTAAATTCATTAATGTGGCATGTCTTAAAGAAACTGCCATTTGCATTTAAGTGTTGGTATATTAATGTATGTTTGTTATATTTTAGTAATTGATATCAATGTGAACCTTGACCTCGCAATTTACGTATGCGTATTTCAAGAGGCTGGATTACTTCTCTACTGAATGTAAGTTTGTACTTGCATTTATATGGTTGTCCTTGCCTTCTGTTTACAGAATTTGTTCCAAAATAAATTAAGTGACTGTATGTGACGAGAGACCAGATTATGAATATTTTATATAGGGGAGGGGGGTAATATTTGAAAGAGTAGCTTAATGATTTTGTTCACATTTTCAATAATTGTTTGGCCTAGACTAGAATAGCTGTCAATGATCGGAAGAACTCTAAATTTCTCAACAATGCTGAAGATCTCTAAAACCCTATCCTCCAAGGCTGTACTAAGTTTTCATATATAGTCCAACTAATATGCTTTAAATCATCTTGCCTGATCATTTCTAGACTCACTTTGTGCACATCATGAAAGCATATGCCTTGGATGCTTGTATGTAGGGCATGCTTCTACTTTCTTTTGACACTTTTTTTATCTATCATTTTTGTTAGTGTTTTTGCTCTATCAAATATATTATGAGATTCTACTTCTAGGAGTCTTTTTATCATTCTAAATTTGGCAACTTGTGTTGTTTGCAGGCATTTACTCTCCAAATGCATATCGTGGTTTTGCACGGGAATTCATTAAAGATTTGGAGAGGATTAGGTCTTTGTTCACATGATTTCTTCTCTTTCCCTTTTTTGTGGAAGCTTCTCATGTATACTGATTAATAAAATGTTGTAAAATATTTCATTTAGACCCAGGGCCATACTCGATATCATTAAATCAGGAGAAAGCTTTAGGATTGCCACTTCAACAAAAATGCCAGAGCAGGGAACCTGTGAGCGTTGTGGTTATATATCAAGTCAGGTATCTTGTACTTCCTCTTTTCAATCATTAACTTCCAATTCCTATATGTTACTTCGAAAACTTTGTTCTCACCATGAGCTGATCTTTGAGTCTCTTAGTTTCCTTTTTGGTGTTTTTTTTAGTAATCAGCCCTAAATTTCTGAGTTTTCCTCTGAAGTACCCTTCACTCTTTCAGCCCGTTGGTCTGAAGACTGATCCTTGTCTCAGACTCTCAGGCTGTTACATTTATCTCTGCCATCAGTTTCTTACAATCGATTTGTTTATTTGCAACTTGTTTGCACGAGGGGAAGAGAAGTTAATGATGATCAGAGGAGAGAGGAGCTTATTTCTGTTATAGTGCATCAATTTGTCTTCAGAAATGATTTTTACAGAAACTGGGTTTCTTAAAGCTTAATATTTTATTATATCCAGTCTTGCTACTCATTCCTTGAATGCTACATTATATATTTCTGTCCTATGTGCAGAAATGGTGCAAGGCTTTTGTCTTGCTTCATGGCCTGAACCGCGGTCTTCCTAAGTTGGGAATTGGGAGGAGTTGTGGTCATGAAAATGATGAGTGTAAAAAGGAAGCTAAACAAATAAATGGAAGCAAGGAGGTACAAGGGAAACCGTGTGGAAATATAGACTTCTGATGCTAATATCTTTGGATTATGTTTCCTAGTAAGTGTAATGCGTTAATCAGGTTCATGTTGTTGAGGATCTGCTTCATTATAACACGAGAAGTATGCTGAAGGATATCTTATTCTGTTATATTATGAAGATAGCCAAAGGAAGAGGTCAATAGGCAACATTTGACTGCCAACTATTGCCTTTTCTCAATTTTAATGAGTCTTTGTCATCAATACATTCGAGCAAAATATTGCAAATTAATTATGTACTTCGTATTCAACAATGAGAACTTTTGTTAGAAATAATAACAGATCCAAGAGAATAAATTAATACTGTAATTTGTACAAGTAAGATTTAAATTGTCCATTACAAAGTAGTTGTCTATCATTGCCTAGTATGACAAATGAATATTGGGATCAGATTGAATCAAACTTGTATTAGATTTGATTTGGGAAATAGAGTAATGTTCAACCATATTTAGTTCTTTCTTTCATAAGTCGTGTGGTTTTGGTTTCATGAATCAAGTAGGGCAATTAATTAATGCATTACCAATTAAATCTATTGCTAAATCTCAATATTTCGCATTCGAAAGATAATAGTCTTGTTTGACATAAAAATTAGGTAAGTGTCATTTGTTTGAAGGAAGTAAGGCGGGTCGAGGCAAATAGGTCAGGTTCATGCTGATTTTTGCCTTAACGTCACAGGCTCATATTGGAACGTCAACAACTAGATTAAGATGACTTAAAGGAATTAAATGCAAGGGGAATCAACAGGGAACGACACGATGAGATGGTGAGGCGGAAAAACCCCGATGAAGGTGGGTAAAAAACCGCGATGGATATGAATCCACCAATCCACTATATGCAACTGACGTCCAAAGTGAGCGACAGTCAATACACCCTAGAATGATAAATCTAAGTACAACTTGTAGAAGAATAAATAATAATGGAAAATAACAAGTAATATTTAACAGTGTGATGCTTGTTAACTTGTATTCTTCGTTTGCTTTCTACACCTTTTATAGCTCCTTCCTTCACGCGATTCCTAAAATCTCAGACGTTAGTTACCAATGACTCCCACGTTCTTCCTACTATCATGTCGTGCTCATTGACTCAGTCCCACAATAACAATCAACGGGCATACCAACAACTTGGACTATGACTAAGTCTTCCTTGGTTTACGCCAAACAGTTGGGGCTCCAAGTCCATGTCAGCGTCACGACATTAATCTCAGCGTCAACCTGTGAAATTTGACCATAACAGTTCACCCCCAATTGTTGAAATGGGGATGTCACAAGAGCCATGAAACAATTAAAACACTAATGGCAAGAATCATGCTCAATCTAAAACTTTTTGTCCCAAAAGATAATAAACAATGATAGAAATCAGGTATCCTTTGCAAGGGATAACTCAAGGGTCAGCTGAAAAGATAAACATTAAATGAAGATACATTAACTTAGCAATTAATTTTTATCCGTTGAATGCCAATGATCAAATCAATCGTATAAAAAGCCGTGCCAGCTTAGCACCTGTCACACGCCAAAACTCAATTTTATCTCTCAAACTTTTTGATCTCCATTCTCTCTAGAACTCGCCGGAGATTTTTCCACCAGAAGAGTATAATTAACCAAGTAAATCCCGTAGCTTTCTCTTCGTTTTTGCAATTTATTTTACTCTCGACCAATGGCTCCAAGTAGGCATAGTATTAGGAACATCACTTAGGCTCATGAAAAAGCAAGAAACAAAGATAAAATAGCGGAAGAAAAGAATGAAATTGATGAGGAACAATCAACCATATCCGATAATGATTTGATGAGATTTTTAGACTTAGGAAACTTACCGATCGACAAGATTTTGAAAAATGCTGAACCGGACGAATGTCCAGAGGATTGTTCTAACGATTGGGTTGTTCTTTATGAATATCCTTTCAAAATTGGGTTCAGGTTACCATTTCCCCCCTCTAGTTAGAGATCTACTACAAATTAATGGTGTGAGTCCGGAGCAGAACACCGTTGATAGGGTAACTGCGCCGTGGGATGACCCATTCACCCTCCAAGATCTATTGCATTGCTATGAGGTTAGAGTCATGATAAGTCGGTTTTTAGTTGCATATAGGTAGGTATTAAGTCTCATTTTCATGAAGTTTTTAGTGCATCTTAGATCGAATTGCATGATTTGAGCATTCTTTTGAACCATTGTGTTATTTCGAGATACTTTCGGCTCTTTTATGTGATTTTCAGGTTCTTGCGGCCGATTGTGACTAAGAGAAGCTAATATGGTTCGTAGATGGTCTACTTGGCGGTTTTCGGATGCGAGAAGTTGAGTTTGAGTGCTTTGGGGTTGAAAGAATAATGATATTGAAGAATACTTTCTTTGCGGGACCAAGCAAAATCTCGCTTGCCCACGCACCAAGGCGCACGCCCAAGCAGAATCTCGCTTGCCCACGCACTAAGGCGCATGCCCAAGCGAGATTCCGCTTGCCCGTGCACTATTGTAAACCAAAACACCAAAAACCTTCTGTTTCGTGTACACGCCCAAGCAGGATTCTGCTTGCCCGTGCACCATGCTGCACGCCCGTGTAAGATCCTGCTTGCCCGTGCACACTGCTACTCGTCAGAATTTCGCGACTTTTAATTATTTCCTTTTCTAGTTTATGTAGGCGATATTAGGTTTTATTAAACAGACTTTTGAGCAGTTTTTCATTATTAGAAAAGATAATACTACTTTTTAGAGAGCTTTTTGAGAGTAAACTCCATTATTGAACCTTGGTTTCTACAAGTTGGCTACTTTGGATTGATTCATTCAAGTAAAGAATAAGTTTTTCTACTTTCTTCTCTTCCTTTATTGTTATGTCTTTTAATTTATTTATTAATTGCTTTGTTATTTCAATTATGAGTGAGTAGTTCTATAATCTAGGGTTAAGTTGAACCCTAGCAATGTTTAATGCATGAATTCCCCCCTTTATCCCAATTTAATGTGATTAATTGTCCTTGCCTGATTGAATTGTGCTTATTTTCATTATCATATTGGGGATAAGTGATTTTGAATTGATTCCTTATGTCTTGCATTCAATGGGAATTGAATCTAGATGGATTTGTTGATTCAATAATCAAGAGTATGAATATCTCTATGGGAATAAGTAGATAGGATTGCTAGGAAATTGTTGTGATGCTATGATTAATGTCTTTTTCTTGCATGATTCCATGGGAATAGGTCTGATTGCTTGTTTAGAGTAGCCATAGGTACTCGGGAGAGGTCTTTGGTATTTTTAGAGTGCATAACTCCTTTTGGATTATTGATTATATTTATTGGGATGGGAATTATTCATGTATTATTCGTGCTAGTGGGGATACTTAATTCTAGGTGCTTCTATTGATTGATTTTACATCATGTGTTATTGCTAGTTGCTATAGTTTAGTGTTAATTTTAGTTTAACATATCTTCCACCTTCATTTGTCACTTATTTAGTTAAATTGAGTCAAGATATCTAGTGTTTGATACCGTTTATCTATGTGGATTCGACCTTGACTTGCCTTGCTACATAGTTAGGAGGTTAGTTAGGAATTACTTTTGTTAGGTGCGCGACACGCCTACCAAGTCAAGAGTAGGAACAGACTGACACTTCACGTCAGAGCGAAGAAGAACGCATTGGTTATTGAGGGGATGCAATCGAATGATATAGCGGCTGGAAAAATCGATATATCTTCGTCAAAAAATCTTCTTTCGGGAACTTAGGAAGCTTTTTAAATGGAGGCTGCAACTAATACTAATACCATTACTAATACTAGTACTAATACTAATACTGATACTAATACTAATACCATTACTAATACTAGTACTGATACTAATACTAGTACTAATACTAGTACTGATACTAATACTAATACCATTACTAATACTAGTACTAATACTAGTACTGATACTAATACTAATACTGATACTAATACTGATAATAGTACTAATACTAATACTGATACTAATACTGATACTAATACTGATACTAATACTAATACTAATACTGATACTAATACTAATACTAATACTAATACTAATACTAATACTAATACTAATACTAATACTAATACTAATACTAATACTAATACTAATACTAATACTAATACTAATACTAATAATAATACAAATACTAATAATAATAATAATAATAATAATAATAACAATAATAACAATAATAATAATAATAACAATAATACTAATAATAACAATAATAATACTAATAATAATAATACTAATAATAATAATAATACTAATACTAATACTAATAATAATAATACTAATAATAATAATAATAATAATACTAATACTAATAATAATAATAATAATAATAATAATAATAATAATAATAATAATAATACTAATACTTGTTGTAGCCTAAAAATCTACGGCTCCTTTAGAGACACTTGGGCTCCCCAGAGCCGTACACGTGTCTTCTCATACTAAAAACAGGAAAAGGGGTTTAAACCTTGGGCCGTGTCCAATTGGGAGCAAAAGCACCTCTCTGGCCCAAAAGTTGGTCAGAGCCCAAGCCCTTGAAGGTGGCTGTAGGTGATTGGTTGATAAACCATCACAAATCCTAACTTGTCAAGTGTCATGGTCTGATTGCTTAGCCAATCAGGTGCCACTATTCTAGGGCAATTTTTAAGGTTAGCTGTCATACCACTATTACTATAAATACCCCTGAAATCAGGAGAAAGGGCATTCAATGCAAACAGTGCAAAGTTACTCTGAAAAACTACTCTCTCACTTTCTCTCTCTATCTCTACTTTTCTTCTTACAACTCCTGATATCTGACTTAAGCTTCAGAGGGGGAACCACCACCCAAACCTCCAGGGTGGGTCCCTTTTTGCAGGTTTGGGAACGAAGCTGAGGCTCGAACCAAGCAGATTCAGCCATTGTTGCACAAGTCTCCAAGTGAAGAACATCTAAGGGATACTAGTTTACTTGTTAGACAAGAAAGTTCAGCCTGAAGACTAAACATTTGGCGCCGTCTGTGGGGAGACGCAACGATGACTGACTGTCAATCGTCCAACGTGGCTAGAAATCGAAGTTTTCAGATCAATGTCGAAGTTACAGTAGATCATGAGAGACCGCCTCGAGGAAGGGATAGGCTTCCGTCCATCATCAATGTCCCTGGACAAAGCCAAGTACCTGTCATACAGGAGAATCTTGAACGTCCAGTGACTGCTGCCCATCTTGAGAACGTCTTGAATGATTTTCAGACTAAGATGGCAGCAGTCGTCCAGGAGCAAATCAAGAGCAACATGCTGTTTTTCCATCTTAACTCGAGCCAGCCGCTAACAATCCACCTCCTCTTAGGGGGAGTTCCCAAGAAAATCGTCCAGGTCCTAGTCGACCTGTTCGTCAGGAACCCTCTAGGAGAACAGCTAAAGGAAAGCAGAAGGAAGTTAGTGAGCAGCGAAGGAAGATGGACTGGAACCTGGTGGTTAGGACCCAGGATCATGTTCGTCCAAGCGGGCACCGAATGGAAACAGATGCCAGGGAGTATCTAGAGGCGAAGAAAGCAGCTGCATTACAACGGTCGGCGACCGGTTCTACACCATACTTGAAGGATCCTCCTTTGAGGTTGCCGACCAGAACGGAAGGACGAAGTTTAAGCCTCTCTCTTGCCCATCCAAGACAAGAGAGGACGGTGGTTCAGCCCGTAGTTTATAGACAACCAGCCCCTGCAAACACTTCATCTGATCCTGTGATAAAGGAGTTCGTACCCATTGAGGGACAGTTGGGAGCTCTCCGGATTAAGTGGCCCACTCCATTCTCGGCCAGGACCATGGAGGCGCCCCCATTCCCAAAGGTTAAACTCCCTACTATAGAACCTTTTGATGGAACAACAGATCCAGACGATCACCTATCCGCTTACAAGCATCAGATGTACGTCCAAGGAGTGGATGATGCTACTTGGTGTAAGAACTTTCCCGCAACTCTGAAGGGAGTAGCACAGAAGTGGTTCAACAATCTTCCACCCAATTCAGTCAATAATTTTACTGAACTTAGTTTCTTATTTACTAGTCACTTTGTTGCCAATAAGCAAGAGCAAAAAACAAGCATGCACTTGGGTAAGGTCGTCCAAGGACCTAAAGAAGCTCTTAGGAGTTTTGTTAAGAGATTCAATCTAGAAGCCCTTCAGATTCAAGATCTTAATGCAGGGGTGGCCTTTGACGCCTTTATCAGGGGACTAAGGCCAGGAAGTTTTAAGTTCGATCTTGTTAAGAAGAAAATCACCACTCTTGCCGAGGCACTAAGGGAAGCCGAAGCATTTATACATGCCACTGAAGTGTGTGCTGAGGCAAAGCACCCCGAGTCCAAGAAGCCTGAAGAGGTTGCTCAGCCAAAAAAGAGCAACCCCAAAAAGGCCGAGACTTGGGCAATTACTTCAACCACTACTTCATCCAGAAGAAGCAAGAGAAAGGAACCTGAGTCTTCAGCCAACCATATTGAATTCAGCAAGAACCAATACTCCATTCTTATGGAGATAAAGGACCAATATGAGCTGAAGGCTTCGGCTGAAATGAAGACTCCTTACCGGAACAGAGACAAGAGCAAATACTGTCACTTTCACAAGGACTGCGGTCATGAGACCAATGAATGCAAGCACCTTAAGAGAGCTTTGGAGGATCTAGCTCGGAAAGGAAAGATGAACTCCTATTTGCCTCAAGGGGGAAGGAAGTTTCAGAGGAAGGATGAGCGGCAAACTAAGAAGAAAGAGAGTGAAAGCACGGACGAAGATGTTGTCCTTGTAATTTCAGGAGGGTTCGCTGCTGGAGGACCAACCAATAGAGGGCACAAGAACTACCTCAGGGAGCTCGGCCAAGTCTTACTAGCCGATCAGACAAAGGCCGAGCCCTTCCCAAAAGTGGTAGTTAGTGAACAAGATCGGGGGAAGCTGAGAACTCCCCATGATGACCCTTTGGTTGTAGAAATGAAGATAGCAAACTTGAAAGTAAGAAGAATTCTGATTGACACCGGAAGCTCAACAGACATCATTAGTGCTGATTGCTTGTCCAAATTGAAGTTTGATGAGAATAACTTGGTTCCCGTCCACCACCCCATCATAGGGTTTGGGGGAGGAATCATGCATCCTATGGGAACCGTTACTTTGCCCGTCCGAGTAGGAGAAAAGGATGCTTCAAGGACCCTGTTTATCAAGTTCTTGGTTGTCCGAGATTTGACAGCCTACAATGTCATACTTGGACGGCCAACTCTGAATCATGTTAAAGCTGTAATAGTAACTCACTTGATGCTTATGAAGTTTGAGTGTGATGATGGCAAAATTGGCTCCTTGTATGGAAATCAGCAGGCGGCTAGGGAATGTTACCTAACTACCCTCAAGCCGTCGTCATGGAAAGTAGACAATGAAGACCAGACGAAGGTCGCTGGCGAAAGGAAAACGTCTGAAATTGGGAAAGATAAGACGAGGGCTACTGGCGAAAGGAGAACGTCTGAAATTGTGATGGACCAAGTGGCCTTACTAAAGATGGCAATTGAGAGTCCCCAGATGCCGTTTGCTCCCTCAAGGAAAACGTCTGAACATCTCCCCAGCAAGAAAAGGAAGTATGAGCCCGTCAAGGAAGAGCCACCCTCGTCTGAAGAAGTAATGGCCATTATGGGGCTGGGACTAGAGCGTCCAGAGCCGGTGGAAGTCCCAGAAGATGTCTGTTTGGATGAAACTCGTCCAGAAAGAACCTTGAAGATTGGGTCTCCTAATCAGTTTGCTGAAAGAATTTCAAGACGTTTTTGCTTATTGTGTTGAAGAAATGCCCGGAATCGATCCAGAGATAGCCGTCCACCGGCTAAATGTCGATCCAAGTTTAAAACCTGTTCGTCAAAAGAAAAGGCATTTAGGACCGGCCAGGAACCAGGCGGTCGACCAGGAAGTTCAGAAGTTGTTGGAATCAAAATTCATCAAAGAGACTTATTATCCCGAATGAATAGCAAATGTAGTCCTGGTGCCAAAGCCTAATGGCACTTGGAGGATGTGTGTGGACTACACCGATCTCAACAAGGCTTGTCCCAAGGACAATTTCCCCTTGCCTAAGTTGGATCGACTGGTGGACTCCACAACCGGCCATGCTTTGTTAGGCTTCATGGACGCTTATTCAGGCTTTCACCAGATTCCCATGTGGTCAGAGGATCAGGACAAAACGTCCTTTATTACTGAGAAAGGGCTGTATGACTGGCTGAGGATGCCTTTTGGCCTCCGTAATGCGTCGGCCACCTTTCAAAGACTGATTAACACTGTTTTTTCAGCCACAGTTGGGAAGAAACATGGAAGTTTACATTGATGATATGATAGTCAAGAGTCGGCAAGAGGAAGATCATGTTGGTGATTTGAGAGAAACTTTCGAAACTCTCAGAAAATACAAGCTAAGATTGAACCCCAGCAAATGTGTCTTTGGAGTCTTGTCGGGGAAGTTCTTAGGCTTCTTAGTAGATCAAAGGGGAATAGAAGCCAACCCTGAAAAGATCCAAGCTATTCTAGGCATGAAATCCCCGTCAAAGATAAAGGAAGTTCAACTATTGACGGGTTGCTTAGCTGCTCTTGGATGATTTTTTGTCTAAGTCGGGCGACAAGTGCCATCACTTTTTCGCTACTATCAAGAAGAAGGCCAAGTTTGAATGGACAGTAGAAGCTGAGCAAGCGCTTGAAAGAAGTCAAAGATCACCTTCGACATTGCCTAGGTTGGTCGATCCAGTAGGGGGAGAAACTGTTTGTATACTTGGCTGTGTCCACTCAGGCTATGAGTGCTGTTCTGCTGGCCGAAAGAGAGTCCGTGCAAGTTCCAATATACTTTGTGAGTCATGTGCTCAAGGATGCGGAAAATAGGTACACTCCAGTCGAGAAGTTTGGATTGGCCCTCGTCATGGCCAACAGAAAGTTAAGGCCCTATTTCTTAGCTCACAGTATACTCGTCTATACTGACCAACCCTTGAAGCAAGTTTTGCAAAAGATGGAAGCCGCCGGACGGATGTTGAAATGGGCTGTTGAGCTTAACATGTTTGATATATCATTTGAACCAAGGAAAGCCATTAAGGGGCAGGCCTTGGCAGATTTTATAGTTGAGCTTACTCGGCCAACTATAGAGCCAATATCTGATCCAGCTGAAGGGATGAAGCATTGGACGCTCATGGTTGATGGATCGTCCACTGTCAATGGATGTGGGGCAGGAATCATTTTTCAATCTCCAGAAGGAGATAAGTTTGAATATGCGCTAAGATTCCAATTCCAAGCGTCCAATAACGATGCTGAATACGAAGCACTTATAGCTGGAATCAAAATGTGTAAAGTGGCAGGAGCTCTTGAAATTGAGGCCAAATCGGACTCTCTCTTGGTCGTCAGTCAAGTCAATGGAGATTTTGAATGTAAAGAAGCATCAATGGGCAAATATATGCGTCTGATCAATGATGAGATTGAGCCTTTGAAACGATTTGTTCTAGACCAAGTGCCAAGGTCAGAAAATCATCAAGCAGACACTCTCTCTAAATTGGCCAGCTCGGCTGAAGGTGATGCGCCAAGAACAGTGTTTTGGGAAGTTAAACCAAAGAAGAGCATTGACCAAGAACAAATCATGTTTCTTAGCCGAGGGGCAGTTTGGATGGAGCCAATAATAGAATACAAGAAGACAGGGCGGGCCGCCTTCGGACCCCGTGGAGGCTAAGTACGTGAAGGCTCGAGACAAGTGGTTTGAGCTGTGAGATGAGACCCTTTACAAGAAGTCATTCAATCGTCCTCTCCTCAAGTGCATCACCAGAGAAGATGGCCTAGAGGTTCTGAAGGAACTCCATGAAGGAGCTTGTGCATCTCACATTGGGGGAAGAGCATTGGGAGAAAAGGCTTTAAGGACGGGGTATTACTGGCCTACCTTAAAGGAGAATGCCCTCGTCTATGCAAAGAAGTGCGACAGTTGTCAGAAGCATGGAAATCTGCATCAGAAGCCGTCCAACTACTACCTTTGTGGGTGTTTTTTTTTTTTGTTTTGTGTTGTGTTTGTGTGTGTGTGTGTGTGTGTGTGTGTGTGTGTGTGTGTGTGTGTGTGTGTGTGTGTGTGTGTGACAATGATCATCGAAGATTTTGAATTGATGAATAGCAAGCTATTGAAGGCTATTTGTATTGAATTATGCTTTTTGATGGTATGAAATCTTAAGGGTTTTGTTTTCGTAGATAAGGAGATTGAATTTCAATTTCACTAATTTTTTGGATTTAGTCAATCTGCTCCCTTATTTGTCTTATTGTGAGTATGAATTGTGTTGTTTAGCAATTGTGATTTGTGAGTAAGAAAGTTGAGCCTGGTTATTTGTCAGTAGTGGTTGTTGGAGCAGTCTTCTCTTGCTAAATTATGGTGTTCGCCATTTGTCGTCTTTGGAATTGAGATTTTATGGTTGTGGTATATTATCCATTTAATCTCTATGTTGAGTTTATGAGGGTGGTTATTGCTTGCTTTAATTGAATTAAGTAATACTTGCTTGCTCAAATATCTCTTTCTTGAACGTACCAGGACGGCTGTAGCTGCACTTGCCAAGAGACACGCAGATGGCTCACTGCCAATTGAGTACTACAACATAGAGTTTGAGGATCAAAGAGGACAGAAGGCTAATATGGGTTCTGAGACTGATCAAAGGTATGTATGTGGTTGTTGCAAGTTATTGTATGTACTTTTGAGTGCTGTCATTTCCTTTTAGGTATAGATTTTGAATATTGACTATATTGGTTATATTTGGCAGAGCAATAATGATGGGTCTTATGCTGCACACAAAAGGAAAGCAACTTATGAGATTTCAACAATTCAAAGATGCTTTAGAGGTGCTTGAAATGGGAGAGGTTAGTGGTAGCATGTGTTTGCTATCAAAATTATTTCGGCTGAGTCTAAGGATTGGTTAGCATTGTAATCAGTTTGCTCCTATCTAAGGATATTGCTTGAGAATTAGATTAACAGTAATGTGCTGAACTCTATTATTTGCTGGATTTTGAGGCTATTAAACTTTTTGATTTTTATAGTGATTCTCATTTTACTTTATGTGTTGTAGTGTGGCTCTCTAAACCATTCATATACACCGTATATCTTTCTCCAATCATCAGACTGGCCTCATTGAATGATTGCATTATTGCTATAAATACTGATGTTTTTTTCTTCTCTTTTTCTTTTCTTAATATTCAGCTCCAAGTATCAGATGAAGCCTTATCATTGTTAATGAGCATGGGTTACAAGGAATATGAAGCTAAGAGAGCTTTAAAGATGAATGAGCAGGATGTTGAAACTGCTATTAATTTTCTTGTGGAGGAGAAAGAAAAGAAGGCAAAGAAGCGGGAAGATGATATCAAGCGTCAAAAGGAAATTAAGTATTTGTGTAAAACAATACATAATTTGCAATGAAAAATGATACTTATACATATATATAACTGTTTGGGAACACTTAAGATAAAAAAATTCAAAAAAAAGGTTTTTTTTTTTATTTTTTTTTTGGGTCACAAGGGCTGCGGTTTTTGCCTTGACCGCATCCCTTAACACGCTAAGGGCTGCGGTTTTGAACCGCAGCCCTTCCTAAATGCCAAGGGTTGCTAGTCCAATGGTTGCGGTCAAAAAACGCAGCCCTTGGGCCCCTTTTGACCGCAGCCCTTGGGCTTTTTTTCTCTAGTGTGATAGTAGCTGTTGACTACTTCAATAAATGGATAGAGGCTGAAGCCATGTGGGGCATAACAACGAGCAACGTCAAGGGCTTTATTTGGAAAAGCATTATAACTCGTTTTGGCATGCCACAGTCCATCGTCTTTGATAATGGTCCACAGTTCGAAACGCCTAAGCTGAAAGATTGGTTGGCTGAAAGAGAAATCAAAGCTCACTTCGCTGCAGTCGCCCACCCACAAGCCAATAGGCAAGTAGAGTCCTTCAACAAGATTTTATCCAATGGAATAAAAAGGAAGTTGGATAATGCCAAGGGACAATGGGTTAAAGAACTACAGCTAGTCTTATGGTCCATCAGAACAACCGCCAAAAATTCTACAGGGGAGACACCCTTCATGTTAGTTTATGGCACTGAAGCTGTCTTGCCCATTGAAATTGAAGAACCCACCCTCAGAGTCATGCTGTACACGGAAGATGCCAACTGGGCTACATTGCGCACGACTTTGGACCAAGTACCAGAAGTCAGGGGCAATGCCTTACTAAGAATGCAATTGTACAAGCTGCGAATGGCTCGGGAGTTTAACAAGAGAGTCGCTAGACGACTACTCAAGGTGGGGGATCTGGTTCTAAGGAAGATGGAGGCGGTTGGACGAGCTAAAGAGTTAGGAAAGCTAACACCAAATTGGGAAGGACCCTACCTGATTGTCCAAGAGGTGCGAAGCGGAACTTTTCGTCTCCAGGATCTGGATGGACGACCAATACAACGCACTTGGAACTCAGATACTTTGAAGAAGTACCACGTCTAACTCATTTAATCGCCAGGAAACTGGCTAGTAGTTTGTAATCACTCCAAAGTGCCACGGCACAAGCAAGAGAAAAAGAATTGTATACATGTATCTTGGCCTTTAGTCAAGCAAAATTCATATAATACAATTCCTACTTTCTTCTCGCCTTTGTTTATTTTTTACCAAGTTGGTTCACTTTAGGGCATTAAATCTGTTATTAGTCTAAAAGTGACAGTAACTTGGACAAAATTACAAAGACAAATAGAGCGTAAAAAATGCTCACTTCTCTGCCGAACATCATTCCCTCGAAGAGACCGGCCAAAGTGTAACAACCTAAACATTCAAACACATAATTGGCAGCAAATTGACAAAAATCTCTAGTAAGAGAAACGTCAAAGTCTCTAAGAGAAAGCTGGCTTGAAATGAACCCTTAGTAAAGGATACTTACTTTCAAATGCACGGTCAGCTAAGTAGTAAAGACCCTAGTAAGGGATCACTACTTCATGACGAGTGTCGCTCCCTCAAGGAAGCCGGCCACAGCATGGTTCGTCCGAAAATTCTAAGGCTCGTCCAAAACAATTACAGTAAGCTTGGTCCATGTTGGTCGTTCTCCTTCTTGGTGCATGGCTCGTCCATAATACAAGGAAGAGCTAAGTCCAAGAAGGGGGGGATAACGCTATACACCATGAAATTTATTAGGACGAGTCAAGTATATAGGACGAACCACGGTTATCCTTGGCCTCTTTTCAGGGAAGTCAGGGTCGTCCAAAGGCCAGAACGACCTAGGCAATAAAAGCCCTAGTAACAGTTCGTTACTTCAAGACGAGTGATGCACCCTCAAGAAAGCCGGCTAAAGCGTGGCTCGTCCATAAACCGCATTATATCGGCCGCTTTCCTTCTTGAGTCAAGACTCGTCCAAGTTTGCAGACCGTCCAAACGTCAGGACGAGTCTCATCTTATACTTGGCTACATTTTGGATTGTTTTGCGATCGTCCAAAGACAAGGATGATACTTTTTATAAGCTTGCAGATCGTCCAAAAGTCAGGACAAGTCTCATCTGTACTTACTGTCTAAGTTGGGAAGGCGTTCAAAAGGTGATGGACGAGTCTCATTTATACTTGATGAAAATATGAGTGCAGTAAAAGAAAGGACAAGTAATTGGCAAAAGGCAATTTCATTGTCAAAATATTACAACTTAAGTATAAAGCTAGAAGAGACAAAGCTACGACGGCAACAAGCCATGAAACTTAGAAAAATAAACCTATAAAGCTAGGCATCTCCTTCTTTGGGAGTTTCTTGGTCGTCCTCAGGGGTTTCTTCCTCATCCACACCCTCTTCGTCCGACTCAGTGAACTCAGGAGGTTCTTCAGCAGACACCATTGCACGGTGAACGCTCTCTTGAAATTCCAGACGCCGCACAAAGCTGGGGACCTCACTAGGCTCGGCCAGCATCTCAAAAGCTTTGACAGCCCAGTCTTTAGACGTCTCAATAACTTGACTCAAGCCTTCTTTGGCGTCATTAAAGGCCTGGGCCGCTTCCTTTTGCAGACGGGCATTCTTACCCCTTAGGATCATATTCTCCCTCCTCAGTTGGGCCGCGGCCAGAAGAGCAGTATCCCTTTCGCCTTTCAACTCAGCTGAGATGGTGTCTACGACCAATTGCAGGCGGCTTTGTTCATTGAACAACTGGTTGATAGTAACAAGATAGTTCTTGTTTTCGGACTCCAGGAGTGCTGATCTCTTCTCCAAAGCCTCCAGCGATTGGCGGTGGAGAGTATTAACCATCTCAATGTCATGGATGACCTTGTCCCCAGTCGTCGTAGCTAGGTGGACGAGTTGCTTATTTTCCTTTCTAAGCTCCCTCGCCCACTCTTCAGTCAGCATACTGCGGGCAAAAAGCTGGAACAATGAAAACAAAGCAAGTCAATAGACAAGTCACAAAAGAAAAAATTATCTGTACAAGTATAAAACAAAAGCGGCAGCAGATTATACCTCAGCAGCAAGTTGTGACATGTAGCCCACATGCCCAGCTGATGCCCCCCTTAATCCTTTTATGTAGGATTCAGGGTAACATTTGAATAGCTCCTGCTTGAGCCGATCACGCTCAGCTTTTGACATTTTGGCAAAAGCAGCAGAAGACTCCTCGTCCGAGTCTATTGTGGGAGTACCTGTGGGTAAAGCTGGTCCTTTGCCCTTATCTGAAAGAGGGGGGGAGTCAGTTCTCTTGATGGGAAAGACTATGGCTTGTCTGTTGGACGGACTCATGGACCGTCCGTCGACCCGCACCGTCCTAACTCTATTTGGGTAATATGACTCAACCGACGATAAGGATGTCGTCCTGACGGATAGCGGCATCTGAGAGATCAGCTTCGCCACCAAGCCACTGAAGCCCGGGAAGTTGTCAGTAGCCGTCGCCGGCTCCGGAATTACCAGTGCCAAAGCCGACTCTGGTTTGTTCTCTGTTGGATCAGCAGACGCTATATCAAGCTGATCAGCGGGAGCCTCACCTTTCTCCCCCACGACAGGGGCAGCAGCAGAAGGCCCCTCCTTCAGGACCTTGTCCTTTGGGGGAAGCATGGCTTTCTCCCCAACTTCTTTTCCAGCCGGAGTAGTCTTCTCCAGCTTCTTCCTTGAAAAGCCCTTAGGCTTTTTTGCTGGAGGCTGGTCTGCGGCCGGTGTAGGCCTCTTTTTGGACGATGAAGACTTCCCAGGCGGAAGTTTGTTGGTAGGAGCATTTTTCTACAAAACATGAACAAGTCATTATACGAGTCGTCCAAAGAGCAAAAGCTATAAAATAATTATAAGGCTTCGGATGAGAATCACCCAAAGAAGGAAGGCGTCCTAGAAAGGACAACCCCTTTCCTAAGGGAACCTCGTCCAAAGTAGTTTAAGCACAGGCGAAAGTGATGCAAAGAAGGAGGCCGTCCAAAATTGGACGGACTAACATGATTATCGTCTAAGGACTGGAAATCAACTCTTCGGCGGTATTGGAACTTTAAAGTAGCTCAGACGAGAAGGGGCCAAAGAAGGTGGCCGTCCAATCATGGACGCGCTCCTTCATCGGATGGTACTCGCCCATGGATTGGGATTCAACCTGGACGAACCAGAATGACCCTCGTCCGAGGCCAATCAGTATCTCAGACGAGAAGGGCCCAAAGAAGGTGGCCGTCCAAGCATGGACGCCTTCCTTCTTCGGGTGATTCTCGTCCAAAGCTGTTCAGTATCTCAGACGAGAATGGCCCAAAGAGGGTGATCGTCCAAGCCTGGACGCCTATCTTCTTTGGGCCCTTCTCGTCTAAGGGTTGAAAGTCAATTCTTGACGAGTCAGAATGATCCTCGTTCAAAAAAAAAAAAAGTAAAGGGAGATATATATGCATACCAGTGTTTCAGCCCTTTTCTCGGCGCTGCTCTTGGCGAACTCCTTCCATAAGTTATCAGTAAATTTAGACATACTGATATCTCCCGTCCAAGAGTTTTTGAGACGAGCTCTGGCTGGATCTGCATTAAGAAGTAAAGGAATTAGTCTGACTTGGTTTAAGGACGAGGCATGTTACTTGGAGGTTTTGAATGTATACCTTTATCTTCGGCCAACTGCAAGCCGGCGGCAACCAAGAAATTATCGTTATAAAACATTTCCTTAAAAGGTATCCAGTTAGCTGGACCTTTAAAAGACTTTTGGCCGGGCTTGGAATACTCCTTTATTCTAAAGTACTCCACTACCTCCTCATCATAATGGTCTTCCAACTCCAGCCAGGACTGCTTTCGTCCAGTATTCGTGACGGCTCGATTATAAAATCGATAGCCCTCAGTGGCGTAGTCGTTGGCCGCTCGTAGGAAGATGAAGTCCGGTTTCCAGCCATGCATCTTCAACGGTTTACCCCAAGCGGTGAGAAAGCCGGGGCGGTTGCAGATACTGAGCCACGTCCCGTCTACGACACCGGGAACCTTGGCTGCATAGTGAATGTGGGTGAAGGCTTGGAGAGAAAGAGCCAGGCCGCGCAGCTCGCAGACGGCTATGAAAGTAAGAACGTTGTGCCAGGCATTAGGCGCCAGCTGGTTGTGGCCGATGTTGTAATACCGAAGTACTTGTTCTATAAAATCATGAAGGGGAAACCTTAATCCCGCGTCCAAGGCCAACTTGTAAACGACTAAGTGGTGTTTGGGGACACTCAAAATGGTGGCCTCCTTATTTGGGATGACGAAAGAGAAGCCCGGCATGGGCATATAATTGGACAAATAATTAGGGTCAGGTCCTATCTTCTCTAACCATTTACGATTGACCAAAATGAACGCAGGGTCAGAAAGGGGACCTAAGCGTCTCCTAATCTCAAACGAGGTAGTAGAGGCGTCATCCGACTCATCGGCAACGCCAGACTCACTGCCGTCATTGTCCTCGCCAATTTCCTCCATATTGACGTCCGGGCCAGAAGGACTGGCCTCAGGATTTATTTGGGGGTCTTCGAAGCTGCGGTCCGGGGAAGGGGGCCCGCCCAAAGGCTCAGTACTTTGGGCCTCCCTCACCTCATCTGGAACTCGTCCAGTAGATTCCTCCATGTCTGAACTACTTGATGGTAGTATTAACTTTCGTCTTAGACGGGCCGTTTGCTTGACGCGCGCCAGATTACCCTGCACAGGTACAGACTGGGTCGTCTGACTTTCTCGGCCAAAACTATAAAAAATATGTACTCGGCCAGAAGAGGCCCAACTCTAGAATGCGCCGAAGAAGAAATACTCTCGGTTCTAGGGTTAAGACAAGCTCTTGGTCGACTGGGATTATTTGACGAAGAAGAAGATTCCATTTTATTGATTTTCAAAGACAAAATGAAGAATAAAAGAATAGTAAAAAGAACAAAGAAAAGATACCTGATGAAACGCCTAGACGATTCGGTGAAGAAGACTGAGATTGGAAGATCTCTTTCTCTCTAGAAAAAATGTGCAGAGTTTCTTTCTCTAGAAAAATTCTCTCAAGGTGTGAAATGATTTAATGAGGTCACACCAAGGATATATATAGGGGGGTAAGAAACCCGTTGAGCCGATTAAGGATGACCGAAAGAGCCTAAAACGGTCGAATATGACCGGTAAATCCCTGAAAAGGGCGCGTCATTGCCTCTTTTTTGAATTTGAGTAAACTACCTTGGGTAAAAGGGTATTAACCGTCAGATAGGCCAACAGGGAAAACCCTTTTAGGGGCAAATGTTGTAGCCTAAAAATCTACGGCTCCTTTAGAGACACTTGGGCTCCCCAGAGCCGTACATGTGTCTTCTCATACTAAAAACAGGAAAAGGGGATTAAACCTTAGGCTGTGTCCAATTGGGAGAAAAAGCACCTCTCTGGCCCAAAAGTTGATCAGAGCCCAAGCCCTTGAAGGTGGTTGCAGGTGATTGGTTGATAAACCATCACAAGTCCTAACTTGCCAAGTGTCATGGTCTGATTGCTTAGCCAATCAGGTGCCACTATTCTAGGGCAATTTTTAAGGTTAGCTGTCATACCACTATCACTATAAATACCCCCGAAATCAGGAGAAAGGGCATTCAATGCAAACAGTGCAAAGTTACTCTGAAAAACTACTTTCTCACTTTCTCTCTCTATCTCTACTTTTCTTCTTACAACTCCTGATATCTTACTTAAGTTTCGGAGGGGGAACCACCACCCAAACCTCCAGGGTGGGTCCCTTTTTGCAGGTTTGGGAACGAAGCTGAGGCTCGAAACAAGCAGATTCAGCCATTGTTGCACAAGTCTCCAAGTGAAGAACATCTAAGGGATACTAGTTTACTTGTTAGACAAGAAAGTTCAGTCGATAGCTTACTTGTTGGACAAAAAGACTAAACAATACTAATAATAATAATAATAATAATAATAATAATAATAATAATAATAATAATAATAATAATAATAATAATAATAATAATAATAATACTACTACTACTACTACTACTACTACTAATAATGATGATGATAATAATAATAATAATAATAATAATAATAATAACAATAATAATAATAACAATAACAACAACAACAACAACAACAATAATAATAATAATAATAATAATAATAATAATAATAATAATAATAATAATAATACCTAGAAAGATGTCTATGTACAGCTGGAAAAAAAGACAAAATAAACAAGGAAATAAAATCCTCTAGAGATAGTGTAGAATAATACTATAAACTGCATACATACAATACACATGAGCACTAGCTAACCTGAGGATCAGGTGCTACTAGTTAACCTGAAAACAAAGGACCAAATGATTTTTGTCCTGTGCAGCTGAAAATAGCCGAGACCAAATTGTGGACTTGTGATGTTGATTAATAATTATAATTTATGAACTGTAAATTTATTATCACTTACTATTACCGTTATTATTTATTATCATCCACGTTCTGAACTGGCCGGCTACCATGCATGCCTAAGCTAATGCACAAATATAGAAGTCTATTTTACAAAAAAGCTTACCAGAAAACTAGAGAGAAGTCAGGGAAATAGAAATGGAGAAATTTTGTGATAAATTGCTCTACCTTCTTACAGACTCCACTTACTATAGCTACAGCTGCACTAGAAGACAAACTAGAATAACGGCTACTCACAGCTCACTGTCATGGCAGTGCAAAATAATCAGATCAGAGAATGGAATATAAAGGACAAGTGACATCAGCACAGTACATAAGGTGACTCACTGAAAAGGACAAACTAAACATTAATGTAAAAAATAGCTTGATATTTCCCTATATTTCTCTATAAAAACCGAAAAAAAAACACAGAATTCTCCATCCAAAGCAGCTTAAATACAGAGTCCATAAAAGATTAAAAGTCCGATTTTGTCAATATCCATAGCACATTTTTGACCAAATATATGACCCGAGAAAACATTAGTTTATAAGTTCCCATACATCTAGGAGTATGATATAATAATTACGAGGAAAGAATATCATGCTAAATCTCGGAAAAAACTTTATCTACCCACCGGGTAGACTACCCACCATTAATAAAGACTTGTTGAGGGTTGTGGTAATGGAATCTAACTCAACATAATTTTTTTTTTAATGCTCTATTAGTAGTGGGTTGTCTACCCGGTGGGTGGGTGTAGCAATGTCCATAAATCCCTCCTCCCCATCTCTTTCAAGTTTCAACAAACTTTAATGGGTAATATTATATGTAGCTCTTAGGGCTATGTATAAGCATTTAATATATTTCTAATAAAGGAAACAATTTGGGAAAATCAGACAAGATTACACATTAATCTAAGTAATAAACGCTTGACTTGATTTTTTATTTCCATTTTAAACACCTTATACATAGCACTAAGGGCTATGAATATCATTTCCCAACTTTAATTCATCCGCTCTTAACTAAGGATATGTCGGAATTTTACTAAAATGCCCTTTATAATCACCACAATTTCAATCATCAATATGGAAAACTATGTCGAAAAAGTCAAACTGATAAGGATATATATCTATCTTTTCTTGAAAGTAAAATTAATTTATTAATAAAGGAGTCATACGATATCTACAATAGAAATAAGGAATAACAAATACATAACAATTTTGAACAAATAAAATTCAGAATTTACAAAACCACGATCGTTGTGTGGTAGATCTAACAATTTCGCATACCCTCTTCCAAAAATGTTTTTTGTTTAAATGAATTTTGTATTAAAATAAGTTTCTTATCAGCACCCCGAACATCCTTTAGCAGGATCGTATTTAAAAATATTTTATGTTCAAAATATTACAACCTAAAACATTGTTAAAAAAATTAAGGTCATAAATGCCAAAATATGAAAATAAATAAATATTTCAAATACAATTGTACTTTCTTCCAAAAATATGCGAATTTTTTCCCTAAATAATGCTAATAACAAAATTATTTCTCTCTTTACACCATTTTCAAAAATAATACCCTAGGTACCGTCCACATAGGACTGAAAGTGGATTTTTTTTTCTTTTTAGTTTGAAGCAAATCCGCTAACAGAAATAGCGGTTACCCGAGATAAATTGCTACTTCAATTAACGATATTGTTTAAATGTTTTAATGGACCGCTAATCAATTCAAAGTAGCGGCTCACCAAAATTAATACCACGTCCACTACCACTAGTGGTTTACTTGTAATTCATTATTCGCTTACCACGCATTCCCTCTCCACTGCCATATTTATTCTCTCTCCTCTCAATTTTCATCACCCTCCTCTTGGGGATCTCACATGAAGTACTAGTACTACTCTGCAAGGAGAGAGAGTATTGGAACAAAGGTTGAGGTAAGAAAATGATAACCCTTTTATTTTTATCTATTTGATATTATGCTTGTCATGAACAGTTGTAATGTGCATGTTTATTCACTTCTTGCCGCAATACCCATCTTTATTGCGTCCTGGTATTTGAGTAGCCATAATTAATGGTTTCATCAATTTCTTGATTATGTGATGCAGAATATGGCTCAAGTGCGTAAATCAGATGTGACACATAAGCAAAGTTTCTCATTTCAAGATGCTGCATTTCATGCTTTAGATTTTATTGGGGTGAAATTTGGAGTTAGACATAAGACAGTAATGGAAGAAGAAATAGTTGCAGAACAACTAGGTCGTGATGTAAGGGTCGCCATTATTGATTCAGCGCTCACTGAAGTACCAGAGTCCAATTTTCAGAGGTGTTCCAAGTAAGTCTATTTTTAGAGAAAAACAACCCAGCCACATTACTAATAGTACATATATGTTCTTATCACCCGAAATCCACTTATTTGACCCGAAATCCACTTATTTGAACTTATCATAACTAATCGTATTCAACTTTAGCTCTTATTGCAGTTGTGCCGTAATTGATGAGGCCTTCGTGGGGCTGAAGATGTTGCAAGACAAATATAATCTGTAAGTGACTATATAAGTTTTTAAGGGTTCAGAGTTGGCTAATTTCTGAAAACTATACATAAGATAACACTATCTGTCCTGTATTTACAATTAGGGCTGGTGCTAATAGCTGTAATAGGGTGGCCACTTCCGGCCAAGGGCAATCTCAGGGGGCAGCCCAAGGTACAATCAGTTATGCAGAAGCTGTTGGAAATTCTTCAAAGCGTCCACGTCCTCCCCTGCCTCCACAACTCCCCAAACCCCAGCCTCCTCCTCCACCACCCTCCCCACAACCTGGTGGTTTAATTCTGTCTGGCAGCTCCCCTATAAGCGGGATGAGGTTCGAGCTAACACTAGTGGTATGTTTCTCATTTAACTCTAATTTTCATATACGAAGTATCTGTTATTATTATTTTTTTCTTTTTTGATAATTTGAGATTTCATTAATATAAGAAAAGAGATAGGGAGCCTCTACTCCAAACAAGGTATTCCTTCTATGGAGAAGGAAACTTTCATAGTGTTACCACACCCGAAGAGGAGGAGGCAAACCCATCTCAATCAAATAGGTACATAGTTCAATAATACAATACAATTTAGAATTACATAAAAGAAACAAAAGACGGAAACAAGATGAAACCTCCAAATTTAGAGGATACAAAAGAGTGAAAAAAAAAATCATTAATCTGATGCCCAGTGAAATCCGAAAAGAGACGCTACAGCCACGCGATAAATTCAGAGCTTCGAGATAGCCCTTGCTTAGCCATGGAATCTGCCACAAAGTTGGAGGATCGACCTTTATGAATAATAGACAGAGCCAAGTCCTTTTTCTTGCTTGACGAATGAAGTTAAGATGGAAGTTCAAATTCCAAGGGCCTCCATTTTCACTATTACACCAAGAGGAGAAATTAGTGGTCGAGTCTTTTTTTCACTTTAGAAACTCTTTTAACTCTCCTTCGGGTTAAGGCTAAGGCACCCCTTCTCAATTCCAAAGGAAAGATTAGCAGTGGAGGAAGTCTTTGGGAAGTCAGGTTTGCTGCATCTTCTATTACCACTCCGTGGGCTTATACTGTTTGCCCTTCGTTCCAATCAAGTTTCAATGAAAGTAGATATTGAAATAAGAGGTGCGATAGCGTAACTGTTATTAAACCATTTCTTTCTACTGGTATTGGGCTAACCGCCTGACTAAGAATATCACGCCTAATTTTGTATGAATACCCTTCCCGGCTAGAGGACTTTGTTGGATTGCCTTTTCCGCGGGCTGCTATGCTAGTTGTAGCGCGCTAGCTACTAATAGAATATTAAGTAAAGGGGACTCTATCCAGATCTAAAGAATTTGTCAAAGAGCCCTCTTCTAACTAGGAGAGTCAGCAAGCTACCGGAAGCGAAGCTTCTGGCCCCCCTCTTTTTCAATTCTTCCTTTTCGTTCTACTTAGGTGGAGCAATCTTAACTCCCGACAGAATAGATTATAAAAGAAGACCACAGGTCTATGTAGACACTTGAACGAACTCATGTGGACACTCTTCAGCCCGAGGACAATCTTTCAAATACACATTAATTTACCTTTTTTTTTTCTTTTTCTTGCTGATTCCTCTCAATGAAATTTTCCATGTTGCACTAAGTTACTTACGGATGTATGCAAGCGGTCCGGGAACACTTTGGGGTGAACACCCGTCCAAACAAGTAGAGTCAATAGTTCAGCATTTAGGCCATAACATCTAGCAAAAAAAAAAAATATTTAACCCAACAAGTGCTCTCCGAACCAAGCTAGATAGTTTCCTATCACTAGGCTCACCAACCAACCTGGAGTTTGATTCTTATTATTCCTACCGGATATCAAAACCATAAGGATTGTTTACAGCCATGAGTTCCCATATGACATAAGCGCTCTTGGGTGGGGTGGGCCATTCCATCCAATTTTGGAGAAGGGGCCCAATCTCGTATTTGATGGTCGGAGGGGCGATAGGCTTCGCTTCTACGATCGCCTTCCCAATAGTTGCAAAGACCCGAGCGAGAACGGTAAAGAGCGATGTCGTTGCGCGGGGATGCGATTCGCTAAGCTAAAGCTGCCCGGCCCTACCTGATTAGGAATGCGAAGGCCTTTCATTCGAAAGTATTTTTTTCTTTTTTTTTTGTGGTGACTTCGAATCAATGGGCCTCCCCCTTTTTCTCATTTTGTTTGAAACGGGCCAAATAAAGAATGAAATGCGAAATAGGGGAAGGTACTATAAATCTTTTTTGGTTTAAGGGTCGCTCGCTCTACCGAAGTACCAAAGGCTTTCGAGGCTTACACCTCTTACACGACCTAAAAAAAAGCTTTCGGTAGCGCCCTTACTCTATCAAGTAAGCAAATAGGAATTACCTTCAAATCTAAGCCTTTTGAAGTGCCGAGTAGTTGTAGGCGTGGGTAGGGCTTTCGTTCTTATCGCTCCGGGTTCCGATCTATATGACCCCGGACGGCATACAAAGTCAACTTCTTCCGTAGAGGCGGGTAATATCCTAACTTTGTTCAATGGGGGAGCCCTACGTACTTGTCCGAGTCCCAGGACAACCGAGATCTTCCGTTTCGCGTGCGTGGGAACAACTCAAACAAAGAAAAGTCAGTGCAGTGCGGGTCGGGCACGGCCGCCCGCCCGCCGCTGCTAGGTCGGGGAATGCCGCCGGTCGAGGGCGCCGCTATGCCCCTTAATCAATCGAATGGTCCTTCGACCTTCGTTTGATTTTTGCGACCGGCATAGATCTCATGAGACCCGCCCACTATTACTACGAAAAAAGAGCCCCGCCCTTTTCCTTCGCTACTAGGAGAGTAAGCAACTTCTATTAGCGTCGGACCTTGAGTCGAATTGATCGTGTCATGTGCAACATCCATCAATGATGGTTCATTAATGTCCATTGATTTAGACTCCTTCCCCTCTTCCCAACTACGAAAAAGAGCGAGAGGCGAAGAGCAAACCAAGAACGAAAACGGAAGTCTTTTTACTCCCCGCTCTCTTAAATAAAGCTCGCCAAGGGGAGCGGGTCGGCCGGGTCTTTCCCCTGTTGTTCGTTTCCGCCACGAGAAAGACGCACGGAAGAAGTATGCCCGGGCGCGTAAGATCCGTTGAGAGTTTCGTTGTCTCGGTAGGGAACCTGTACGATCTTTTCCCCTATTGTATTGAATCAATAAAAAAAGAGGTCGGCGCTACGACATCCTATTGTTTGATCCAATATTGACCGGGGACGAGCCCCGACTTCCATAGGTCCTTGGTTTGACCTCCTTTCGTCGAGTGCTCTTCCCGGTTCACCTGGGCCGTTAGCCTACCAAGCACTTGCTGCTTGCTCCTCGCCGCCCTGGCGGGCGGAGCGCTCATTATCCCTTCATCGTTCTTCTCTGCGGGGCCCCCTCCCATTGCTCTAGCCATAAGCAATGGCGGCTCCGGCTCGCCGCAACCACGAGGGGCTTGCCCTTCGAGGCCAGGGTGGGCTCGGCGGTCGGCCTCCATTCGAATTACGTTAGGGGGTCTTTTGCTTTGCCGGATCTAGAGAGATACTACGAGTCCTCCGTCCCGCATTCTATCGCCGCGCCCATCCGGTTCACCTGGGTACTACCAAAAAGTCTCACGCTTACGTTACTCTAATTGATGGTTTTATTATCTTGGACCACGAAGACTCCTAGGTCGTGCTTCGGGTTTCTATTCTCATCATCATATTGATGATAAATCTCCTCGTGCTCGCCATAAGAACTTGGAGTCTCAGATCATGGTGAAGGTAAGGTAACGCTTGTGATTCTTGCTCAAAAAAGCAGGACCGAAGGCGTTCGGAAGTTATTGGCTCGTTCGATCGGCAAGCATTCATGAGTCGCTCGTTCAATCGCTCCCTCTGAGACACAAGAGAAATGCCATTACCGGGGTAACCTCCGTCCTTTCTTTCTCTCGGTCTCACCCAACAAGATACGGCTCAGGCCAAAACGTGAGCGCCCCTGCGCGAGCCTTATTTTAAAAGTCAAGCTTTGGCTCCCTAAAGACTAAAGAAATGGATAAAAAGGGGGGGGGGACTTCCGCAACGGGCTATGCCACCCAAACCAACTGAGGGAAGTCGCATCCGTCCCATCGCAAGCACCTACAATGTCATGATCACATTGGTTTACCCTTTTTTCTTTGGTAGTTTAACGGACGATTGCCTCTCCAACAAGAAAGGGTATAAATATGAAAACTTCTCTGCCATTTGGATCGGAGAATTTATGGAGGAAGTCGGGTTTTAAATTTCCAGAAACCACACAATTATATAGCCAAAGGGAATAGGCCGTGCCTAAAATTATCCCAAGCGCTGCTAATGTGGCTACTAAGCTATTTCTTTGGAAAGCTCCTACTAAGATGAGAAATTCCCCGATAAAGCTGCTAGTACCAGGTAAACTCATATTGGCTAAAGTGAAAAAGAAGAAAATGGTAGAGAAATTCGGCATGGTGCTCACTAAACCTCCGTAATATCTAACAAGTCGAGTCTTATGTCGGTCATATAGAACACCAACACATAGAAAAAGGACTGAAGAAACCAGTCCATGACTTAACATCGGTAGAATGCTACCTCCAATTCCCTATATGCTCAAACTAAACATACCAATAGTCACAAAATTCATATGGGCTACTGAGGAGTAAGCAATGATCTTCTTAAGATCGATCTGTCTTAAAGTGGTCAAGGAAGTATATATTATAGTAATCGCGCTTAGAGTATAAATGAAAGGAGTGAAACAAAGTGTCGCTTTAGGAAACATGGGTATTGAAAATCTTAAAAACCCGTAAGTTCCCAATTTTAAAAGAATTCTCGCCAAGATAACGGATCCCGCCGTGGGTGCCTCTACATGAGCTTCGGGTAACCAAATATGAACCGGTACCATAGGAACTTTGGGCGAAAAAAGGCGAAAAAAGCAATCCATAAAAAGATTTGGCGCCGCTCACTAAATTCCCGTGGTTAATAAGATTTGTAAATCGGTGGTTCCCGTTTGGAGAAGAATCAACGAATAGCTAATAGCATAAAAACAGATCTAATTAAAGTATAAAGGAAAAACCGATATGCCTGCCTTGATCTTTCTTTGTCTCGAACCCCATACCCCTATAATAATGGTAGAGTAAGGGGTGACCCCAAAGCGGAATTGACCGGTAGTGGTTGGTCGAAGCTCCAAGTGGGTAGCCACTCCCTTCTCGGGAACCGTACGTGATACTTCCGCATCATACGGCTCCGTCCCGAGCTTCCGTCGTCGGCCCTTGTCATTAGACCACTATCTATGCATGTATTTTCAGCCCGGACTCTCGAATCTTTTGCTTTTCGGGCGGTGGCGAACAATGCTTTGCGCGTTGCGGGGATGCTCGCTCGTAGGACCCGCCCGCTTCCCGCCCGAAAGAACCGCTCACTAGCTAGCCTGGACTAGTGAGGGGCCCCATTTTTAGACATACTAAAAACCATGCCTTTCGAACCGAACGTAAGGCCCGTCTTCCAAATCAAAAACAAATGGACTCTTTGGGAAGAAAGATGGAGTGCGGCTCAGTAGAGCACATGTAACGCACCGTTTGGTTGCTCACGCGAGCGGATCTCTCCATCTAGATATCTATGGATCTCTACGAGAGAGATGTGAAAGTAATAGCCTTATGTTATGGCCGCTCCCCCGACTTACGGCCTTTACGCTACTACTACTTTGTCTTTGGATGTGAGCGGTTCAAATTCAAATTGGTTTTCTCTTTCCCAAATCATTCTGGCCGAACTTGTACGCAAGCACTTGCTAAAGGTTTAGAACTCTTTTTTTATCTCGAATCTTAAGGACAGGACCTTACCCTATTCTCGAACCCTCCGCGGAACTCTACCCCCGCCCGCATTTCCTTTTTTTTAAGGGGGTCGCAGAAATGTCTCCACCTCCCGCCAACAGTCTTTCTTCTGAATTTAAGCGAACGGGTCGATCCTCTCCTCCCGTTTGTTTTAGCAACTTATCCTAAGGTCTCCTCGCCAAGAGCTCCCGGTGACGACAGAGGGAACCAACCCGCTCTCTTGGGGGGGGTGGCTTTTTTGTTTCACAATAAGACCTGGACGATTATCCCTACCCTCGGTAGCTTACGAGTTTACGTCCATCCCCGGTTGGAAGTACGTTTCCTTTCGATTTCTTCCTTGTAGCCGTTACCGAATTCGCGCAAGTGTGTCCACACCCTCCAAACTTACTTGACGAGGAATCCATTCTCGCGAACAAACACAACTCCTACACACACCTAGGAGCACCCCTTCCCGCATATTCATACAAGACCCGAGTAGGCAAGTCGAGGTCCTACAAGGTACCCACTACTCGCAGTACCCTCCCAAAAAGGTAAAAAGATGTGTCTGTCGGGTTCGGTTCTTCTTAGTTAAGTTGGGCGGGTTCGACCGGAAATGCTATGCTTACGCACGGGACTACCCCTCTTCCCGAAAGCTTCGCGGAGACTACTTTACGACGACGGACGACCGCCCATAGTGGGTTTACTGCACAAAGCCCCCGCAGCGGAAAAGCTTTATCCTAGCGAATAGAAGATGCTCAGGCTCCGCACAACATAGGGATTGACACGCTTTCGGAAAGAACATAGAATAGTAGAAGATCCAAGATGCGAACACGGCGATCATTAGAAATTCACGAATTAGAGATGCTTTGTAATATACTCTTTCCCATAACTTCTCATACCGTTCAACCCACTAAAATGCAAATAGGGATAAAAAATGTGGTCAATATCACGAAGAATAAAGAGATACCGTCTATACCCAAAGAAAAATGGATGTTTTCATAAGGAAGCCATCGAAGGCTTTCCACAAATTGAGATTTGGCCGTAGAAGGATCAAATTGTATCCGAAGAACAGGAGAATACAAAAAGTAATAAGAGAAGCGCACGGACCAATCAATCGTATCGATCGTATTCTTGAATTTGGAATGAAAAGAAGAGTAATGCTTCCTAGCACGGGACACGAGAATAAGACCACTTAGATCGAATAGCATTCACGAAAATGTTCTAACATAGAGCAAAATCGAACATTGAAAAGATTAGTTGACAACAAAGAAAAGATGAGCGCCTAATTCCAATACAATAAAGGTCTATCGCTGCAAGTCACCGAACACCGTGATTGATGAGTAGGTAGGTAAGTTAGGTGTACCTCCGCCTAGTGGAAAGCAAGTTTCCTCCCCCGAATGAAGAAGTAGTGGGGCCTCCCGCCCCCGAGGTGCCTTTATTTAGATTCTTTTTTGAATTCTTTATCCAATGGAGAATGTAAATAAAAAAATCGAGAAGAACTAGCACTAAACTTCTTTCCCTCTTTCTACTTTTCTTCTCTCCTTTTGTTTTTGCTTTCACCCTAGGCTTTTCATTCTCTTTTCTAGAGACCCTGGCTATTCGATTTTTTTTTAATGTAGAAAGGTGAGGCACTTTCCCCAAAGATACGAAAAAAAATCCAAGATAACTGGCTATCAAAGGACGAGGAGTGGGAAGCTCTCGAAACCAAACGAGACTAGAAGGAACATGGGAATCAGCACCATTCCTATGATTTGTCTCGAAGAGCCAACAAAAACAAAAAGGGCAGCCCCTCTCTCTATCTCGGTCTCGGTTTAGCATTATATATCGATTTGGATCCCATTTTTTTTTGGTTGTAGTTCGGATTAAGGAGTAGCTCCCCATGCTGTGGCGGTGAAGGTGGGGCTGCTGCTGCCTCCCCGGTTTTGTTTGGGAAGGATCCTCATTTTTCTTTTTTACGGCCCGCCGAATCCCGAAAAATGGCTTCTTGGGGAAGCGTGGTAGGTCTTGAAAAGCCCGATAGAGGCGAAGCCGAGGTCACCAGAGCTATTTGCGTTGAGTGTGCCGATTGAAAGAGGAGAGGAGATAACTCAAATGCCGGCGCAGAAATGAAAAGAGTCGTGCCATTCAAAGTGGAATTCTTTTAAGATCCATTGCTCGATTTTGCATGCTCTGCTCTCAAAATGCGAAGAGAATTTCGAGGGCAGATCCGCGTTGGTCCAGAAAGTGAAAGTTATGGGAGAAGCAGGCTAAGTGAAATAATCTACTGATGCTATTATAGAATCTTATGAATCACGCGCGGCACACTTTATATATCTCCTCCGTCTACAAGGTGAACAGCTTAGCTTACACACGACAGCGTGTTCGCCACCACACCGGGCCGGGCTAGTGCATTGGCCTTACCGTAATAAGGCCGAAAAGTATGAGCCTTCGATTAGAACGCCCCATATCTCGTGACACGCGGAGCGTGGCATTTCCTTTTATCCGTATAACTTCTAACCAAAAGATTCATTCTTTATCAAGTACCGTTCAAAGGTTGCATTATCTCTTTGAGTGAAGAAGAGATTGACTTTGTATAGACACTCTTGAGCCATGTTCGTTGCCCTAGGCTCACTACACTATTATTTAATTGAATTCTATTGATAGATTCTAGCTCTAAAGAACATATACATGGAGCTATGTCGACTTACGTACGTACGTCTCGTTGACCAAACGAGAAAGTATACTAGGCCACATATCATCCCCTCTTTCCATACAAGAGAGAAAAAGAAAAGATATAATGATCGGTGCCTCTTGCCCCCTTGTTCCTTTCTCCTTGACGTTATTTTCCTCGTTTTTATTACAATAAGGTAGCTTGCTTACTTAGCGCTTGCGCTAAGGATCTAAGAAGAGTCAAACTTGGATTAAAAAACAACCTTTTCCTTATTAGCCAGAGTACAAGCGTACTCTTTGATCTTTAGTAAAGGTGGATTAAGCCAAAAAAGCATTTTTTCGAACAGTCTCAACGTCCTCGTTGAGAGTCTCTCTGCGAGACGTCCAGTAGTCTCTGACTTGGTCTTCGGAATCGTAAGTCTCAACCCGTTCCCAGCTTGACTTGCTCCCAGGTTGGCCCTTCTACTTGACTAAGTAGTATTCCATTTGTGCAGTCGGTCTATGGGCTAGCCCATGGTGCGGTCAGCTATGATATACTCAACTTCTTCTTTAGTAGGTTAGGTTCATCTACAACATCCGGTGGTGCCCTCGTGGGCACGTTCCTCTCTCGGGTCGGCCTCGGTCTAATCGAAGTCAACCGACTTACATGGAATACGGGGGTGAGTTTTCGCCGAGCCGGTCGCTTGAGTCTATAGGCGATCTTTTCTATCCGCTTCTCTACAGGGGTCTACTTTCTTCTTTCTTCGACCGGGCTAAGCCTTTAGGTTGTTTAAGTAGGTTGGGTAGCTTCGCTATCCTCCCGCCACCTCTTGGCAAAGTAGGCCGATGGGCAAGCTCCCTCCCGTCGCAATGGTGCGGGCGTCGAGGGCCGTTGCCCCGTGGCCAACTCGAAGGGGTCAAGTTCGACGCAGAGCTTTTTGGCTGTTAAGTTATAGTAGTACTGAGCAATATCCAACAACTCCAATCCTTCTGGTTTGCATTAAAGTTCCTTAAGTAGCCTTCGAGGAATCCATTTTTTTTCTCTCCGTCTGAGCTTTCAAAGATATACCGACCGTAGGTATCTGACCATCAGATACCGACAGTCGTCTTCTAACATTACCTACTTACTTTTAAGGGTTTTCAAAAATTTCACACAACATAAAAGCTCTTTTCATCATCAGAAACAACCAGATTTAAATTTCTGATAGCGTACGGCGAGAGGAACTTCAAAAATGGCAGCAAGGATATGTCGATAAGGGATATGAAGGCGGTTTTAAAGAAGAGATTCTGGAATTACAATTTAAATTAGAGAAAAAACTTGAATATGCACTCCGTGAAGACGGCTTTACGGAGAACTCCATAAAAGAAAATAGAATGTACTAGAGACGGGAAGCTTTCATACAGCCCAAATGTGAGCGTTTTATTTCAACTACAATGTTAAAAATGATAAAAGAAATAAGGAAAAGTCCCGCGTATGCTCGGATAGTACGAGCAGTTTCACGTGGCAATCTTCACCTCGTCAAATAGGGTCGGTCCTTTTTTCGGCCCAACTCCTGCAGCTCAAAAGATTTCTTATTCCGTGTTTTTGATCTATTGAGCGAAGACATGTTGTAATTGTATAGCGGTATCTGAAAACATATCTTGAGAGCCAGCAGGTGATCGCTTTAGGCTTGAGCTTCCTGTGTGCGATGGTTCTTACTTTTGCCTTCGAGAAAATCCTTCTTCAACATATAGATTTCTATCAGTGCCATGTGCCGGCATGGGTCTGGTCCTTCACTAATGAATATGTCCAACCGAGTATCGGATATGGCCCGATCTGGGAATCGGTGTCGTGTCAAGCAATCCAACTAACAGGTTTTGACCAAAGGCAAGAGTGATGAGTCACCCTCTCGGAGTCGGTATCCAATGCGACATACTCAATGCAGTCTTTAACGGATTCGTCTTTTTCGGCCTATCGGGTTGATGAGACTGCTATACAAGAACAGCCTATAGGAGATACTGTCCTTGTCACTACCAACGAGATCCAACAATCTATAGTTTTTAGCTTAATGCAATAAGGTAGAGCGAGAATCGAACTCACTTGTGTGTACCGTTTTGGGATAAAGACCGATGTTGTTCTTCTCTTTTAGCGTCTCGCATGATCAATCGATTTAATAAAATATCTCGCTTCTCCAATCCCCATTTGCCATAACTCGTCTAATTTTGAAAAGACCCCGGCCCACTTTGCTTATTAGACCAAGTGTAGAAATTACCAAAGAACCGAATATCCTCCATATCACAATGTCGAACACAGGCCCTAAAATCCATTAGTTCACCATTCCTCACCAAGGCACCCACTCTTTCATCGTGGTTCAAAGGACAATTGAAATCTCCCATCCAACCCCAAGGCCATCAACCTTTTGGCTCAAGTTATAGAAGTCATTCCGGAAAGTAAGAATTAAAAAACCCTAGAAAACGCGGATGGGATTCGGGGACAAGTCGATGGGCTGGAAGAAGAACGAGGAAGACGCCATGTTCAAGGGCGTGAATTCTTTAAGGTTTCCATTGACATATCTCCCATATCTTCCAACCTTCCTAACTTCGATCCACCTGAAAACATGTTGGTAATTCCTAAACCACCCGAACCTCGCTAATGTAGCCGGATGATGAAGGTGACTGTTATCTTCAACTTCTAGCCTACTCACACCATTCCAAGTACATGACTTTGAGTCCCACTCCATTACTACATCGAATAAAGACCTTCAACATGACAATAACATTACAAAGCGATATAGGCATTTATCCAATCCATCAACCGAGAAAGACACCTACGTTACACTAACAGGGGCGCGCTTCTTTATTTAAAACAAAAATACATTATGAAATGAACCCACAAAGTGGGTCAAGTTACATTCATAATTTGTGTTCGTAAATGTATTGATTATTGCAATACAAATAAGACCTCCACTATACTACAAAGACAACTAGAGTGTTTTTCTCTTTTTGGCTCTCTATCTTCACGTCAAGTGTTTTAAAATGTATTTAATGATGATGATTCCGAATTCAATAGTCTACAAGCCCGCCTCCACTTTCTTATGTGAAAGAGGTGCTTGCTTTATGAGACTCGAGAAACTTTCTTTCTCATACGAGAACAAAGCACTTTCACCTACATTAGCTTTCCTTTCTCACAAGAGATTCGGGGGAGCATTAGAAAAATGTAAGGGTCAGCAATTGCCACTATAACTAAACCGGCTTTAACAAATGAAGTCCCAAGAATCTTTCCCCTAGCTTTCCTTGTTAGCCCAAGATCCATCCTTTAAAAAGCGATTGTTGTTACGGGACTTTGAAATAAGTCACTTACTTTTGGTGTAAGAGACAGAGACAGGGGGCTTAAGCCGGCTTAGACGAGATAAAACCGCTGGTTCCTCTCAAGCTAAGATGCCTTCAATTCATACCCCCGGGTTGACTTTCGCTACGGGTCTCATCATTATTATAGACCGAAGGCCGTTGTCCGAGAAAGGATGCAACTAAGCCGCTTGAGAAAGTAGATAGAGAGAAGGGAGTGTTGATCCGACGGTTTCAACACGGGTTCCTCTCGTTATGGCTCGCTTGAGCCCAACCGGTTCGCATGGACACGCAACTGGAAATAGGATGATATGCTTCTTAACCGGTCTTGTTCAAAGTGAAACTATTTCAAGATCTTTTCAAAAAGATCAAGTAAAGATGCTATTCCCGAGAACACTTACAACAATAAAGAGTAAAAGAAGACTAACTTGAGGATGTCACGTGGAAGCTTTCCAAAATCCATTTAACCGGAGACGGGATCAAAGGAGATGATGATGAGTTCTTCTCGCAGCCTAAATGCCCAATTCGGGCGGGGATATAGGATATTCCATCCATTTAAAGGGCCGGCATCGCGCCGTAACCCCCTAGGGGGATTGGATTTGAGAGTTTGGGATCCTAAATCGATAAAAACCACACCAAAGTCGGTGGACCAAGAACAGTTTCTTTAGGATGGATTGAAGAATGAAAGCAAGGGCGAAAAGAGAAAGAAGGGATTGAGTAAGGACAGGGTGATCGTCGAAGGCGGTGCTCCCAACCGCAAGGCGGAGGGCGAGAGCTCATTAACCACCCTTGGATCGAGTTCATAACATATTATGGATAGACTTTAAGAATTAATAAGTAAAGTAAATAGTCTCCGTCTTCTCTCTTTTATTGAACTAAGTAAATAAGGTAAGATCAAGGAAGTATAGTAGATTAGCTCCATACACAGATTAAGGCTAGAACTCCTTTCTTCCTTATCTTATTCCACTTGCCAAGGAAGGGGAGCAACAAAGAGAAGACATTTTCTTTAGGATGGATGGAAGCGACCTTCGCTTACGGGTCATTACATTAACTCAAGACCTTTCGGTCGTGACCATGAGCTAGCTTAGGAATTCCATATTTGGTTAACGCGGGAAGGCGAGGTCGAGCGGACCGCTCTTGTCACCTCTTGGTAAAGAAGTTTCGGCCAACTAATACGAGAAAGACATAAAGTCGGTCTCTTTTTACGTCACACGAGCGGGTCGAACAAACTCCTTCTACCGGTTACAAGAGGGATCCCGAATCCCAAAGGGTCTTTACGAAGAAGCTTCATCTACACCTTTCAAAGGCGGGATCAAACAACTTGCTAAGTTTTGGAAAAGTTATGCCCCTCCCGGCCAAGGCAACTACGCTTCTTTAAGTATCATCGTTGGTTTTGAATCTAAGCATTCAATGGTTTGTGCAAGATCACTGCTTCTTCCATGCCAAAAAGCGAACTCCTTCTTTCTTTAACCGCCGACTTATACCTAAAAGCCCTACCGTCAAGGTTTGGAACTAGGCCCGCAAGCCAATTTTGTTAATGGAAGGGCGGCGGCTTTCAACTCGAGAAGCGACACTCGAATCCTTTAATGAGGAGGCCTTTTGACATAACTCACCTAAATTGTTTTCATTCATGGCCTAGAAAAACACCTAGTAGAAAAGACCAAGGATAGAACCAATTAATCCCATTCTTCGGTTGAAGCCGGTAATGTTTTTTTTCGCCTTCACCAAGAAATTGGTTGGTTAGCCATTTTAGGTAGGTTGGCTACATGTGATAGACTTATCGGATTTGGCGGCCAATGTATTGATGTTTTGTGTACTATGTGAGAACAATGGTGAATCTGTTAACCACTTATTCTTTGACTTTTAGCTCGACTGTATGGGGGAAGATGTTGGTTTGGATGGGTTATATGAGACACACCGAGTGTTGGCGGCTTGAACTTCGTAGATTAATCGGAGACTACATCAACAACAATGCCAAGCACCAGCTATATAGAATGGCAATTGTAGTGTCCATTTACCATTTGTGGAAAGAGAGAAATAGAAAGCAACAATCTAAAGCATTGGCGTCGCCCGTAGTAGTAGAGAAGAGAACCTAGCTTTGGAAAGTGGATTAGTGATTCACTAGAAATATCAATTCTTCTTATACCCACAATCCTTTAGTAAAAGATACTATTCGTAGGAAATCATCACTCAAGAAAGAACAATCAAAAGACATCTTCTAACTTAAGCTAAGACTTTACTTAAAAAGGAAGAAGGGTATAAATACATTGAAAGTAATGCTTATCTTTCTTATTGATCGATGAGTCAAATAATACCTAAGGAAGACTTTTCTACTATCTCTTAATAAATGAAGGAGTTTATTCTAGTGTGAGCTACAACTTTTTAATATCACAAATCCTCCCTTTGATTCACACAAAGAAGGGCCTTTATCCAATAGAAAGGGTTAGGGACCATTCTTGCTAATAGTTGCTACTTGATAAGTCTTCCCTAGCCGGTAGAAGGCATTATCCCGCGCCCCTTGTCTTTACGTGGCGCAAACGCCATTAATTCCTTGTCCACTTTTCATGCATTTAGGACTCTTTCTAAAGATGAAGAAAGCTCCAACCTCTCGTGTACCCGGAGAAGGCACTTTTACGCGCGAGAGTAGTTTCTCTCGGGAAGAGGAAGTAGTGCCATCTACTCCCATACGAGCGCACATTAATCGAATTGAAATATGGTAACCGACTTGATCACCCTACCCAGTCTCAAATGCTTCGTTCCGGTGCCGATCCGAGTGAAAGATTGGTTTAGAAAGATCTTATCGACAATCTAATAATAGGGTTAAAAGAGATGGATTCCTTTCGGGGCTTGGGCTAGCTTGGATCTTTTTCTCTGACTTTGATTGATAGTAAGAAGGAAATGCACCTTCTCCGATTAGAAGGTTACGGGTTTCCTTTTCATACAAAATGGACTACGATAGGATAGGGAGGAATGGAATGAGAGACTACGAAAGTGAGTCAAACCCACAGAGAAGGAAATAACTCAATCTAATCACTCCAGGAAAAGCAAGTGCACCTTTGAGAATCCGACTAAAGGTTAGGGGGATGGGAAGACAACTGCAAGCACATAATCTCGCTATACGAATGGTTCTCCACCCGCTTACACATCCCCTCGATCTCCTTACCAGCTGCCCGACTGGACGCGAGACATAGTCCACCCTCAATAAAGATTGATCCCCTAGGAGCAATTTCCACAAAGAGAAAGTTAGGCGAAGGGGTCGTCGGTCTTCATCGCCCACGAGCATTGGGCCAAGAGTCGGTCTAGCTCTCGCTCGTGTCCAATTTCCTTATCCTTTATTTAGGGCGTAGTAGGCACTATGTCTTTTTTGGCATGCGGACCCGTTTGTGAGACTCACGAAATGGAAGCTAAATGAAAATCGGAACATACCTTCTTACAGGGATCCTTAAGGTACTTGTGGACTCTTGCACCTTTCTCTTTATCTAATGAAATTGTCTCCGTATCGCCTACCGGGAAGGGTTTCCTATTTTGACTTTTAGATTGCCCGGATGGGATATAGGTCGGATACTTTTTATTTCGGTGTCTGATCTTTTTAGTACTGATAGGATCAATTGATTTGATGGAATTAAATGTTTCAAGGAATTCTAAAAGCTCGGTTTTTCTATCATTTTTGGGGAAAATAGGAATTTCACTCTTTTTAGCTTCAGTGTAGACTCGAATAGTCATTTTATGAACTGAATCTCCTTCATATAAATAAATATACTTAGATATTGACCGCTCTAAATGAGCGTCGATCTCATTCTTAGGAAGAAGGTTCCCGTCTTCCAAAGTCAAGGGAATAGCATTACCAATCGTAAATGTTATATCCACCCCATAGCTTCTCTTCATAGTAAATAAAACATTGAATTTAAAGTAGCCCGCTATGGTCGGGTAAGCATCTTGGATCAATAGATCCATCGCCGTAAGACACATGAGATCGATGCCTGTTGACAAGAGGATAAGGCTCCCGTAGCTACACCTGCTAGGATTAACCCCCCGTGTGGGTTCCTCTCAAAGGTATTCTCAATACATCCTAAGTATTTGGACAATAAATGAGAAGCAACATTCTCTCCTCTTTCAGTTGAATAAAACCTACATGAGATTGCTTTACCAGAGAAATCGCTATCAAATCTCATATCATACCTAAATGAGTGAACACAATTTAGACCTTTGACTTGGCCTTTTTACTTTCCCTACATTTTTAAATGGCCTTCCCATGTGTTACTCCCACTAGTAACACTCTTACTATATCCCTTATAACACTCAGTTAGTTTATCCCGCTTATTTTCCCATGCTTCACGCTTCTTCTTATCTTTTTTGATGTGATCCGAGATATTCCAATTTATAGCAATATTGATATCTTCTTCAGTGAAGACATCATTATAACCTTCACTAAAATCCATCTTTTCTTTCCCTTGGATTCTTCTATATTTACTATCCTCAATAGGAAGAATAAGATTATGGATCAAGAAATCATTCATTATTTTAAGGGGAGGCCCCATTTCCTTCATTACCTGTAAGTAAATATGCGGGAAATTAGTACAATTCGATACATTGGTAATAAAGTTCTCGTGAACAGTGTAAATAGGAGCATTGAGCTTCATCATATTCTCTACAACTTTCATTGCAATGAAGGCATCCTTCTGATGGATGAAGTTGACGTATGAAGTCGCTAAAGTGAAGTTTTTGGAAAGTCCTACTTCCATTTCTATGTGTTTAGTGCGTTGATGTTGAACAAGATTACCTGAAAGGTATATGGCACTAACATTTTCGCAGTAAACCAATGTAGCCTTATGGATAGGAAAATGTAGTTCCGTAAGAAGCAAAGTGAGGATGATATCATCCACATAGAGAAGAATGTAAGCTAATGTCGTACCATTCCGTAGATGAAAAGAGAGTTGTCGGACCGACTTTGAGAGAACCCAATAGAAGAAACAAAGCCGAGAAATCGTTTGTACCGGGCTCGAGGAGCTTGCTTGAGCCCGTATAGAGATTTCCGCGAAGACATACATGATTAGGACGATCCGGGTCCTTAAAACCCAATGGCCGATGCATGTACACTGTTTCTTTCAGTTCACCATGTAAGAAGGCATTCTTTACATCCAACTGATGAATTGGCCAAGATTTAGAGAGAGCAAGACTTAGCACGGTTTGTATGGTTGCCGGTTTGACTACCGGGCTAAAAGTCTCTCCACAGTCCACGCCAACTTGTTGACCTGCACCATCACCTACAAGTCGGGCTTTATGCCTCTCAAAAGAACCGTCATCTTTTTTCTTGTGTCCGAAAATCCACATAGACCGAATAACATTAACATCGGGAGGACGGGGCACTCAATCCCACGTCTTATTTTTAATTAGAGCATTAAATTAATCATCCATAGCCATTTTCCAATTCGGGTCTTTAAGTGCAGACACGGGGTTACGAGGGATGGGAGATATTGTGACATGAGTAAGTAAGCCATGTTGGTCTGGTTTAAAAAGACCGTGTTGGCTTCTCGTAACGGGTTTGGTTTCTAAATTCAAAGTGGGCTGGGACAACAAAGAGCCGGGCCGTGGGACCCGACCGGGTCCGTTCACAAGTCCGGCGAAGAAGAAGATTTTTGAATATTGAGGAATTGGACTTGGCATTCTTGCTATCTCTTGAATGCTTTGATCCATCTAAGCCCATTGACAAGCAGGAAGAGGAGAAATTGGGGCCTTCGTGGGGCTGAAGATGTTGCAAGACAAATATAATCTGTAAGTTGACTATATATATAAGTTTTTAAGGGTTCAGAGTTGGCTAATTTCTGAAAACTATACATAAGATAACACTATCTGTCCCGTATTTACAATTAGGGTGGTGCTAATAGCCGTAATAGGGTGACCACTTCCGGCCAAGGGCAATCTCGGGGCGGCCCAAGGTACAATCACTTATGCGGTAGCTGTTGGAAATTCTTCAAAGCGTCCACGTACTCCCCTGCCTCCACAACTCCCCAAACCCCGGCCTCCTCCTCCACCACCCTCCCCACAACCTTGGTGGTTTGATTCCGTCGGCGGCTCCCCTATAAGCGGGATGAGGTTCGAGCTAACACTAGTGGTATGTCCCTCATTTAACTCTAATTTTCTCCTCATTTAACTCCAATGTGAAAGAATATGACCTTAGACATCCCGACAATTACTAAATATAAATAGGAATAATATTATGAAGATAATAAAGTTAATTATTTTATTAATCGTAATTTCTTGCTAGAGTTGAAATATGATTAATAGGACAATATGGATTGGGCCTATAACTAAAATAATTAATCATAAGAGGTCACACATTGTGGCACAAGTTGGACAAAGCAATCCAAATCCATTGAGGATTAGGGTTGGCCGGTCCTAAGTGGAATAGGAAGAGAATTAGTTCTCCTAACTAGCCTATGACTCTTCTATTATATATAGGATATTTTACATGTTATGACTAGTAGGGTGTTGTTCTCAGAATTGAAAAGTTAAAAGACTTTCACATGCAAAGAGAGGATGCAACGATGCAAGAGATGTATGAAATGCTAACTCAGACCGAGCAAACACATCCCAAACAAGCCAGGAAAAGAACATAAGGATGTTCTTATGGTTAGTAAAGGGCAATCGCTCAATAAGATTGGGATTGCTATTAAGAAGGACGAAAGTAAACAAGTTGCCAAGTCTGAAACTTTTGAAAAACAAAATCCTACACCAAAACCAAAAGTTGATGATAAGCACTATTGTTACACCTGTAACAAGGTTGGTCATTGGAAGAATAGTTGCCCCAAGTATCTGAAGGATCAAAAGAAAGGAGTTTCTAGTTCAGATATGTATGTTATAGAAGTTAACTTAGCAACTTCTGCTTCTTGGGTATTTGATACCGCTTGTGGCTCGCAAATTATCTGTAATATGGCCTCAAAAGAAGTAGAACATTAGGAAAGGGAGAAGTAGATCTTCGTGTTAGCAATGGAGCACGAGTTGCTACATTGGCAGTGGGAGTATATACATACGGATGTGTGCGGACCTATGAGTACTTTGGCTAGGGGAGGGTACAGTTACTTCATTACTTTTACCGATGATGTGAGCAGATTTGGATTTGTTTATGTCATGCGGCATAAGTCGGAATCCTTTGAAAAATTTAAGGAATTCCAGAATGAAGTACAGAACCAACTTGGGAAGAAAATTAAGGCATTGCGATCCGATCGTGGTGTTGAATATTTATCTCGAGAGTTTAATGATCATTTGAAAGATTGTGGCATCCTTTCACAATGGACTCCACCAGGAACACCACAGTCAAATGGCGTTGCTGAAAGAAGGACCCGAACTCTACTTGATATGGTTCGATCCATGATGAGTCTTGCTGATCTTCTTATTTCATTCTGGGGATTTGCGCTTGAAACAGCGGCATTCACACTTAACAGAGCACCATCCAAAGCAGTGGAAAATACACCATATGAAATGTGGACTGGAACATTCGACAATTGTCTTTTCTAAGGATATGGGGTTGTGAAGCTTATGTAAAAATGTTTACTCTCTGATAAACTTTCACCCAAATCCGCTAAATGTCTCTTTGTGGGTTACCCAAAAGAGACTAAAGGATACTACTTCTACAACCAAAGCGAAAACAAGTGTTTGTTGCACGTAATAATGTTTTTCTGGAAAAAAGAGCTTATTTCCAGAAAACAAGTAGGTGTAATGTATATCTCGAAGAGATGAGCAACAAATGGATGAGGTTAACACCTCGTCAGAGACGGCCCGACATGAAAATGCTCAGCAGGCGGTGCATTCAGCTCACGTACCTCCTACCGTCCCACTTGGAGATATTCCATGCAAAGTCACTCAACCTAGTGAGGTAGAAACTTCTTATGTTGTTCCCTAACGTAGGTCTAGTAGGACCATCATTCCGTCAAAGAGATATATTGATTTCCTTTTGACTGAAAGTTCTGAAATAACAATTTTAGAATCAGAAGAACCTACTAGCTACAAAGATGCTTTGGATAGTCAAGACTCCGAAAGATGGCTTGATGCCATGAAATGGATTCCATTTGAAAATCAAGTATGGGACTTGGTTGATTTGCCTGATGGGGTAAAACCCATTGGATGCAAATGGATTTTCAAGTTGAAAACAGACAAGGATGGAAACATTAGTGTTTTCAAAGCAAGGTTGGTGGCGAAAGGTTCAAACAAATTCATGGTATTGACTATGATAAAACCTTCTCACCAGTAGCCATGATGAAGTCCATTAGGATAATCCTTGCGATTGCTGCCTTTCATGACTATGAAATATGGCAGATGGATGTCAAAACAGCTTTCTTGAATGGGTTCTTGAAATAGGATGTGTACATGACACAATCTCAAGGTTTTGAGGTTCTAGAAATCCTTGGAGGGTATGCAAGCTTAAGAAGTCCATTTATGGACTAAAGGAAGCATCAAGGAGTTGGAACCTCAGATTTGATGAGGCAGTCAAGAAATTTGGTTTTCTCAGAAATGAAGAGGAATCTTGTGTATACAAGAAGTTAAGTGGAGTAGTATTAATTCTTCTGGTCTTGTATGTGGATGACATACTTCTCATAGGATATGATAAAACCATGCTTGAGTCAGTCAAGGAATGACTTAAAAATTATTTCTTTATGAAAGACCCATGAGAGGCAGAGTACATATTGGGAATAAAGATCTATAGAGATAGATCGAAAAGGCGATTGAACT